>SJXQ01011683.1:381366-395159 GCA_006408695.1 Aepyceros melampus
CCCCCCGCCCCCCCCCCCCCCAAGCCCTGCGACCTGCTGGGCAGCAGGCCTGGGGCCACCTGCTCCCCAGGGGCCTCGTGCTCCCTCTCCCTCCAGTGGGCTCTGCTTTCAGCCCTGTTCTCAGGAGTGGCCGTCTTCTGCCTGTAGTTGTGCTTCCAGTGGCAGTTCACGGTCTGCTTGAGGACCAGAGAGGGGAGGAAATGCCAACCGAAAAGCATCTTACTGTTTATTGGAGTTTTGTGATCTGGCGCATGTGGATGTTTCCCATCTTAGGCTTTCCAGGGCTGCTTTGTTTTTATCTTGCTTTTCCACTTTTTAGAACCTCTGCTTGTAAGGAGTTTCTAGCATGAACTTGAGGCTCACTGCCCATGCCCTGATGGGTGGGTTCTGGTGACGTGGTTACCGCCTCTCTGCTCAGTTGTCTGCAGACGAAGGGCTGGAGTGCTGGTGGGTCTCCCTGGTCCATGGGGTAATGACTTGAATGGAGGCCGCCGTCTGCCCCTTTTTTGAGACCCTGGTATGTCAGCCATTTTATAGATTGAAATTGTTGATATTTTGTTTTTCAGAACTGCTCTCTCCAGGGGTTAAAAATAAGAACTTTAAATGCCACAGAACCTATAGGCTGTTTGCAGGTAAGTAAACTTTGTACAACATATTTTTCTATTAAAGCGATGATTAAAAGGTTTTATACACAGGCACAATTTTGTATTGTTATAATACCGTTTAATGTAGAGAAAAATTGTTGGTTTCCCTGTGGGCTTTATTAGTCTGGAAATCATTTGAAAATGTGTGTTTTACCTAAAATTTGGTGTGTTTACAATTTGACAGAATGTCCTCCTGGCTCGCTTTAAAGCTCAATCCAGTGTACGACCTCATTTCACATGATGTTTCTGTCTTGGAGCCAGAGGAGTAAGGTTGTCAGGCTGGGAACCCTCCCTACTGGGGATGGGGTGCCCATGGCTAATTGTGTTTGCTTTTTTGGCCATTTTTATTAGAATTTTCTAGCTTCTCTGCCACCCTCCTTTTGTGTTGCCTTCTGTGAGCCTGTTTGTAATGACTGTTGTTTATTGGCCCTCACCAATTCGTTGACCTTTCCACCAGATACTTCTTATGTAGAACCCATTTAGTCCTTAACAGTTTCCTGAGAGGAATGCTGCGCTGTCCCCCTTTTGTGGAAGAACACACTGAAGCTGTGGAGGAGCACTCACCGCTCCATGCCCTTTCGTGGCAGAGTGGAGCCTCGCTCTCTTGCCCTGGGTCTGCCCCCAGTGCTCAGAATGTGGGTGTGGGCCCTGGTTAGTGGGTGGTTCAGGGGCCCTGTGAGAATGTGCTGGGCCCGGTCAGCCTTTTCTTCCCAGTGGGTCCTGCTCCCTCTGACTTGTTCTTCTCCCCAAGGTGGCTCATCATAGCCTGGCCCCAGCCTGCTGGAAGCTGGTGGGCACTGCATTCCCCCAGCCTGCTGTGGGCTGGACGCTTGGAGGCCTCTCTGTGGCCTGCCTGTGAGACCAGAGGCCCCCAGGGTGCAGCCTGCCCCTGAGGTTTGTCACTGAGGTCCTAGGGCACGAACATGTTTCCCTGAGTCCCTGGCGGCTCTCCCTTGGGGCCCTTGCAGAGGGGGTGATGTCACAGGCAGGATTAGCAGGTTTCGTCTCTTGGTCAAGGGGACCACAGTGAGAGCACGGACTCCACCTGCCTGCAACCCTGAGTCCCCATCGTGAGCCTTCTGACCTCAGAAATAAGGTCGCTGGATGGGTTGCAATTCTCTGTATGATGTGAGTAAAGAGGTACTTATTTAAAAATGGTTTTGACTGTGGAACAAAGAAAATGAGTTAGTACAGTACATAAGCTTTTGAAAATCTCTGGTTCTCAGCTCTGCTTCTATGACAGTGAGCTTGCTGGGTATCCATGACACATCACCACGTTAGCTGTGGGGTTACTGTTTAAGAAGCCTGAATACAGGTAGAGGCTTCTCTTCTGAATATTTAGACTGAAGTGTCTCAAAGGAAAGGCAAATCAGTTAAATCCACAGGTCCTTTCAGTCCCAGTGTCCTGGTCACTAAAAAAAAAAAAGCCCAAAACTCTTTCCCAAGTCAGGTAGGCCTTAGAGGTAAAGTGTGGCAACCTCTCCATTGGGGACCTGCAGGACAAGATGAAGCCGCCTCCTGGTGTTGGTCCCTTGGCTGGTTTCCCACCCGATGGCCCTCCAGTCTTGCTCTCCTCGTGTGACCGGTCACGTTCGTCATTGGTGGGCCAGTGCCCTCTGAGCCCCAGCAGAGCCCAGCTCTGACCAGCCCAGGTCCCTGGCTCAGGGTGGGTTTGGGTTCCCTTACGAGGGGAGAGTGCACTGACGTTCAGGTGTATTTACTGTTGAATTGCATGCCAGATCATGCCTCACGGTAGCACACAGCTCCCCTTGGCCATACTGCTGTCCGTTCCCCGTATGTCACCAGAGACTGCTTCCTTCACGCAGGCTTAGTCTGCTGCTGGGCAGGCCATTCCTGCGCCCTCCTCTTCATGGAAGGGGGCAGTGCCTTTCCGAAGAAAAACACAGAGTGGCCAGTGTGCTGTGTCTGCCGGGTGGTTCCACAGGTGCCCCCTCAGCCCAGCTAACTGCCCAGGTGACCCTCCTGGGGCAGTGCTGTCCTTGTCATGGGTGACAGTCCTCAGCAAATCTCAGAGTCTTGGTTTTTTCACACAGTGTAAGCCTATTTCTATACCACCAAACAGTCCTAATCTGTCCTATGGAAAAATTCATCTTGTTGTGATGTGCTTGGCATTCCTCCTAGTGGGTTAGGCTTTTCCACGTTTCCACGCTGTCCAGGATTCAGACAGTCTGCTGAGAATAGTCTGGATGTGGGGTTGGCTGGATCAGGGCCTGGGGTTTGGGTCTCAGTGTGCGGTCCCCCAGGGCGCCTGGCTGACGGCTCTGCAGGCAGTGTCTCCTGTGCATCCTGCTTCCCAGGGGACTGGCTGCAGCCCCAAGTCCCCGCAGGGCTCACAGATGGGATGGCCCATCATAAATTGGCATTTCATTTACGGTGTGGGAGGTCTGGATGTGTGATTATGGTATAGATGTGTGACTCTGTGTTGTCACTTGTTGAGTTTACACAGCCTCGCTGTGTGTGTCACGTTTCTCTGTCCCACCTAGCTTGGTGTTGGGTCTCGCGAGACTGGGGGGTGCCGTAGGCACTGGTGTGTGAAGCCGCTCTCACGGCGCCCGGCCCTCTTTTGCAGTGGTCTACCACCACGGCAGCAGCGCTACGGGCGGCCACTACACCACGGACGTCTTCCAGATCGGGCTCAACGGCTGGCTGCGCATCGACGACCAGACGGTCAAGGTGGTCAGCCAGCAGCAGGTGGTGAGGCCCGCCGCCGAGCGCACAGCCTACCTCCTGTACTACCGCCGCGTGGACCTGCTGTAGCCGCGCCGCGCGCAGACTCGGCACGCACCGCCTCCCCTCTTCTCTTTAGTGGCTCCTTAGAGAGAAGCTCTTTCTCCCTGTCGCAAAAATGGGCTAGAATGAAAGGAGACGCCTTGGGGTTTGTGCACAACATAGCTTCTGTTGACTTCTGCTTCCAAATCAAAATCATCTGGTGAAACAGACTGTCGCTTGATTCAAGAAAATACATGAGAAACACATTTCTGAAATAATGCTGATTCCTGAGTAAGAAGGGGAACTTGTGTTTGATTCCCGGTCTAATTGCATAGTAGAGTAAGTCCTGCACCAGCAACACTTGTAAATTTGTGAAAATGAATTTTATCTTTCCTTAAAAAGGATAAATTTTTTAATCCATCACACTTTTGCCCCTCACCCTTTAGTTTTTGATAAATGATAAAAACGAGCCAGTTACCAGAGAAGAAATAGTTCTTCGAAAGATAAACACAAAAAAAGTTGCTGGTTCCTAACAGGAAAAATACATCTTAATAATTGTGTGATGAGAAGCTGCTTACGTACACATTGCAGATCAAATATCTGGAGTTACGATGCCAGTCACATAGAAGGGTGATTGTAACTATTGCCATTGAAAGATTTCAAAACGCATTCATGCTTTTGTGTACACATAATGAAAAAGGAGCAAAATAGCGAAGATTGGTATTTCCCTCCGTCTGCTGTCTAATTCTGCTGTCTGCTCTTCTACAATGCCGCGTCTCTAATTGTACACAGTTAGTGATAGCTAGGAGTATACAGTTGTCGCCCATCAATAAAAATCACAAAGTTGGTTTAAAGCTGCATGTGTGGTGTTTCTTTGACAGCGAGTGCCTTTTCCAGTAACTGGAGTTCAAGCAGGCAGGACTGTGCTGCCGGAATTAGAGTAAGCCTTTGGTGCAGCCTGCTGTGTTTGTGAACGCCGACCCAGCCCTCAGATGGCCGTTGTTCACTGTTCCCAGAGTTGCTGATGCTAGTGATTTGGATAGGTGGAGTTTTTAAAGATCTTCAGATAGCAGAAATGGGGGGCTGGTGAGTGCCCTCCCCATTGTGTGTCCCCTGTGTTGCTCATTTCACAGAGGTGGGGGGTGTGGGTCTTGCCCAAGCATCCCCGTCGTTGCCCGCCACCAGGCCTCCTGACTGCTCCATGGACACCACCTCTGGATAGGAAAGGAAGCCGTTCGAGATGGAAGAGATGGAGAGACGTCATGCATGTCAGGCATTCCCTGGCCCATGGCGCCCTGGTTCTGGAAGGCCCTGCACAGGCCCCTCACAGCAGTGAGCTGGGGTCCCCAGAGAAGCAGATTTACGTGGTCCAAGCTCTTCGTTTTAGCACCCGCTGCTCATAGCCATGTGTCACTGTGAGCTTCCTTTAGAACTACAGTGCTGTTAGAGCATGGGGAGCCGCACCCAGTATTGTGTACAAGACAAGAGTGTGTACATGTATGTAACTGAGTCACCATGCTGTACACCAGAAACGCAACATTGTAAATCAGCTGTACTTCAATAAAATATATGCACATTAAGAAATTGTAGCACTAACGTCCCCTGGGCCTGCTTGCTATGTCGTTGCTCTGCTCTGATTTGCTTAGCTTCTTAATGAGTCATAATCGGCTTCTCATTAAAATTGTGTATGATTGTTATGGAACATGTGGAGTCCAGAGTAAGTTTGGGAAAAGCAGCCTGCACAGCAGTAGCCCCACCACATGGTAGGAGCCTCTTCCAGAGCCTGGCGCTGTTTGTTCTATACTGTGATCTGCGAACTGGGGCAGGGCGTCCTGTGCGAGCGGCTTGCCTGTCCTGAGGTTTAGTCTCTATAACTGACGTTGGTTACAGTGTCCCTGTGAGTCAGCAAGCGTCCTGTCCAGAACAAGGCCTCCAAGTTGGGAGGCGCCGTTCCCAGGAATCTGAAACAGGCCAGGACAGAATGCTGCTGTTGTTGGTATACTGCCTGCTTCCAGATCTTAGCACCCACCCTGTGTATTTCAGTATTTTCCCTCGGATGTCATTCAGGGATCTCTTCATGGTCTTTAAATTGCTAACTCACCTATTTTGTCAAGCCCAAAGTATGTTGGAAATGACTAAACTATTAAGAAGCTTCCTTCGAAAGATCTTGTCTCTCTCAGAAGTGGTTGGAGATGAATTCAGTCCAGCGGGCCCTTGGGCATCTTGGTCACCCTGTCCCGTGTGAGGTCCTGCATTCACTCTTGAGCGTTGCTGTCCCTTCTGCAACGTCAGACTCATAGATTCTGTGTCTGGCAGCCAGCAAAGGGCTCCTCTGTTACCCTATATACAAGTGTGTTGTCTGAAAGACCACCCATGGCCTGACAACCACTCCCTGACAGCTCTGGTCATGTTTATGACAGAGACACAGCTTTCCAGTTTTCTTGTGCTTACACAGGATCAGTGTGCCCGGCTGCAGACGAGCAAAGCTCAGGAAGGGGCCGACTGTATAGCGAGGAGATGCCAGCCTGGAATTCACAACTCTCCATCTTTGGTCCCTGGAGGGACTGATTGGCCCTTGGGAAAATGAGATCATTCTGCTGCGAAGTCGCTTCAGTCGTGTCCGACTGTGCGACCCCATAGACAGCAGCCCAACAGGCTCCCCCATTCCTGGGATTCTCCAGGCAAGAACACTGGAGTGGGTTGCCATTTCTTTCTCCAATGCATGAAAGTGAAAGTGAAGTTGCTCAGTCGTGTCCGACTGTCAGCGACCTCATGGACTGCAGCCCACCGGGTTCCTCCATCCATGGGATCTTCCAGGCAAGAGTACTGGAGTTGGGTGCCATTGCCTTCTCCAATCATTCTAACAAGTCCAACGTTTTCTAGGGTCCCACGTGAACTGTGGGCCTCTCCATGTCCTTGAGATTTTGGACTCAGTGTTCAGTATTCTGTGCTGCGGATTTTAGTATTTTTTAGAAGTCTCATAGACTTGTTTCCTTGGATTTAAGGTCATTTACACTCGGACCATGAACCTTGTTGTTGGGGTTGCAAGTTGAGTGATCTGACGTGTCTTTGTCAGTGGCTTTTAAAGCACTGTGAATGCTAGGCTGACGTTAGAAGCGTTTCACTGGGGTTTTTTTCTTTACTGTGTGAAATAAGGTGAACAAGACCTGGAAGTCCTCCAGGAAGAATAAAACCGGGTGTATCTGGTTGGTGTGTCTGTTGTGTGCGCAAAGCCAGGAAAGTGCACGTGCCGCTTTTCCTGGTGAAAATGGGTTCCATTCCGAGTGGAACGATGGCAGTTCTTTTCTCTTGTTTGTGCAGCCACGTTGAGCTGCCCGGCCCGGTGGCTCAGAGGTGCCGTCTCTTAAGTTCTCAGGTAGTCAGTCAGTAGTCATGGCCTACTGTGTGTAGTCAGGTAGTCATAAGCAGTAAATTTGTAGTCAGCAGATGCATCATTGTCTGTCTTTCCTTTTGTGGAAATTTCTAGAGATGTCTGTCACAGGCTGCTTGTACTCAACTGCACCAACTGGTGAGAAAGCCAAGATCACAGTCAGAGTCCGTTGCTCTGAGTTAACCAAGTAAGCCAGTGAGCTTGGTGCTGGCCGGCTCTCAGCTCACTTGCAGGAGTCGGTGCCTTGTCAGTGTGGCTGCTTCAGTCTCATGGTTTGTGACACTTCCCTTGGGAAGTGCTTCCTGCATCAGGAGAGACGGAAGACTTTTCTGTACTTCTCTGTCTCGGGAAGGAAAGATACCTTGTTGACTGGCCCCAGCGAAGGCAATACCTTCGAAGATAACAACCACAATTTCCTGAGGGTTATTGGCTTCAAAAACATTTTGAGAAAAGTCTTAGTGTTCATAAAAAAATCATCCACATCTAGTAAGGCCGTGTGTGAACAGCCTTTCTGTACACACAACGCTGTGTTCTTTCTTTCAGTCATAGCAGATTGCCAAGCAGGCATGCTTTTTCCTCATTAAACTTTTGCTCTTGCTTCCTAGCATTTTTTAAAAATCTGTTTTTATTCATCTTTTGAAGTGACCGTTGCCATCTTATTTATATACCTTTTGGAGATGAATGTATTTCAAGATAAATGCTTGAAAAATGAGATTTACTTCATAGCTTGACTTCACCCTGTGGTGATGTTTGTTTTATTCAGGGATAAGCAAATGAACCATTGAACAATTGCTTGGTCCCCGAACCACTTTGCTGTACACCTGAGACTGATACAACATTGTAAATCAGCTATACCCAAATATAAAATAAAAGTTAAAAAAAAAAAATCTGAGTTTGGTTTCTTTCTCCTTAAGGGGAATGTACCTAGCTGCTGTGTGATTCAAGAAGTGTTGTTTTGACTCTAGGACTTCACGTGCATCGAGTGATATCATTCAAGATGTTTTCATCTTTCATGAACTCCGTTTCCTCCTGGATTCCATTGCAGTGTCTGCTTTAATCTGACATATGTTGCTTTAATATGACATATGTATTTACTGTTGGTTTCCTAGCAAGTCAGTACGAGGGTAGCTTTGTTTATTCTGTGGCATCAAAGCACTCAGACCTGAGTGTGTTTGGAGCACTCCTGGAGCCCTTCCCGAGAAACCCCGTGTCCATGTTGGCACAGTTGGAAATTAGGTGGACCTCGGCCCCGAGGTGTGTCTTGTCCTGTTTTGAATTCGTAACTGGCTTCTGTTTCTTTAGACACCTTAACGGACGCGGGTCTCAGCGGTCAGGCCCTCCTTGAGGCTTTGCCGAGCTCAGGGCAGCTCTGGGACTCTGGGGTGGGGTCAGGCGAGCCTGACCTTGAGCTCTCATCTGTCCTCCAAAGAAAGTCAACCTCCTCACGGATTTGCTGACCACTGGAGATTCTGTACATGACTGAAGAAAACAATTTTTCCTCTGCTGTAAAAAAAAAAAGATTGCAGGTCTTTTACATGAGCATGGATTTCCTGACCAATCTGAGAATGGACTCACTCCCTGTGGTCAGCAGTGGGCCTGGCTCTGGGCTCTGATGCCCGGCGGATGGATTGCTTTTTGCTCATCTTATCACCCGGAGAAGGCAATGGCACCCCACTCAAGTACTCTTGACTTGAAAATCCCATGGACGGAGGAGCCTGGTGGGCTGCAGTCCATGGGGTCACTAAGAGTCGGACACGACTGAGCGACTTCTCTTTCACTTTTCACTTTCATGCATTGGAGAAGGAAATGGCATCCCACTCCAGTGTTCTTGCTTGGAGAATCCCAGGAATGGGGGAGCTTGGCGGGCTGCTGTCTATGGGGTCGCACAGAGTCGGACACGACTGACTCGACTTAGCAGAGCAGCAGCAGCAGCATCTTATCACTTGCAGCTGAAAGCAGTGTCCTCCTGTGCTGGGCGGAGAGTTCGGTTGGTTGGCTCCACCCTGTGGCTCACCCTCCTGACTTTGCAGGGAACATCCACCCTTCACATCCCAGGCCAGCGAGGGGGTCCTCCTGGGGGGCGTGCAGTGACATGAAATCTGTTATGTTTTTGTCAAGGTGTGAAAACTTTGCAGTAGTAACATTCCCTTTCTCTGGAGCTGTCTGCTGTTTCTTAGGGCTTCAGGCCCTCCAGGTGCACCGAGACCACGCCTCCCGGTGCCAGACGAGCCGTCACTTGGGGCTCATGACCTGCAGCAGGTCCGGGGTGTTGGGACCTGTGGTTGCTCCTGGGGCGCTCCTGTTTGCCACCCCCCTCCCCGCCCCTTTCCCCTCTCTGGGCAGCCTTTCTCTTTTGGCACCTTTTCTTGGGATGCTCACAATAGCCAAGAGGACACGGGGCTTCCTAGGGTCAGGCCCAGCCATGGGGGCTTCCGGGCACTTGGCCCTCTGACGTCTGGCAGGATTTCATGCCTGTGCTGTGAGGCTGAGGAGTGGGCACCAGCCTGAGTCTGCTTGGACCCCTGTGCTGTACCGTGTGCCAGCACCCACCCCTCTATCCCCAAGGCTTGCCCAGCTTGGTCCTGGCACTCGGGGGTGAACTGGAGTGGCCACCGGAGCCTGGTGATACAGCAGAGAAGCAGAAGGGCAATCTGGAGGAATGCTGCATGCATATGGTGCTAAAAGGAATGAAGGGATTAGAAATTGGGGTGCAGAAGCACCCAGCCTGTGCTCCGAACTCCCTCTGCACTAACCAGCTATGAACTTGGGGAGGTGGCCTGGTGTCTGAAGTGCCCAGGAGTGGCACTGCCACATGGGGCCAGGGACAGGGTTAGGCCAGGTAACAGGTGACATCTGTAAGCAGAGCCTCAGAGCTCAGCAAGCCTTGGTCACCTGAATCCCTTCTGGTGTCATCACAGGGTCAGATCTCGTTTCTTATAATCGCCTTTCAAACTTTCTGCCTTCTCCCTGCCTCGACCTTTGACCCTGCTTGCTTGTCCCCTCAATTGAATTCTGCTGTCTTGTCAGTTCTGGATGCTTCTGTTGAAGCCAGGCTTTAATTTTTTGTTCAATTCACCACCACACAGGAAAAGGAAACCCAAAACTGGTCCCATGTAAGATTTGCATCTAATCTAAGTATTTTGGTCCTGTTAGTCCTAATGGTGACAGTATGTAATATTCAAAAGTCAGAAAATTAAAATTGAAGTTCACTGCTATAAAGTACATGAACAGCGGCAGCTCCGGCAGGATGGCCTTGCAGGGTCCGGCCAAGGTCCACCCTTCAGACCCTTCTTGCCGTGGGCAGGACCTGTGACCTCACGGCTCATCTCAGCCCTGGGGTCTGACCCCTTGGCCCACTGAGCAGTTGACTCACTGGGTCTTTGCAGGCCCCCGCTGCTAACACCCCAGGCAGGTTTGTGGCTTATGAAGCGGGAAGGGCTGGGCCAGATCCTGCCCCCTTTTCACGGAAATGAGAATAAAACCTGGAGCAGGAGCTGGGGGGAGGAGGGATGTGTGGGGAGGAGGGGGAGGAGGACGTTTGTTCTCTGCTGGCGTCAGTGGTGGTGGTTTGGAAAATCTTGTGAAAGGGAACCAAGTGGCTACCATGAGTCTGCATTTTCATATGGTTTGTGTTTGACTTGGAACACCCGGAACCAAACCCTTTAATTTCACTCTAGTAAAAGTGATGCATTGACTAAACCATCCTGTCCTACCGAAGTTGGTGCTGCGGGGAGGGAGGTGGCGTCACATGGGGGTGGCAGGGCTGGGTTGGAGGTGTGACTTGCACACAGCCCAGGGCACATAACATATCACACTCCTGTGCAGATGTGTTGAGCGTTTCCAGCACCTGGGACCTCCACCAGTGGAGGTCTCACCACTGGTCTCACCTGTCTCACCAGGGCCTGATGTCCATCACACATCACTTCTCAGCCTTGGCGCCGTGGCTCTCTGTGTGTGGGTGGTCCTGTGCATGGTGGGATGTTAGCAGCCTCCTGGCCTCTCACGGTGGGTACCAGCTGTACTCTTCTTCCAGTTGTGACACCCAGAAACCTCACCATACATGGCTGAATGTCCCCTGGGGGCCCACATCACCCCTGGGTGGGAACCACTACCGTAGGGAGTTTGTTTAGGATTTCGTAGAAACATCACACATCCTGTACCCCGTGCCTACTTTTACCCAAGGTTACCTGCAGTTGTAATCACCCCAGTGTGGCAGGGTCAACACAGTCTCTTGGTATTGAAATCCCCAGTGGAGTGGGAGGAGGGCTTAAGCTCTCAGAAACCTTGTATGCAGAATGTGCCAGTTTTAGTAACAGGGTGTCCACTGATAAATGATTCTCAAAATGATAAACTCTTCATAGTCCAGATAGAAAACCCTTTTGGTCCCGGTTACCACTGATTGAATGCTCACCTGATGCAGATGCCAGGCTAACCAGGTGCCATGGATTCTTTGCACTATATCTTCCTTATCTTCACCGAAATCTCAGGAAGGGGGCCAGACCAGTCTGTCAGTGAATGAGGGAGCAAGTTTAACTGGTTGGTGGTTTGCAGAGTCACCTCTTTTCGTCCACCATGGATGTTCCCCTCCCGCTTAGCCTTGGAGAGGGGCAGAAACCTGCGTTCCTGTTTTTTTGAAGGGAGTTTGCTTGAGTGACAGATGCAGCCAGTGTCTGAATCCTACTTCCTGGTCCCAGGCCGGCTCCCCCTGCTGCCCACAGGAGGGCATCCACGGCCGATGGCTGGTTAACCACACAGTTCTGCCCCTTTCATCTCAGCCATGCATTTGCCATCTTGAAAGCCAACTCCCACAGCCCAGTGCCATACCAAAACAGAACAACTCCTCCACAGGGAGACTGAAAACAAGTACCCTCATCCAGACGTCACCAGTGCTTGTCTCGGTAATTTGTCCCCCACCCCTGCAGTCTGTTTGTGTGTTCCAGTTTCTCTACAATGCGTATTTTTTTCCTTTGTAAGTTTTAGAAATTCTTTTCCTCTGTGTCCCCAAGCCAGCCCAGCTACCTGCTGGAGGTGCCTCTCCCATCCTCCACCTCTCTAAGGGTTCTAAGGTCTGAAGTTTGGCCGTGTTGCAACCCCAGAGGCTATCTTGATGCCGGCTGTTGGGGAAACGTGTGTCCAGTCCATACCCTCTTGGAATTCAAGCACTGGTTTGAGAATTCACGTGAAGCTCAATTGTGTGCTCTGGAATGCAAGCATCTAACTCCACGTTTAAATAAATACGGCACCGTGGGCCATTTCACTGGGATGAGCTCAGCACAAACACCCTCAACCTAAGGGTTAAACTCTTACTTAAATGCTTAAGGGTTTCCAACTTCTGGGGAAATATGCCTGGGAAGAATGTCTTTGGGGTTTCATCAAACACTTGGAAAATAATCTGAAAACATTTTTCCAAACCCTAGATGGTTCCAGCCCTAATTGATCCTTAATAGCTATGTCTACACAGGCTTCCTGCACTCTCGTCTGCATTCTTAACACTCTAAATGCCAAGGAGACCTCTGTGCTGAGTATGGGACTGGTGCCAGGAGGCTCTGCGAATCATGGTGCTCTGGCCAGTCTCTCCACCATCACAAAGGAGCCACCCCCACCCCAGAAACAGCCAAGCCTGCTGTTAACTGTTATGAGAATCAGAGCTTGGGGACTTTGAAGGGAATTTAATTCACCCATCAGATCGTTAGTGGATACTGACTTGATGCCACATATTTCTTGTAGATGCAGGGAGATAAAAAATGAAGGAGGTGGGAAGTTTGACAGCTCCCATCTTGACGGGCTCACAGTCTGAGGAAGAAAGCGGGACCCAGGCTCTGGGGAGGATGAAGTGATGAGTGTTAGTCAGAGAACAGGAGTCGGGCCTGCGAGAGCCAGGACAAGGGGATGTCTGGGCAGGTTGAGTTCAGTTCTCAGTTCAGTTCAGTCTCAGTCGTGTCCGACTCTTTGCGACCCCATGAATTGCAGCATGCCAGGCCTCCCTGTCCATCATCAACTCCCGGATTCACCCAAACTCATGTCAGTCGAGTTGGTGATGCCATGCAGCCATCTCATCCTCTGTTGTCCCCTTCTCCTCCTACCCCCAATCTCTCCCAGCATCAGAGTCTTTTCCAATGAGTCGGCTCATCGCATGAGGTGGCCAAAGTATTAGAGTTTCACCTTCAGCACCAGTCCTTCCAAAGAATACCCAGGACTGATCTCCTTTAGAATGGACTGGTTGGATCTCCTTGCAGTCCAAGGGACTCTCAAGAGTCTTCTCCAACACCACAGTTCAAAAGCATCAACTCTTTGGCGCTCAGCTTTCTTTAAGTCCAACTCTCTCATCCATACATGACCACTGGAAAAACCATAGCCTTGATTAGACGGACCTTAGTTGGCAAAGTAATGTCTCTGCTTTTCAATATGCTATCTAGGTTGGTCATAACTTTTCTTCCAAGGAGTAAGCGTCTTTTAATTTCATGGCTGCAGTCACCATCTGCAGTGATATTGGAGCCCAAAAATTAAAGTCTGACACTGTTTCTACTGTTTCCCCATGTATTTCCCATGAAGTGATGGGATCAGATGCTATGATCTTCGTTTTCTCAATGTTGAGCTTTAGGCCAACTTTTTCACTCTCCTCTTTGACTTTCGTCAAGAGGATCTTTAGTTCCTCTTCACTTTCTGCCATAAGGGTGGTGTCATCTGCATATCTGAGGTTATTGATATTTCTCCCAGCAATCTTGATTCTAGCTTGCGCTTCTTCCAGTCCAGCGTTTCTCATGAGGTACTCTGCATATAAGTTAAATAAGCAGGATGACAATATACACCTTTGACGTACTCCTTTTCCTGTTTGGAACCAGTCTGTTGTTCCATGTCCAGTTCTCACTGTTGCTTCCTTACCTGCATATCAGTTTCTGAAGAGGCAGATCAGGTGGTCTGGAATTCCCATCTTTTGAAGAATTTTCCTCAGTTTATTGTGATCCACACAGTCAACGGCTTTGGCATAGTCAATAAAGCAGAAATAGATGTTTTTCTGGAACTCTCTT
>SJXQ01011684.1:0-73790 GCA_006408695.1 Aepyceros melampus
ATCTCGATCTCTGTCTCCTGTACAATGTCAGGAACCTCTGTCCATAGTTCATCAGGCACTCTATCAGATCTAGTCCTTTAAATCTATTTCTCACTTCCACTGCATAATTATAAGGGATTTGATTTAGGTCATACCTGAATGGGATTTAAACCTCATCTTTACCACATTCTAGCTGTGTGACATTGGGCAAGTCATGTCCCCTCTCTGAGCCTTTCTGTGAAATGAAGCTAAGATCTAGTCAGTGAAATGACTGTAGAGCTGGAAAGAGAGAACACGCAGTTGACAACTGCAAGGTTATGTTATTGATTAATCTCTGCTTGAGTACTTCTAGCATTGAGGAACTCACTGTCTTGCCAGAGCCGAAGCACCACCTATTGATCCACGAGGAGTGACTGCTATGCTCAGCCCCTTCTGGCCCCTCATTGTAGACAGTGTCCCTTTTCAACAGCTCAGGACACCCATAAGGCCCCCAGACAGAGACTGAGCTCAGGACACCTCGGGAGAGGGGACTGGTGCTGTGACAGGGAAGGCCCTTCATCACCTGGCTGAGGTGAGACTAGCCAGAGCTGGCTGGAAATCTCCCACAGATTCCACGGTCCCATCACTTCCGAGCACCCGAAAGATTCAGCCCACCCACGGCATACACACACCTTCATCACAGCACACAACTCTTTCCAAAACACCTGGGCTTGGGACTTCCCTGGTGTTCCAATGGTTAAGACTCCACCCTGCCAATGCAGGGGATGTGAGTTTAATCTCTGGTCGGGGAACTAAGATCCCACATACTTGTGCAGCAAGGCCAAAAGAAAAAGGAAAAGAAAAAACACCCGGGCTTGGTGCATTTAAAAGTCGGCAGCAAAGATGATCACCTCTACAACACTGACATGGAACTCATTACCAGAATTATACAGTAGGCCAGTGGAAAATGAGATTCGATTTCAGAAAACTCTATTAGACTACCCATGTAACTGCTCAGGCACGGCATTGCTAAAGTAAAGTTCGCCTAGGCTGAACTCAGGAGAAAACTTGCCTGTCGTTATCTTGGAGTCCAGACTCTTGGTGGTTATGACATTTGCTCACACAAACATTCTCCATAACAGCTAGCTGAGGTGGGCTGGAGGGGAACAGGGAAAATAAAATAGATTGAAATCAGTCAACAAAAAACGAGCTGGGGTTTAAGTGTTTGGACCTTGGAGCAGCTTGCCCACACCCTAGCTGTACACTTCTTGGTGGCCCTGTAAATGGGGGTGAGGACAAGTGCCTCCCGGGTTCAGTCTGTACATATTAATGAGATGCTAGATGTAGAGTGCTAAACCCAGGCCTGGCACAAAGAAACCACTTGGTAACAGGTACTTAATAGTTGATAGTAGTGAGTGTGGCAGGGCTCGGGAGAAACTCCAAGAGTGTCACTAGACCCCAGTGGTCTTTCTTGTACCAGACCCCAAAACACCTTGTCCTTTGCTAGAACTGGTCACATCAGAGCATCTTTGCTCTGTCCCTAAAACAAATTATAAAATGACATCAGTTCTTGAAACACATCTGTAATAAACTGTTTCTTTGAGATAGATGAGGAAGGATGAAGTGAACAATTTAGCCTAGGAAACCACCCCTCTTTCCCATGTAAAGATTCACAACCTTATTCTGTAAGAGACCCGATCATGGACATATATGTGCATGCATACAAACACACATGAAGCACCATGGACTAGCAAGCCTGTCCTGATGGACCTGTGACTCTTCCCAAATCCCTGCCAGGAGGTATAGAAAGGGAGCCTAGATTCCTGGAGGCTTACACAGGAAGGAGCTGCTGCTTGGCGGGAGCAGGTGGGCCAGCTGACGCACTGGGTCACCACGGGTAGTGCTTTGACTTCACTGGCTTATAAAGAGACACCATTTTTACCTGCTCCCATATCAGTTAACTTTGGAAACCAGGTCTACATTAAACCCCAAATTTCCCTCTTTCCAAATGTAACACAATCAGATCAATTAAATAAGTGTTAGTAGCTCAGTCGTGTCTGACTCTGAGATCTCATGGACTGTAATCTGCCAGGCTCCTCTGTCCATAAGATTCTCCAGGTAAGAATACTGGAGTGGGTTGCCATTTCCTTCTCCAAGGAGAGGGGGAAAAAAAAAGTATATATATATATATCTCCCTCGATTTAGTCCTGAGCTGTCTATTATGGTAGCCACTAACCCTATGTGGCTATTTAAACTGAAATTTAAATAACTAAAAATAAAATTTAAAATTCAGTTCCTCTAGCCACATGTGACTAACGGCTCCATATTAAGCAGCACAGATATAGAATGTTTCTGTCCCTGCAGAAAGTTCTGTTAGACAACACGATCTTCTGTGGATTAAAATGTGTTGTGTTCTCCCCTACCCCATACGTTGAAACATTAATCCCCAATGTGCTGCTGTTTGGAGATGGAGCCTTTGGAGGTAATTAGATGAGGGTTGGATGGCATCATTGACTCAATGGACATGAGTTTGAGTAAACTCCAAGAGTTGGTGGTGGACAGGGAGGCCTGGCGAGCTGCAGTCTATGGGGTTGCAAAGAGTTGGACACGACTAAGCGACTGAACTGACCGAGGTCATGAGCGCAGGGCCTTCATGGTGGAATTAATGAGCTTATAAGAAGAAAGAGGAGCTTCCCTGGCAGCTCGGTGGTAAAGAACCCATCTATAACACAAGAGACTCAGCTTTGATCCCTAGGTTGGTAAGATCCTCTGGAGGAGGTCATGGCAACCCTACTCCAACATTCTTGCCTGGAGAATCCTATGGACAGAGGAGCCTGGTGGGCTACAGTCCACGAGGTCTCAGAGTCTGACACGACTGAGTGACTAAATAACAATGACAACAAGAGGGAAACACCTTTCTCTGTCATGTAAGGACACAACAAGAAGGCAGCTAATTGCAAGCCAGGAGGATAACTCTCACCAGGAACCAAATTGGCCAGCACCTTGAACTTGGACTTCCCTGCCTCCAGAACTGTAAGAAATAAATGTCTGTTGTTTAAACCACCCAGTCTGTGGTGCTTTGTTATAGCAGCCTGAGCAGACCAATACAGAAAAGAAGCATAAACGGGTCCTGTCCAGCTTTTTTTTTTTTATTCACGTGAATTGGACTTTTCACCTTAAAACTGGTTTTGGAAAGAGACTTTTCCTGTGGGAGTATAAAATGTGACTTCCAGCAGGTTGCCAGCTGCTGCTTCTGGGAAAAGGCTGATGTTGCCCCTGTGTTTATTTTTGCAATGAGTGTCTGCAATGGCGACAGTTCTCCTCCTCTCTACGGGTTTCCAAATTGCATTTTCTTCTAGATAATAATGAGCAAGCTGATAAATATCAGCCCTGGACCTGAGAGGAGGCAATTTCATCCCATGTTTAAATCCATGCTGCCATCTAGTGGATCTCGCCCCCCACCCCCACCCCGCCACCAAGACAGAAACCAGGATTTTGTGCTGTTGATCAGAAACTTCGATGTATAAATGCCTGGCAAACCCTCGGAAGGTGAGCATCAGCTGTGTGCCAGGTCGTGAGCTGAGCAGTTTATACATTCTCTCAGTTAATTCGCAGCCTCAGGCAGGGGAAGTACCGTGCGTTTTTCAGGTGAGGAAAAGGGCTCAGAGAAGTGAAGAACCTGCCTCACTGGAAGAACCATTGAATGGATAAATGAATGAACAAACCAGTAAAGGGTGCAGGTTCAGTTTATGTGCACTGTTTCCAGAGTTATAGAATGTGGGCATTGCATTCAGACAGACACAGAGATGAGATGAGTAATCCTGGGCGCGCTGGGGAATGATGGCTGGAACAGCTAACGTTTATTCCTGCTTCTGCAGAAATCCTCTGCCAGGCTCCAGTAGAATATCCCCTGATTATAGGGCCTTTGCTGCTCTGTCTCTCCTCTCCCCTGACTTGTGACGTGAGTCCAAAGCCAGCTGGTGAGCCACTCCCATTCTTCCCTTAGGAACTGGAACCAGCAAAGGGGTCCTGTGAGAGGGAACCCCACGTGACTCTCTGGGGGAAACCTGAACTGAGTTGACAGTCTAGGGAGAAAGGCAGGAGGTGTGCAGGTGTATGGAGTGAGAGGAAGAGGGGCGGGGCCAGCTGCCTGGGCTCCTGCGGCTTCCAGGCCCTGGTGCCAATGGGCCTGAGGCCCACAGGGGGGACATGTGATGTGTCTAAAAATGCTCCTCTGTTCCAAGGGCCTCTGGTGGGGCTGCAATCTCAGGACTCTGGCCACCCCACCCCGACAGGGACAGAAACAGACAAGCAACCCACACCAGCCAATCACATTTGCTCTCCAAGGAACAAATATGATTGGAGAGAACAAATGTGGTTGGAGCCAAGTGTCCAGCGGCAGTGCCACATCCCTTTCCTCCTAAAGCCTAGATGCCCTCTGTTTCTTTCTCTTGCGTTAGTTTCTACTGTTTGTAACCACCAACCCTACCACCATCCCCTCTTGCCATTTAAGTGAGCTGCTTTGAGTGGCCTCTTTCCCCCACCAGCAAGAAGAGCCCCTAGAACATGTGATCTTCCAGCTTGTTGTCAGGGATGCATTTTCTGGATTCGTCTCTAGTCACTTTGCCTCTGGTCGCTGCACTTGGATGTGCTGATGCTAGGCTGTGGACGGGATGGAAGCCCTCTCTCTTTGGGGCACCACCTACGGAGGGGCCGAGTCCTTGACCTCATCTGAAGTGGCAGATGTGATGCTGCCTGGGAGAGACATGGTTGGCCCTCACTAGAAAAGAATCACCCTCTTCCCCAAATTGCCCCCCAGCCATACTCACCCCCATCACTTTTGTAGAGCCCTGAAGATTCGGGGTTCAGCAGCGAGAGATGAGTCCTAAACAGGATGGAAAACTATGACTATGGTAATTATGACTCTCATCTGAGAAAAATTTCCCCTCTAGCATCTTGATTGTTTTCTCCCACCCATGAGAATATGTCTCCATCTACCGGATGATGAGACAGGCTCAGAGAGGTTGAGTAACCTTCCCAAGGTCACATATCTGGGTGGTGACAGGCTCAAAATGCCATTGAAAGGAAAAGGCCAGTGTGCATGAGGCACCAGTACAGCCTTCACCTCCAGTGAGAAGGAAACTTTAACGCAGTGATGACGTCTGTCTTCCCCCTGCTCCCCAAGAAGCCAGGCCCCCGCAGGCCCTGGATCCTGCCTGAATCCTTTGGCCATAGCGTAGGGCACAGGTTATTTGGTTGTGGGGGTGAGAGGTTTCCCATTACACTTGAAATCTCTGCTTCTCTCAGGACTAACAATCTGTTGATGGAGCAGTCATGATGCAAATATCTGGTTTCACCCTCTGTCAGATTTGCTGTTCCATCTAGCTCAAACAAGTTACCGCTGGAGAGGATGAACGTCAGGCCCCCACCCATGGGCTGTTTCCTCTGTTACCATCTATGCTGATGCCCTGAGAGTACAAGCTGCTAATCTGATTGGCTGAGGTCCAGGACATTCCCTGGGCCTTGCATCATCAGTGGTTGAGACTCCATGCTCCCACTGCAGGGGGCACAGGTTAGATCCTTGGTTCAGGGGAACTAAGATCCTGCAAGTCCAGTGGCAAAAAAATAAAAGCCTGCCTTCATGAGCAGATATCACTAGGCTCTTCTTTCCTACCTCTTCCACATGGGTAACTAAGTGGGCAGACAAACCAGAAGCAGCAGGGAGCTTCAATCATACCTTCAGCACAACTTTGAATGTTCCAAAGCAGCTTTCCTTCTAGCTCAGCTATCATTGATTTTTCCTGTTTATCTGGCGGTGTGTTAGTAAATGTTTAACAACCAACTTTTTATGGAGGTTGGAAAGGGTAGAGAGGACAAGAACAGTCTGGATTTGTACATTTGCCAATTTCCATAGTGTAAATACTCTCACTGTGGCCAGTTTCAAAACATCAACACGGACATTACCCAGAAGGAATGTAACATTAGTACACTGTTATATAGTATTTCCACCATACAGACACAAGAGCCATAAATAACCTTAAGAGCATGGGTAATTGTAAAATGGAGCAAATAATTAGGGAGTGCTGAATTTTTAATATTTATTACCTTCATTTTAAATATTGTTTAATTGTAAGTTGATACAAATTAATTTTTAACAAGGGCTGTATTTAACAATCAGCTTACAAAATTCCTCAAAATTTAACCATTGGCTTTCATGAGCTGTTCCAGCTGGCTCCAGCATGCCCCTGCGTTTATCTATTATTCCGTGCCTATGGTGTTTGCTTCACCTGGACCCTTATCTTGTTTTCAATTGCCAAGCATCCTTCTCTTTAGTATACAGCCTCTTCCATTCCATTCTGTTCAGGACGGACTGAGAATCACAGGACCTGCCTCCTCCACCATCCTGATAACAGGACCTGTGACCTAAGCCATGGGATGAAGGGAAAAGGGATGGGGCTGAGTGTGGGCATTCTGGGACCTTGACTGTGATACCGCAAGACTGTCAATTCATTCTCAACATTGGCAGACAACTCAGCCCACTCCCAAACTATGTCCTCCCGGTATTGAACCTAATGTTTCCTTCTGGTGACTCACTAGGGCTTCCCCTATGTCTGTGCTATGTCCGCTGCAGGAAGGCCTGGGAGAACCTTGACAAGCCTGACTTCCAATCCTCACTCTGCCATTCCCTAGCCCTGTGCCCAGGGGTGGAGGAAGGTGTGTAAGTCACTACACCTTTCAGAGTCCCTGTCCCCTCATTTGTAAAACATGCCAAGAATGGTTCCTATATCACAAGGTGCTAGTAAGAATTATTATTTTTTGCCATGCCACGGGGTTTTCTGGACCTTAGTTCCCTGACCAAGGACTGGACCCATGCCCCGTGTGGTGAAAGCATGGAGTCCCAGTACTACTAAGAAGTAGACTGTTCATGTTAACTGCCTCCCTCTGTGCCCAGGATACACTTAATCGGTGGCCAGTTTTATGAGTCTGGATGGATGAGGGCAGGGGGCAATGGAGGCTCTGGGGAAGAAATGGGAAATGGGTCCCCGGGCAGCTCTGCCCTCCTTGAACTTGCTGCTGAGTTTTCCTGACTCTCATTAAGAGTCTCCAGCTCCCCTCACTGGACTTGCCAGCCTGAAGTTTTTTAGAACAAGGGAGCTTCTCTTGCATCAACCAGCCTGGAGTAATGGAAATCTAGCTTCCTCCTAGTGACGGGAGACAGGACCTGGAATCCCAGGATGGGAGGACTCCCAGGGGTTGTGAATTCTGGGGTTGTGAACTGCCACAGTTGTGAATTCTGGGGGACTGTCCAGACTTTGCTCACCCTATACTGGGTTTTCCATGGGGTCACTAGGAGTCATACACGACTGAGCGACTTTACTTTCACTTTTCACTTTCATGCACTGGAGAAGGAAATGACAACCCACTCCAGTGTTCTTGCCTGGAGAATCCCAGGGATGGGGGAGCCTGGTGGGCTGCCGTCTGTGGGGTCACACAAGTCGGACACGACTGAAGCGACTTAGCAGCAGCATACTGGGTTTTGGAAACATTGAAATTCGTTGCTAAGGTTTAGAACCTGGGGGCTTTCGCCTGATATTGGGCCCACACTCCTGGCTGTGGGCAGCAGTGGCTGAAACGCCCCTGCAGTCAGGCAGCAGCTCTGTGGCTGGCCAGCCTCTGCCTGGCTCCCGGTACCCATGCCCAGGGTCTCCAGCTGGGCCTCACAGGCATGCGCATTTGTGTCCTCAAGCTGGTGGTCGCTGCACAAACGCTGGGGCAAGTGTATGTAGCTTCTGGGGCTCCACCACCCCATCTATCATCATCAGGTGATAACCTCCTGCTATTAAGGATAAACCATCTCTGCTTCCATCCAAAGCCAATCTATTGAAAACCCAGGGCTTCCCTGGTGGCTCAGTGGTAAAGAATCCACCTGCAATATGGGAGACCTGGGTTCAATCCCTGGGTTGGGAAGATTCCCTAGAGGAGGGCATGACAACTCATTCCAGTACTTTTGCCTGGGGAATCCCCAGGGATAGAGGAGCCTGGTGAGCTACAGTCCATGGGGTCGCAAAGAGTCAGACATGACTGAGCAACTAAGCACATTAAGAATAAACCATCTCTGCTTCCATCCAAAGTCAATCCCTCTACTATAAACTAGACCTGACCCCTCTCATCCACTCAAGGATACCATTAAAGCAATTCCTCCTCTCTGTGAAGCCATAGGTTAAATCCATTTCACCTGTCTTCACTAATCAAGTTTAAGACTTGCATGTCCTCCCAGCAGCATGAAGCCTAATCAGCAAGATGTTTGCTTGAGTTATTGCCCAGAAACTTGGAGGCTAATTCGATCTGAATGGGTTAAGATTGGATAGGCCCATTGACCCTCTAACTGGGACTGCACCAGGGTCCACTCAGGAACTTTTTGACATCAGAGGGCTCAAACCTCCATGCTCAGAACAGCAGAAGTGCGTAGGTAAGTTATGCCTGCACAGGAGGACAATTCCTGAATCTTTTTCCCATCACATCCCCACATTCCCCATGCCTCCAGCTGACCTGAATCATCTTTATTCGTAATCCCATAAATACCCTAGCCCCTTGCCTTTTGGGGGCAGACTTATGACTTGTTCTTTCAGCCTCTCCTCCAGTTGTCTCACAAATAAGTCCTCTTTTTGCTGCAAACACTGGTGTCTCAACATTTGGCTTGTTGTGCGTCAGGCAGAGACCTCTTCTGCTTTGTCAGTTTTTCTCCCTCTACGGGGTCATTCTCTATCAGACAAATGTATGGTCATTCCTCCTTTCTTAAAACACTCTATCTTGACCCTGCTTGCCCTGCCGATTGTTTCTACCTCAGCTCTTGTTGCTAAGTCACTTCAGTCGTGTTCGACTCTGTGTGACCCCACAGATGGCAGCCCACCAGGCTCCCCCGCCCTGGGGTTCTCCAGGCAAGAACACTGGAGTGGGTTGCCATTGTCTTCTCCAGTGCATGAAAGTGAAAAGTGAAAGGGAAGTCGTATCCGACTCTTCACGACCCCATGGACTAAAGTCCACCAGGCTCCTCCGTCTGTGGGATTTTCCAGGCAAGAGTACTGGAGTGGGGTGCCATCGCCTTCTCGGATCTCAGCTCTATCTGAAGCTGAACTTCCTATAAAGGCATCTACTTCCTGTCTCTAATTCCTCTCCTCCCATTCTCAAACAACTGCAGTCGGGCATCAACCCCTTTTGCTCAACCAAAACTGCAAAATCACCAATACGAAATCATGCAGCTAAATCCTCAGCATGTTGCAAATGCTCAGGCTCCTCTTGACCCATTAACACTATTTGTCAGACTCCCTCCGCTTCTCCCTCCTACTTCACATGTCTTTGAAGACACCTGGCTTACCAGCTGTTGTTGTTTAGTAGATAAGTTGCGTCCAACTCTTTTGCGACCCCATGGACTATAGCCGGCCAAGCTCCTCTGTCCGTGGGATTCTCGAGGCGAGAATACTGGGGTGGGTTGCCATTTCCTTCTCCAGGGCATCTTCCCGACCCAGGAATCGAACGTTGTCCCCTGCATGGGCAGGTAGGTTCTTTACGTCTGCTGCTGCTAAGTCGCTTCAGTCGTGTCCGACTCTGTGCGACCCCACAGACGGCAGCCCACCAGGCTCCCCCATCTCTGGGATTCTCCAGGCAAGAACACTGGAGTGGGTTGCTATCTCCTTCTCCAATGCATGAAAGTGAAAGGTGAAAGTGAAGTCGCTCAGTCGTGCCCGACTCTTAGCGACCCCATGGACTGCAGCCCACCGGGCTCCTCCCATGGGATTTTCCAGGCAAGAGTGCTGGAGTTGGGTTGCCATTGCCTTCTCCACTTTACCTCTGAGCCACCACGGAAGCCTGGCTCACCAGCTACTCTTTTCCATTCTCCTCTGAAAGAAACCCAAACTTCACAGATTCTTCAACTACGATCTAGGCTGCTGGCATAGTGAAGGCACAAGGGGGTCGAGAACCTAAGCACGCAAACGTTATACTTAATGGAAGATTTAGGTTTTGATTTTTAGGCTCCACTGTGTGGCATGCAGGATCTTAGTTCCCCAACCAGGGATCAAACCCATCTCCTCTGAATTGGGAGCATGGAGTCTTAACCACCAGGGAAGTCCCTGGAAGATTTGTTCTAGATCAAAGATTTGTTCTGTCAACTATGTTATCCTTCGTGTGCTTGTGCCACTAGGTCCTTGCTCCTCCTTGCCATAGAGGCAGAACCTGGCAGCAGGGGACGCAGCAAGGGGGAAAGCGCAGGAATACTGCACCATTGCTTCTCACTTAGCTGCATTAATTCCAACAACCTCCTGTTTTCTCTTCATCCTTGCTTACTCTGTTCTCAACATGGCACAAACCAGAACCTGTTACTCATCAGCTCAAAACTCTCTACTTTCCATCCCACTCAGAGTAAAATCCCCAAGTCCTTACCATGTGTGTAAGGTCCCATGCAAATGGACCGTCTCTGCACTCATCCCTTCCTCCCTCTTCTTACTCCTGCTCCAGCTGTCTACGCTCTCTGCTGACCCTCAAACCTCCCAGCGTGCTCCCCCTTCAGCCTTTGCACCTGCCCTTCACCCTGAAATGCTCCCCTAGGGTGTCTCCTGGCTATTGCCCTCAATCTCCATCAAGCACTGTTTACATGTTCTCTCTTCAAGAAACCCTGCTTTCTTCCCACCCTCTGACCATCTTCATCCCTACTTTTTGTTTTCCCCTTTGCCTGTCATCCTCTGATACCATATTCTGATTTACTAATAATATTTGCTGTCTGTATCCCCACCCCCAATCCCAAGAGCCTAGGAAGGTGCCTAACGCGTAATAAGCACTCAAATACTTGACTATATGAATGTCTAGGAAGGACCATGCCTTTCATCAGATTAGCAAAGAGTTTTGTGCTCCAAAAAGCATTTAAAAATTATAAAACATTTCTAAGGACTAAAGCTGTTTGAAACCAAGCTAACTCCTTGTTCCAGTCCTCAAAGAGCGTTTCTGAGTAGGGATATAGCAACAGAACCAAATATATGTTGCTCTTGGCCTTTTCCAATCCCCCTGACTTGACAGTGTTGGGGATCCCCTCCTCCCTTGGTCTTGGAAGCCTCTGACTGCTGGCTGGGCAGCAGCCTCCAGCCCCCGTGAGAGCACGCCCCCCAGTAGTGGCACAGACAGGAGAGAGACCACAAGATATACCACGCAAGTAGGCACTGTATGTGGAGTACGTGCTGGGAGCAACGAGAACAGCAGTAAATACAGAACAGAAAATAACAATCTTTGAAATGACAACAAATGGGACACATTATCTAAGCTCTAACACCTAAGGAGGCGGCTGCCAGGCTCTGGTGGGCAGCTCCTCAGGAGAGAGAGGCCGACTTCTTTCCAGGCTGCCTGGTCTTCAGGCCTTGTAACTTTTCATCTTTCAGTGCCTTCAAGAATTTATCTGCAGAAGACCAAAACAAACTTAGATGTAGGAGAGAGAAGGGCTTTTTTCTAACACTTCCAAAGCTAGCTTTGGGGAAGCTATTGTGTGCTTCCCCACATGAGTCCCAAACCTATTCAGACCCAAGATGGGTGAGGGGGGGAAAAACCCCTAAGAGCCAAAACACTTACAAGTGGAGAAATATGTGGTTGAGAAATCCAGGACTTGGAAAGTCCAAGTATTCTGAGAGTTTCCTTAGGCAGTGGGAAAGGGGACATCGGAGTGCCTGATGAACTAGGGGACCGTTCCCATAGCCACATGTACCTAAACATGTAGTTTACTTCACAATGGTGGGGATGGTCTTTCTAGACCCATCTGCCCTCCTCCAGTGGTCAAGTGCTAGCCTTAGCCAGACCAGGTGTTGGCAAAGACAAAGTCTGTTCAACAGCCTATGGCTCCTGAATATTTCACAGTGCAATCTGGTCCTTCTGGGAGTAAAACTGGATTTAACAACTTCACTCTGGAACAGGGAGGACTCAGTCAGTTTGCACACTAGAGGAATCCTGCCTACATCAGCACACCTGGCCTGCCCTGGTCTGTCTAAGACTTTAGATCTAAGATCAGATGGCAGAGGCCAGGAGCCTGGTGAGAGGGCAGCCAGGGGCATCACAGGAGGTGACCTTCCAGCACTGAGAAATGGATGATCCCAAAGCCCCTCGGTGATCGTCCTCAGCCTTCTAGGTCTTGCACCTCTCCCTAGAGATCAAATGACCCTCACCTACTTCCCCTCCTTCCACTGAGGAGCCCAAGTTAAGATAAACACTGAGCCAGGTCTCTAGAAACAGGGGTTGTCTGTGGGGGTGGACCCCCAGGGTGGTTGTGTACTACTGTGAAGGAGGCTTAAAGTTCAACCTGGGGGTTGTGAAGGACGGAGTTCCAGGTTTAGAGCTCAAAGTAACAAAAAGGCTCAGGGCGGAGGGAGGTTGGAACTTGGGGCAAAAGGGTCCAGATTTACGGTGGAGGAAGAAATTGGTTGAAATCCAGAATGAAGTGTCTGGATTCCGGGGTGGGGGGAGGTATTGGTTTGGGATCCGGGGTTCCTGGGAACTGGAATCTGAGCCTAAAGGCCACACTGCGGGTGAGGGGCTCAGAGGGCACGGAGCCAAGGAGGGAGCCGAGGCAGCTAAGGCGCCGAGGTCACGCACAGCGCTGGGAGTCGAAGCCGTCCCCAGTTATGGTGAGCAGCTCCAGCTCCTTAATCCGGATCTCCAGCTCGCACAACTCCTCGGGGTGGGAGGCAGAGGCTAGCCGGGAGGTCGTGGGGCCAGGAGCCAGCGGGGAGGCCGCTGCCTCAGGCCCTGGCGGTGGAGAGTAGAAGAAGCGCAGAGGCTCGTAGGGGATGGAAGCCAGGCCGGAGGGCCAGGGCGGGGGACAAGGGCGCTCACTAGGGGGACCCAGGCCGGGTGGCGGCGGGGGCGCTGAGGCCGAGGGCGCCTGGGGCAGCGACCGGCCCCCCGCCGCCGGCGCCCCTCCCGCCGGCGCCCCTCCCGCCTTCAGCGGCACGAAGAGCTTTTTCCAGATGTTGAAGTCGCTGAGCGGGGACGAGGAGATGCCGCGGTCGTAGAGGGAGGGGAAGTAGAGGGGCGGAGCCGGTCGCTGGCTCATCGTGGGGCTGTGGCGGCCGCGCCGCCCCTTCGGCATCGTTTGAATGGGAAGCTGCGTGGGAGGAACCCCGTGCCGGGAGACTCGAGCCCCGGCCCCGAGCCCCTCGAGCCCCGGCCCCGAGTCGCCGGGATTCCGAGATTCCACAGGCCACGCCCCGAGGGAGCGGCCCCGCCCCCAAACAGTCGGGGTTTTCAAGGCCGGCTGGCCACGCCCCAGAATGTGGCCCGCCGACGCCCCCGGAGTGAGAAAGCCCACCCCAGTAGAGGGAATGGGGAATCTGGCGGATCCGTTCTGTTGTGCCGCTCATCCCCTACTGGCGATCACCCACCGTCCTCGACGACAGCACCTCCACGTCCTCCACAACCCGGCCAGGTCCCGCCCCAAGAGTCCCGCTACCACCACTGAATTTCACAAGCCTCAGTCGCGTTATTGCACCCCTGACTGCTGCTCTCTGTGCCTGCGTGTGTGCGGGCGTGCTCAATCGTGTCAGACTCTTTGCGACCCCATAGATTGTAGTCCACCAGACTCCTCTGCCCACGAATTTTCCAGGCAAGAATATTGGAGTGGGTTGCCATTTCCTAGCCAGGGGATCTTCCCCACCCAGGGATTGAATTTGCCTTGACAGGTGGATTCTTTCCCACTGTGCCACCTGGGAAGCCCCTCTCCTCTTATAGGGAGAAAAATTAAAATCCTAGAAATTTGCCCCCTGCATCAGCAGACTTCTCTTACCACCCCTCTTTGCAGAGAAGTCTGGGGAAACAAGTATCTGACTTTTCATTCTCTATAACAGAAGAAGCAGGTTGATGGGAATAGCTGTTAGAACCAACGCAAGTTTTCACCAAATTTCCCAGTGTTGTGGACAATTCTGGGAAAAAAAAAGAGAGCCTCTTATGGATTTGTAATAGATCTGACCTAGGTATCTTTAGTGAAGTGCAGTTTAGTTTTCTTCCAAACATTGCTTATCAGGAGCTAAAAGGCAGTCAACAAACCACCAAAAGGAAATTCTGCAGAGCAACCCTCAAACAGCTCAGTTATTTTTTAAGGTGGCTTGGATATACTGCCCAAGGGCATGCCCAGCTCATTTAAATAGTAGCCTGTATTAGTCATAGATGGAAAAACCTCTGCCTAATGATATTGAGGTGAAGGAACAAAGATGGGTGGGGGCCAGTTTAGTCTGTTGGTCAGTTAAGATCTTGAGTCAGATCCAGGCCCAATAGCAAATACTGTGTGTGTATGTGTGTGTAGCAGCAAAGCAGAATCAAATGTCCTGGACTGGCAAGTTGCTTGACTTCTAAGATGGTTATCTGCAAAATAAAAGAACCAAGTGGCCTCATAGGGTTGTTTCTGATGATCAGATGGAAGACAATAGTGTGTGTGAAGAACTTGTAAACGTATGTATTCTGTCCAAATATAAGAGCAGTTCCCATTGAGGGGCTTGTCTGAAACTAGTAAGCTTTTTTTTCCATACTCACCTGTAAGCTTCTTGAGGGTGAGGATCTGGCCCAAGGATCTTATAATGCTGGGCACATATAATGGTGGTGGGGGAGTGGTTTCGTCACCAGTTGTGTCCAACTCTTGTGACCCCATGGACTGTAGCTCTCCAGGCTCCTCTGTCCATGGGATTTTCCAGGCAAGAGTACTAGAGTGGGTTGCCATCTCCTTCTCCAGGGGATCTACCCAACACAGGGATCGAACACAGGTCCCCTGCACTGCAGGCAGATTCTTTACCAACTGAGCCACCAGGGCATATAATAGGACTCAATAAATATTTGAGCACTTTTAAAACAGTGTTATGTATTGTGGGACCTGAAGGAGATCAGAATATACCACCACAAAATACACCACTTTGGCATAAGAATTATTTTAAGTTGAAGTTAATTGAGAAAAAGCAGACACAGGAGTTATTCTGTCCTCTCCTTTTCTGCCTAAAAGCATAAATTTCCCCTTTTAAAGGCTACAGAATTTCCTTTGTAAAGATAAAAATAAATTTCCCTTTGTGGCGGTGTCCCCAACCCCCTCTCCCACGCCAGAATAAGGAGACAACTCATCAGTGGAAATGGCCCTAACTTGAATCTGCATAACAGAGCCTTACCAAACAAACTTTATCTTCCATAAGTTTCCTCCATTTATTGGGTTGGCCAAAAAGTTCGTTTGGGTTTTTCTGTAAGATCTTACTAAAAAACTTGAATCAACTTTTTGTCCAATCCAATATTTACCTTCCCACAATTTACCTAGAAATGAAAATTCCTGGAAACCCAAGCCCTTTTCCCTTTGTCTTGTTTACAGTTTATCACCCTTTGTTGAAATGGTTTAGGAGCTCTCAAGCCTAAACACTTCTTTGGGTTTTCACTACTGTTGTGTAAGGCCCACACGTGCATGCATAATAAATCTTTTCTCCTGTTAGTCTTTCTTTTGCTGCTTTGATTCTCATGACCCAGCTACTGAACCTAAAGTAGCGGAGGAGGTTTTTTCCCACCTCTACAGAACCGTGGTAATGGTAAGAACCAGGGCCTGAGACTCAGACCTGGGACCAAGCTGTAAATCCACTGTGTATTTGGCTGTGTGGGTGAACCTTTCTGAATCTAGTTTTTCATCCATACAATGGGAATAGTAATGGTACTTACTTGCTTGGGTTGGCAAGATTAAATGAGACAATCTAAGTACCTGGGCATAGTACCTATATTAGCTCTTGTTGTTACATGTTGAAGATCCTTAGAATGGAAAGAGACTTTGCATTAAGTTTTATTAAATGATGTAATATAATCAGATGTTTTTATGTGTATTTCTCCTTTCAAAGAGAGAAAGCTTCCAGATGTTTTTTCTTAGCTCCAAGATAATCTAAAGATTTGACACTGGATGGCTTAATTATAACACCACTGTGTTAGACATTGGGTTATAAAGAGGTTGTTTCCTGTAACAAGCACACCACAAGAAAACTCAGGTGCCACAATGAGATAAACCTGAGCTTGGAAGTGAAGTCCAAATGGAGCCATAACAAACCATGGTTGTTAAGAAAAATGCCTACAGATTATTTCTGCGAACAAAGGTCCAGGAAATTCAAGTTGCTAAAGAAAAGATAAAGCAGGCTTATGTTCATTTTAAACAGAATCTTTCTCTCCTGGAGTCCAAAGCTGTTGTATAATCTGCCTCTCCCCGCAAATCCCCACTTAGTGCCATCGTATTGGGCTTGAGGGATTCAATTCCTAAAACCCCTGTCCCCTGCTTGCATTTGGAACCAAGACACACTTGAGGCCTTTTTTGCTGATGAAGTTCAGTTGGAAGACGTGGTTAGAGGTCTGGCAGCCAGCTAGGTTTACTGATACTGCACCTCTCAATTGACCTCATCCACCAGCACAAGGCCCTATGGGAAAACCACAGGCTTTGTGTGCAGAGAAAGGGCCTTCATGGGCACAGTGAAGAGACTGCCAAGAACCAACCCGATCCTTTCTCTGAACTCTCTAAGCAGGGCCGTCCTTTCTCCACTCTCTACAGGAGAGGGGCCAGGAGTGTCACTCTTCATAAGACATCAAGATGGAAGTTCCTCCCAACACTGATTTAAACTCTATTTACCTAGTTTGCCTCACTGCAGTTGGAGTTTGTAAAATTCCATTGCCACATCCCTCTCCAGCCTGGCAGTCCTGGGGTGCTGTCTGCCTGGCTCCCTCAGTTGTGGGACTGCTGAAGATGGTACAGAAGACTTCCCCTGGAAGTACCCTTTCCCTGTATCACTCTAGTTCTGCATCTATTTACACTGCTGGCCAGCACAGCTTCTCTAAGTTCTCTGCCTCTTCAGGGGTACATCAGAATTTTCCATGCTTGCCTTGGCTCTGGATGGCTTTTAGGGAAATACAGTGGCTTGGAATATAACAGAGTTGTTATGGAGAGAATGTTTGTGTCCACCCAAATTCTTATGATGGAAAAGGCAATGGCAACCCACTCCAGTACTCTTGCCCGGAGAATCCCAGGGATGGGGGAGCCTGGTGGGCTGCCGTCTGTGGGGTGGCACAGAGTCAGACACGAGTGAAGCGACTTAGCAGCAGCAGCAAATTCATATGAAATCCTGACTCCCATTGGGAGGGTAGTAGGAAGTGGTTATGTCCTGAAGACACAGCTCTCATACATGGGATGAGTGCCCTGAGAATAAAAGAGCTCTCTTGCCCTTCCACCATGTGAGGACACAGAAGACCACTGCCAGTGAACCAGGAAGTGGCGTCTCACCAGACACCAAGTACACTGGAGCTGTTATCTGGGACTTCCCAGCCCCCAGAACTGTGAGATAGAAATGTTTGTTGTTTATGCCATGCAGCCTATGGCATTTTTTATATAGCTGCTTGAACAGACTGAGACAAGTCAATGCTTGAATCAGGACTCTTTGTGACTCCGAGAAAATCATGCTAGCTCCCTGACCCTCCGTCTTCTGACCTGTAAAGTGAAGGCAGTATCTGCTTGATAAGCAGTACCTGGGACACATCTCTGGTGCTCAATGAGGTGTGACTGATTAGTTTTCACTTCCACATGGATTCCTTTGTTCATCATGAGGTCCTGGTAAATTGATGAGAAAAATGGATCAGGAGGGGTCCCTCCTTGAAAATCAGACCCCCTCCAGGTTGAGAGGGCTTCCCTGGTGCTTAGATGGTAAAGAATCTGCCTGCAATGTGGGAGAACTGGGTTCGATCTCTGGGTTCAGAAGATCCCCTGGAGGAGGGCATGGCAACCCACTCCAGTATTCTTGCCTGGAGAGTCCCACGGACAGAGGAGCCTGGCAGGCTACAGCCCATGGGGTTGCAAAGAGTCGGACACGACTGAGTGACTAAGCAGCAGCGGTGGCCAGGTTGAAAAGCCCTACACCCTATAAGCTGATTCCTTGTTGTCCTGCTGAAGACACTGATAGGGAAACCACAGAATGCATTTCAGGACGTAGTGCTGAAGGTTCTCCCGTCTTCATGCAGAAATAATTGTGAGAGGCAGCGTGATAGATTCAGTTCAGTTCAGTCGCTCAGTCATGTCCAATTCTTTGCATCCCATGGACTGTAGCACACCAGGCCTCCCTGTCCATCATCAACTCCAGAGCTTATTCAAACTCATGTCCATTGAGTCAGTGATGCCATCCAACCATCTCATCCTCTGTCATCCCTTTCTCCTCCAGCCTTCAATCTTTCCCAGCATCAGGGTCTTTTCAAGTGAGTCAGTTCTTCATATCAGGTGGCCAAAGTATTGCAGTTTCACCTTCAACATCAGTCCTTCCAATGAATATTCAGGACTGATTTCCTTTAGGATGGACTGGTTGGATCTCCTTGTAGTCCAAGGACTCTCAAGTCTTTTTAGTTACTAAAACTTCTGAGAAATCCAAGTGGGCAGGAAAGGGAGTGCCACCCTGAGAACTTAGTGGGCTACAGTTCTTTAATCAAAGGAAGAGGTGGGGGCGAGACCACATTGTTCCTCATTCTTGAGTGGACATCAAGCGTCCATCAGCTCCTCCTCTACACTGAGCGGAGGAGTTTTCTTATCTCTACATAGTCAAACTGGAACTATTGTCGTTGTTCAGTTGCTCAGTCGTGTCCAACTCTTTGCGACACCATGGACTGTAGCCTGCCAGGCTCCTCTGTCCATAGGATGCTCCAGGCATGGAGAATACTGGAAGGGATTGTCTGCCCTTCTAGGGGATCTTCCCGAACCAGGGATTGAACCCAGGTCTCCTGCATTGCAGGCGGATTCTTTACCATCTGAGCCACCAGAGAAGCCCAGTGGCACTACAGAAATGAGAAATAGGTGGTAACATATACTAAAATATGGTAAATCATGTCAAGTTTCAGTAAAATGTCACCTTTCTCCTATACACACACACACACACACACACACACACACATATAGATTTTTTTTTTCCCCCCTATTTTGGCCACATTGGGTCTTAGTTGTGGCATATAGTATTGTTAGTTGCAGCATATGACCTCTTAGTTGGGGCATGTGGGATCTAGTTCCCTGAGCAGGGATTGAACCCAGGCCCCCTGCACTGGGAACGCATAGTCTTAATAGTCTTAACCACCAGACCACCAAGGAAGCCCCCACCTTTCTTCTATATTTCTGCTCTTAGTACATGCAGGAAAAGCCCCTTCTCGAGAATCATTAACTTGATTTTGATGGGTATGATATAGGTCTTATTCTGTCATCATTTTATTGTTTGGGGGCATGTCTCATGATTCTGAGGCACAGTTTTGTTGCCAAGCAAGTCTGTGTGGTTTTATTGCTAGGCAAAGCCTGCTTGCTTTCTTCGCTAAGCAAAGCTTTCTTGAGTGATCATTAACTTACTGGAGTCTTCCATGGAGTTAACTATTTAGTCATCTACTTTGTCCCTTTACTCTGTCCTTATGGTGTATGTGTTAGTTGCTCAGTAGTGTCTGACTCTTTGTGACCCCACGGACCCTCCCAAGCCCGCCAGGCTTCTCTGTCCATGGAATTTTCCAGGCAAGAATACTGGAGTGGATTGCCATTCCCTTCTCCAAAGGAACTTCCCAACCCAGGCATCAAACCCTGGTCTCCTGCATCACAGGCAAGATTCTTTACCGTTTGAGCTACAGGGAAGTCGTCCCTTTGGTAGTAAACATATAAATAGAGGCTACTGTGTACCAGGTACTTGTCATCACTCACTTTATCTAACAACCTCTAGAAGTAGGGTCATTATCCCCATTTTCCAGATGTGTTAACTGAGGCACAGAAGGTTCAGTTACTTACCTGAGGTCCTGTAGATGGTTGGCATCAGAGCTGGTGTTCCACACAGGCAGGCTGACTCCAGGGCCCACTCACTCCGACAGCTTCCCAGAAGTTGCCTCAGCCCTCAGGCAAGGCCAGTTTCCTGGCCTCTGGCTTCCCATCCTCTTCTTGGCAGGAAGCTGACTCTAATTGGAAGTTGTTTGTACCACAGTTCAAGGGCCGGCTATTCTGGGAACCATGGAACAGTCTTTTCATTACTTATTTGAATTAACCATTGTGTTGGTCTGAACCTCGGGGGTGGGGCAGAGGCATTCCCACCTCCCTTCCCAACACCCACTATTTCAAGAAAGTTTTTTAAAACTGCAGACTAGCCGTTTTTTCTTGTTTCTCTTGGTTGGATATGTTCCTCTGCATTCTAAGCGTTAGTACAATTTTTAATAAACCAAACCCTGGGAGGTAGATTGGCTGGCATGGAGAATGCAGGGGCTTGGAAGATGAGACCCAAGTCTGAGTCCCATCAACCAGCATGAACTAGTGGTGAAACCTTGGGTGAAATAACTGTCACTAACACTTGCTGTCCACTTAGTGTGTTTTCATGTTACACTGATGGTTACAGTTGTAGGGTACATCGTCAGAATTTTCTGTTCACAAGCAACAGAGGTTGATATTGAGGATTTATACAGAGGGATATGAGATAGCTCATGGAATTAAAAGCTTAAGATTTAGGTTTAGCAGATGAAGAGACCAGGGTAATTTTGGGGGTCTAGGTAAGGGGAAGAAATCAACAGCCTGTTCAGTGTGGCAACTGGGGTGGTAAATGCTATTGGCTGGCTATTCTCGATGACTGTTTTAAACCTTTCCATTGCTGCCATCCCATACAAAGACGGGAAATTCTGCCAGCCCCCTTGAAGCTAGGGACAGCCATGAGACACAGATCTTTCTGAGATGGATTTTACTTTCCCAATAAGAGGAACAGAAACAACTGAACTTTCTCCTCATCTTGTCTTCCTGCCTTGAACCCAGATGCAAAGCTGGAACTTCGGCAGTCATTTTATGATCAGGAGGGAAAGACCAAAACTAGCACAAGTATCCCAGCCCAGACATCACTGAGCAGCTGAATCAACGGCCAGCAGCTGCCCACCTCCAGGCTGAGTGCCCTGGGCCCCACCACCCCACTCTTGTAGTTTGCAAACTACAGAGTCTGTGAAACGGACAGACTCTAGTTTGCAAACACTCTGATGGGTTTGGGTACAGACAATACTATGCACGTGCTGTGCTAAGTCGCTTCAATCCTGTCCGACTCTTTGTGACCCTATGGACTGTAGTTCACCAGGCTCCTCTGTCCATGGGATTCTCCAGGCAGGAATACTGGAGTGTGCTGCCATGCTCTCCTCCTCTTGGGGATCTTCCCGACCCAGGGATAGAACCTGCGTCTTGCATCTCCTGCACTGGCAGGCAGGTTCTTTACCACTAGCGCCACCTGAGAAGCCCCAGTACTATGCATAGTTACTGAGAAAAATGAACTTATATGCATACAGTGCCTAGACTAGTGCCTGGCACACAGTAAGCCCTCAAATTGTGACCCAATATGCTCCCTGTTCAAAAATTTAGAGCCAGGTCCCATGTATCTACCCTAGTAGAGTTTATGCATTGTGCTGAGTTCCACTTCTGGTCACAGCATCATAACAAGCCAACAGGGCTCACATACAGGGTCAGCGTGCTGGGGCTGACTAATTTGTGTATGGCCCATAATAGCAAGGGTAGGAAGAGCAGCAGCCCCAGGGAAGCTGATCACGGAAAGGAAGCTCCCTTCTCCACAATCTTCTCCAGGGGATCTTCCTGACCAGGGATCGAACCCGGGTCTCTTGCATTGCAAACAGATTCTTTACCATCTGAGCCACGAGGGAAGCCCCCAGTGGGGTTATCACCACCCAATCATGAACCCAAGATTAGTGACTCTCCAACTCATCTGGCCTTTGTAGTATTGCCTGTTGGCGGGGGGTGGGGGCTGCAGCACTAGCACGTGGGAACTCAGTTCCGTGAACAGGGACGGAATCTGCATTGAAAGTGTAGAGTCTTAACCACTGGACCGCCAGGGAAGTCCCTGTACTCTCACCAGCCCTTAGCCTATGCCATGAGTTATAGCAACTATCTGCAGAAAGAAACCTCGAAACTTTAAGACTATTTCTACAACCCCTGCTGATTCTGACTCCTAGAAGCGCTCTCCCTCGCTCCCTTTTAGCAGATTCTGCTTTAGAGAATGACCCCCTTCTCAATGCACTGTGGCCCCAAAGTGGGCACAAGACCCAGGAGAGCAAGCAGACAGTCTCCCCCTGGCATCTGAATCTAGAAAGAGAATTCTGCAACTTCCCAACTCCTGGCTTTTTTCTTAATTAAAAAAAATTTTTTTTGGCCACACTGCACAGTGTGCAGGGTCTCAGTTTCCCAACCTGGGACTGAACTTGGGCCACGACAGTTAGAGTGCTAAATCCTAACCACTAGGCAACCAGGGAATTCCCCCAATTCCTGGCTTTTTTCAGTCTGGTTGAATTCCTCTTCAAAGCTTCCCAAAATTCATTTCCTGCCTAAGTCAGTCAAAGTTTGTTCTCGTTCTTTAGAACTAAAAGGCACTATATGAGATGAGCTGCTTTGCTATGGAATGGTCAGTACTTCCTCAGGCAGAAGTCCTATTAAGGAAAGAGTCACCCTGAGTTGCACTCTGTCTTTGAAAAGAATATGAAAGATGATGTAAGGAAAAACACTGAGTCAACAAGGAACACAAAGCACCAAAGTAACGCTAGGTTGGGATGAGGAAGCCTCTATCTGTTCAAGTAATAGCAGCCACAGAAGAAACCAGGTGCTAAGATCTCTTCTTTCAGTTGCTATTGTTGGACGTGTTGCGTATGTTGCTATCCTTTTGGGCCAATAACCACACTCGTGCATTTGATGAGATTTTATTTTCAGAAAAAAGGCAAGATTCATTTCAGTCTGTCCAGCACATCACAAAAACAAGGATTTAAAAAAAAAAAATCAAGAAATTTTACCGTTATTTGTAAAAGGCTATGCTGTTACATACAGCCAAGATTGTAAGCATACAAATGTCATTCAGTCTACTGAATCTTATTCACCAGTACCCACAAGAAAAAAGCAAAACTTTGTCCTCCTGAAAAGGTGGGCACTTTTTAGCAAACATAATGCTTCTGAAAGCCTCAGCATTTGTGATGATGCTAATAGCCCTTACAAATGTATTTTAGACAATCTGTGCTGACTCAGCTAGGAGCCTACTGGCTGTGTGTTGGCAGGTAAAACACATCTCTGCAGACCTGTTACTGTTCATGACGACATTTGGAATTTTCAAATCCTAACCCCAAAGGCCCCTCCCGTTCCATTCACACATTATACATGCACACATGAAGAGTGTTCCTACCAGTAACAGTTAAAATAAGCATACTTAATAACTGCAAGTCACATGTAACATAGAATATTCAAATGTTTAGTTTCTAACTGTGTGTGACAAAGCCAAGACAGCCTACCATGTCAACAGAAAAGGTGGGGAGTGGAAGGGACAGTTTTAACACACTGTTCATTTATGCTACTGAATTTTTCCAGGGAAAGACAGCAAAGCCAATAAAAAAATTGAGGGACAGAGGAAGACAGATTTGAGCCACTGGTACGTTTTCAAAGACAAACCTTGTGCTTCCATGCCCTGCCATCTGGAAAGCTTACCTCCTTCCCAGGCAGCTGAGAATACAACCGTCATCCCCACTACTACTCTTTAAGAATTTCATTCTCCCTGACTGACAGTCCACATCTGAAAGATGTATCATGCCTACCTGGCAATACAGGGGCCATGAAAGGCGAGCATAAAGCATCCCTTGTGAGAGAGACTGCTGAAAAGGAGCCCCCTGCCCCAGCTACCCCCAAAAAGTACTGATCACACTAATTACATCCAAGGAACCAGAGGGAAATGTCTAAGGATTGCAGAGCAGCTCCTCAAGCTGTCCCTGCAAAGCTGGCCTCACAAAGTGCAGAGTAAGAAGCATGTCATCTCCTCAAATTACACACGGTTCACTCTTAACTTTTTTCAACTCAAACAGTTCTTCTCTGCCAAGAGGACTGGTCTTCAGAGTCTTTCTGAGTTCCTCTATTATTCAAGTTGCTCAAGCTAGTTTTAGTTTTTCCCAACAGGATCCAGTTGGAAAATAAAAAGCCTTTGGAACACAGCATCACATGAAGGAAGGAATAGATAGAAACAGGACATTCAGGAGAAGCCCTCCTGGCATAGATTTAGAGATAAAAGTGGCAGACTGCCAACAGCAGCAGGAAGAACAGCAGCGGTGTCTTCTCGGATATGCTTGTCCCGTCACTTTTGTTACACAGGTTCTTCTGGCAGCAGTCATAGTGGAGCTCCTTCTCCCCTAAGGCTCTTGCAATGAACTCAAAATTGCAATCTTCTAACTTCCAACACTGGTGGTAAAATTTTAGCGGCACTGTGGGGAACCACACAAATACAAGGGTAAGCAATCAAGCAGGTAAAGCTCCATACTTGTCTTTGAATTCTCATATCTGGCTAAAAAGATGCAGGATCCAGCTCTGAATGGAACTTCTCCATAAAACCAGAGTCTGAGCAGCGCCAGTACAGTTGTGTGTGCATAGGAGGCAACAGGCGATCATATTAATGTTCAAGATTTCCTAAGACTTTTAAATGCATGCCCTCTTTGATTTGGCAATCCCACTTCTAGGTTTTACTCTCTGAATGACTTGAAAAAGGGTTAAGATACATGCTCAGGAATAGTCACTGCACTACTATTTGTAGCAGCAAGAAACTAAAAGACAGTCTGTTAATAAAAAAAAAAAAAGCATCTGAATAAATTATGGTAGCGGTTCCACACAACAAAGCTCCATGCAGATAAGGAATGTCATAGGACTGTGTGTGTTGACATGAGGAGTTTTAGTTTCTTTAAAAAAAAAATGCATAAAAAATAGATAAATTGGACTTCATCAAAATTAAAAACTTTAGTGCTTCAAATAGTTAAAGAACACTTTAAAAAATTAAAAAGACAAAACCCACAAAGGAAGAAAATGTTTACAAATCACACATCCGAGAAGAGTGAAATAGAACTGAACAATAAAAAGACAACCCAATTAAAAAATGGGCAAAGGATATAGACACTTCAAAGATATACAAATGACCAATAGGTGCCATGAAAAGATGCTCAATATCATTAGTCATTAAGAAAATACAAATCAAAACCACAATGAATATCAGTTCATATCAACTAGGGTGGCTGTAATCAAGAAACTGGAAAATAATTAGTGTCATGGAATATTAGAACCCTCATATATTGCTTCTGGAAAGGTAAAATGGTACAGATATCATGGAAAAGTCTAGTATTTCCTCAAAAGGTTAAAAATAGTTTCCATATGACCTAGTAATTCTACTTCTAGGTAAATACATCACCCAAGAGAACTGAAAACTATGTTCACACAAAAGCTTATATACCAATGTTCATAGCAGCATTATTCAAAACAGCTAAAAAGTGGAAACACACCCAGATGTCCATTAACTGATGAACGAACAAATAAAATGTGGTATTTCCACCTAGTGGAATATTATTGGGCCATAAAAAGGAATAAGGTACTGTGATATATCCAATAACATGGGTGAATCTTAAGAACCTCATGCTCAGTGATAGGAGCCAGTCACAGAGGACCACAACATTTTATGTTTCAGTTAATATCCAGAACAAGCAAATCCATGGAGCTAGAAAGTAGATAGCAGCTGCCAGGGGGTGTGGAGAGGAGGAATGGACAGTGACTGCTAATAGGTAAGGGGCTTCCTTTGGGGACCACAACAATGTTCTGAAACTAGACAGTGGTGACAGTTACACAGACTGTGAATATACTAAAGACCACTGAATTATACACTTTAAAATGAACTTTGGAACTGAGATATGTGAATTACATCTCAAGAGAAAAAAGCCTAGATGCAGAGCAATATGTAGAATGTGGTCCACTTGCATAAAGTACATGTGTGGGGCTAAATACATTAATTTTCTCTGGAAGGATTCCCAAGGAATTTAACAGTGTTACCTCACAGATGACTATCTGTCATTTACCTATTTATTATATTTATATGTGGATTGAGATTTAAAATAAAGTCACTGGATGAATTTATTTCCAAAATATTTTAACTTCCTTTAAAAATCATTAGACTATTCAGTAACACAGGAAAAACTTTCCAAAAGAATATGCAGCTGTGATCCTAATTTTTGCACAACAAAGAAAAATAAAGATCAAAAGTATATATGCCAAGTATCTTATAGTGGCATATATAATTAAATAAACTATGTTAAGTGAAGAAAAAAATGTTGAGAGAGAATTATGACGTTAGATTTTCCTCTTCAAAAGTTACAGTATATGCTAGATACTAGGGACACACGGATATATCAATAGAAGGCTAGTGCTTGCCCTGGTATCATTTTCTTTTCTTCTGTGTTGGAAAGGTAAAAAATACAGATGCCTATTTTTTTTACGTAAGCCTTGTAACTAATTTATCCAACTGCACTCACAGCTCAGAGCAAAAACCCCTAAGTTAATAACTGCAGGTATAACTGTTCTGTACTCCCCTTCAGAGATGAGGTGATGGCCTGGATTTTAATGAAGTTTGGTCAAGTGGCAGAGGCCAGAACAAGTGTTCCAGTGACTCTGCTTGTTTGGATCATAAGCATTTAAGAGGCTGCTTCTAAAACTGTACTAAAAATACTGTTGAATAGGACAAGTTACTGCCTTATGCAATAATAATCAGACATTGGAACCAGGAAGGCATTAAAGCCACCAGAATGTTAATTTGGGAAGCCTAACAGCTTGAGGAGGGCAGATTAATTTTGTCATAATTATTCATTAATAAATTAGTCATTTATTAATAACTGCTGCCAATTAATCATGTACTACCTGTCCTGCAGTGAGCCAAGTATTTTACTTGAATGATCTTATCTGCATAATAACCTTACAAGGGTGAGCTTCTCACCAAAGCCACTATCAGAATGACCCGAATAAAAGTGGATTACATCAGTCACTGGAATGTTGAAGGTTCTCTCTCTGAGCACAGCCTCTCACCCTTTTTGAAGATTTGGTTCAAGTCTGTTTTTACCAAGCAATAGCCCCCAATTGCTTTAGGGACTCTTAAGTATATCCCTTATTTGAAAGGCCATTTCCGCAATGATTGCTTGACACGGTCATCAGAGGCTCTGCCAGACTTCAAGTACATGGTTTATACTTCCAGGACCTAGCCAGGATGCCAGTAAACAGTGGCTGAAGTAATACCTATCTGTCTCTCTTCTAGACGGCATCTGCATAGCACTATCATACACATTTCTCCTCTAACTGCCCTACTGACCTTGGGAGATAAGTATTCCCATTTCACAGTCTGACGGTGAAATGTGGTTCAATAACTTCTACAATGTACGCTCAGCCTTTGACTCATGTTTATGACAACGTGTACTCTGCATCTCCCAGGCTGATGTCAGAGCTGGAGGGGGATTTAGATGCTCTGTTAGTATCTGCGTATCTATATTTCAAGAACTGCTGCTACCACATGTCTAGCTGAAGTTTTGGGACATATGTTCATGAGAAGAAGAAAATTATTACTTAAGATTCACATCATCCTTAAAAAAAAATTATATTTTAGAGTTTTAGATTCACAGCAAAATTGAGCAGAGTTCCTATATAGTCCCCTGATACCCCCAGCCACAACCCTAAACAAGCTCCCTCACTATTAACATCTCCAACACCTCCATTTGTTGCAACTGATGTCATCATGGTCACCCAAAGTCCATAATTTACATTCAGGTTCACTCTGGGTACATTCTATGGAGTTTGACAAAACATATGACGTGTATCCATCACTATAGTATGATACTGGTTGCCGGAAAAATCCTGTGGTCCACCTATTCATTCCTCTCTCCTCCCCACTTAACCCTTGGCAGTCACTGTCCTTTTAATTATCTCCTTAGTTTGCCTTTTCTGAAATATGTCGTTGGAATGATAACTGTACTTAGCCTTCCCAAAGTGACTTCTTTTACTCAGAAATATGCAGTTTGTTTCATGTCTTTTCATGGAGTGATACCTCATTTCTTTTAGTCCATTCTCTGGACATACCACCATTTACTTATCCATTCACCAAGTTTGGGCAATTATGAATAAAGCTGCTATAAAATTCACGTGCAGGTTTTTGTATGGACCTAAGTTTTCAACTCATTTGGGTAATGAAATCAAGGAATGCAATTGTTGAATCTACGGTGAGTGTACATTTCGTTTTTTAAGGAACTGCCAGGCAGTCTGTACCACTTTACATTCCCACCAGCAGTGAATGAGAGCTCTAGGAGCTCCACACCCTCACTGGTATCTGGTGTGGTCAGTGGTTTACATCCTGGCCCTTCTGACAGCTGTGCCTCACTGTTTACAGTAACTGGTTTTAAAAGTATAAAAGTTCATTATAAGATGAGTAAATTCTGGGGATCTAATGTACAGCATGGTGACTGTGGTTAATAATGTGCTTAGTCACTCAGTCTTGTCTGACTTTTTGCGACCCATGGACTGTAGCCTGCCAGGCTCCTCTGTCCATGGGAAGTCTCCAGGCAAGAATGCAGGAGTGGGTTGCCATGCCCTCCTCCAAGGGATCTTAACCCAGGGACTGAACCCAGGTCTCCCATATTGCAGGCAGACTCTACCATCTGAGCCACCAGGGAAGCCCATGAATACTAAAGTGGGTAGCCCATCCCTTCTCCAGGGGACCTTCCCAACCCAGGAATCAAACTGGGGTCTCCTGCATTGCAGGTGGATTCTTTACCAGGGTCTTAATAATACTAGATTGTCTATTCAAAACTTGCTTAAGAGAATAGATCTTAAGTGTTCTCATCATACACAAAAAGGTAACAATGGGAGGGGGTGAATGTATTAATTAGATTGTGGCAATCATTTCACACTTTAAATATATACAGCTTTTATTTGTCAATTATACTTCAATAATGTTAGAAAACAATTAAAATGAAAGTTTAACCATTTAGGTAGGAAACAATAGGATTAGAGAGCTGGAAAAAAGATTTCAGTTTCACTCTACTTCCCTCATCCCTTCTCTCCACCTCTATCATCCAACATACCATTCCGTCAATAAAAAAAACAGGCAGGACGAACTTACTGCTGGCAGGACAGAGATCTGGGCTCAAAGCTTCTAACTGCTAACCTAATACTTACTCTACACACAATACTGCCTTTATTATCTTATTGGGAAATTATACTTTTTGTCGTGGGGGTCCAAGAGACAGATGATCAGGGTTAAGAAGTAGGTCTCTGTGTTTTAGATAATTGGTGCTCAAATATTTCTGGAGTGAATGGCTGTTCTCTCTGGGGGCCTCACTGTGCTTTCTACATTAGCAATGAATCAACATGGTCTTCTAGGTGAGGCGGAGGAACTGTCTTCCTACAGAAACAAGGACCTCACATGCAGGCCTTGGAATTAGAGCTGTATTCCAGGAACTAGTACCAAAATCAAGACATACTCCCATTATTTACACAGGAAAATTCTAATTCATCCTGACTTAGGGATTTTTCCTTTCTGGGGGAATGACTCTCCCCCTTCTATCAGGTTTTTCTGAGTTTGTAGATCTCCCAAAACTTTTCTGAGTTTACCTGATGTGCTCAGTATTCTTTTGAAGGACGCTGGGAAGAATCTGCATAAAGAGTGTGAGTGAACTAACTTGAAGGGTGTTTTTATTTTTATCTTTTAAGAGATGGAAGTTGGGGGTTTAGCTTGTACACTATTTCAGACCATGAAATAGCTGCTCTTCACCTCACAGTATCTTTTCTACATGTCAATTCAATCCAGAACCACACCTAGTGAGAGTAGAGGGCATGATGTGGCTGGTTTCTTGCCTCTGCCCACCATTTCCTAAATTCTGCTTTACTAGGATTTATGGAAAAGGCAATTCCATAGTCTAACCAATTTGGAAAATGCAGATTTGACAGAACTTGTCAATGCAGGTCATTCCCCATCCCAAGCCCATGAGTGCCTTGCTCTCTGAGGCCACCAAGCCTCAGTACCTGCTTTGCCTTTCTTTGGAACACCTTCCCCCGCTTATGGGGAAGTCCTCTTACTTCCTATTTGTCCGTTGAGCTCCAGCTTAGACCCCTTCATTCATTCATTCAGTTGCTCAGTCATGTCCGACTCTTTGCGACCCCATGAATCGCAGCACGCCAGGCCTCCCTGTCCATCACCAAATCCCAGAGTTCACTAATGACTCACAGCCATCGAGTCAGTGATGGCATCCAGCCATCTCATCCTCTGCCATCCCCTTCTCCTCCTGTCCCCAATCCCTCCCAGCATCAGAGTCTTTTCCAATGAGTCAACTCTTCGCATGAGGTGGCCAAAGTACTGGAGTTTCAGCTTTAGCATCATTCCTTCCAAAGAAATCCCAGGGCTGATCTCCTTCAGAATGGACTCGTTGGATCTCCTTGCAGTCCAAGGGACTCTCAAGAGTCTTCTCCAACACCACAGTTCAAAAGCATCAATTCTTTGGTGCTCAGCTTTCTTCACAATCCAACTCTCACATCCATACATGACCACTGGAAAAACCATAGCCTTGACTAGATGGACCTTTGTTGGCAAAGTAATGTCTCTGCTTTTCAACATGCTATCTAGGTTGGTCATAACTTTTCTTCCAAGGAGTAAGCATCTTTTAATTTCATTGCTGCAGTCACCATCTGCAGTGATTTTGGAGCCCAAAAAATAAAGTCTGACACTGTTTCTACTGTTTCCCCATCTATTTCCCATGAAGTGATGGGACCAGATGTCATGATCTTCATTTTCTGAATGTTGAGCTTTAAGCCAGCTTTTTCACTCTCCTCTTTCATTTTCATAAATGCTGGGAGCCAGCATGAGGAACCCTGCCCTTGGCAAAGGTCATGAGAAAGGAAGCCTGACAAAACGCAAGGGCGTGATCAGGGTTCAGGGGGAACCTCTGAAATTTCCTGAGCATCCACCCCCAAAACCAGAGTCTTCCTGTCACACTACATTATGCTTTTTATCCACTCTTCTAACATTAAAAGTGAAGTCGCTCAGTCGTGTCCGACTCTTTGCGACCCCATGGACTGTAGCCTACCAGGCTCCTCTGTCCATGGGATTTTCCAGGCAATAGTACTGGAGTGATTGCCATTTCTTTCCCCAGGGATCTTCCCGACCCAGGGATCGAACCCAGTTCTCCTGCATTTTAGACAGACGCTTTACCGTCTGAGCCACCAGGGAAGTCCAACAGGAGGCTATCCCCCCACCACCTTTTTCCGGAAAAAATTAATTCAGAACTTTTAGATAATAAGTCGCCTGGACATAATAGGAGTATTTCAATCCAAAAACCCCTCTGATGGCTTTCTAGCCTGCCTGCAGGACTCTTACAGCTGTGCTAGTGATTGTTTGCAGCCTCTCGACTGTGAGAGGCACAGGAAGCTTAAAACATCCTAGGAATGTAGGGGCTTCTGAGGAGTCAAAATCGTTAGAATAAAACTGATTAAGTGTTTCATTGTTGAGCCAATACTTGCTGCCAAATTTTCATAGAAAAAACAAGTAGCAACATAGATCTTTGAGTTAAGTACCTTCTTTGTTATAACCCACTGCGCCTTTGTTCTATAGAGAAGTAACTTTAGTGTTTAAAGGGAGATGCAGATTAAAGAAAAACACTTCAGGGGAAACAAGATTAACGTCCATTAAGGAAGAGAGCCATAAAGTGTTAAAAGGCCTCTTGGCCAGAAGATACTGTAAATCACCTGAGACCTTTTGTATACAAAAAGATATACAGAACAGGTCAGGACTGCTGCCCCTGCATGACTCTGTACTTCCATTATGTAAAATTTAGGGTACACAAACACTTTTTAAATAATAAAGTTAGAAGGGGTTTTTGCACAAGCCTGGCCTCTCCCGTGTAGACTCTTTCTCTTGCTCCCTCTTTCTCCCCCTCCTTTTCAGGCTGATCGCTTGGAATGCGGAGGCTCATCAAGTCTACTTACTTGCCCGGGCTTCTAAGACCCACGAGAGGGAGCCCAAGGCAGGGCACCCTCCGCTATTCAAGCGGGCGTCTGTGGCCCAACGTAGACGGGCAAGTTCCTTGTCTGGAACTTTATTGGTTTTCCACGTAAACCAAGTTAATCAGCCTCTTTTCTCCACTCATTTTCCTACTACGCTATTTTTTCCTAATCTCTATTTAAATTTCTAAATAAATTTTTCCTCTCTGATTCCGTCTCCCCTTCGAATTAGCCTGGATCCACCGAGGCTGGACCCCGGCACATCAAGAGGCTTTTTAGCTCTTCTTCACTTTCTGCCATAAGGGTGGTGTCATCTGCATATCTGAGGTTATTGATATTTCTCCTGGCAATCTTGATTCCAGCTTGTGCTTCTTCCAGCCCAGCGTTTCTGATGATGTACTCTGCATAGAAGTTAAATAAGCAGGGTGACAATATACAGGCTTGACGTACTCCTTTTCCTATTTGGAACAAGTCTGTTGTTCCATGCCCAGTTCTCTGTTGCCTCCTGACCTGCATACAGGTTTCTCAAGAGGCAGGTCAGGTGGTCTGGTATTCCCATCTCTTTCAGAATTTTCCACAGTTTATTGTGATCCACACACTCAAAGGCTTTGGCATAGTCAATAAAGCAGAAATAGATGTTTTTCTGGAACTCTCTTGCTTTTTCCACGGTCCAGCGGATGTTGGCAATTTGATCTCTGGTTCCTCTGCCTTTTCTAAAACCAGCTTGAACATTTGGAAGTTCACGGTTCACGTACTGCTGAAGCCTGGCTTGGAGAATTTTGAGCATTACTTTACTAGCATGTGAGATGAGTGCAGTTGTGCAGTAGTTAGCATTCTTTGGCATTGCCTTTCTTTGGAATTGGAATGAAAACTGACCTTTTCCAGTCATGTGGCCAATGCTGAGTTTTCCAAATTTGCTGGCATATTGAGTGCAGCACTTTCACAGCATCATCTTTCAGGATTTGAAATAGCTCAACTGGAAGCTGAGCTGTGTGGTATTGTACTTAGATTTATTATAGGTTTTTAAAAAATATTAAAATATTAGTTTATAGTTCTGTGTATATATTGAATGTAAGGTTTTAATGGACTTAAGGTGCTGTTCTTTTCTTTTTTTTTTTACTTTTATTTTGTATTGGGATATAGCCAATTAACAAACAATGTTATGATACCTTCAGGTGAGCAGTAAAGGGACTCAGCCACAAATATACATGTACCCATTCTCCCTCAAACTTCCCTCCCCTGCAAGCTGTCACTTGACACTGATCAGAGTTCCTTGTCCTGTATAGTAGGTCCTCATTGTTTGTCCACTTTATTTGTTTGTTTGTTTGTTTTTTTGTTTGTCCACTTTAAATATAGTACAATGTACATGACTACCCCAAACTCCCTAACCATCCCTTCCCTCTAACCCTCCCACTGGCAACCATAGGTTTGTCCTCTAAGTCTGTGAGTTTCTTTCTGGAAAGTTCAATTAAGATGCTGTTCTAATTACCATTCAAAATGTGTATATGTATATGTCATATCTATAAATAGCTTTTCTGTTATGTGTAGTTATAGTATACATTCCTGTATAATGTATTCAGGAATGTAATTTCTATGTAACTATTCAATGGACTTGTATCACACACATATTTAACTTAACCACAAATTCACTGCCAGATTGACAGAAATCTAGAGGATTAATTAATTTAAATAAAGCAACCAAATACTTAAAAACCTTTTTTTCGAAAGTGCTGTGTATTATATACTGCATTTGTGTATATATTATATATTTAATTTTTAATTTTTAAATATATGTAACATAAAAACTATACAGAAAAGAGCTTAATGATCCAGCTAACCACGATGCTGTGATCACTCACCTAGAGCCAGACATCCTGGAATGTGAAGTCAAATGGGCCTTAGGAAGCATCACTACAAACAAAGCTAGTGGAGGTGATGGAATTATAGCTAAGCTATTTTAAATCCTAAAAGTTGATGCTGTGGAAATGCTGCACTCAATTTGCCAGCAAATTTGGAAAATTCAGCAGTCGCCACAGGACTGGAAAAGGTCAGTTTTCATTCCAATCCCAAAGAAAGGCAATGCCAAAGAATGCTCAAACTACTGCACAATTGCACTCATCTCACACACTAGCAAAGTAATGCTCAAAATTCTCCAAGCTAGGCTTCAACTTCTGGCTCTAGGTGAGTGATCACACTACTGTGATTATCTTGGTCATGAAGGTCTTTTTTGTACAGTTCTTCTGTGTATTCTTGCCACCTCTTCTTAATATCGTCTGTTTCTGTTAGGGCCATAACCATTTCTGTCCTTTATCGAGCCCATCTTTGCATGAAATGGTCCCTTGGTATCTCTAATTTTCTTGGACAGATCGCTAGTCTTTCCCATTCTGTTGTTTGCCTCTATTTCTTTGCATTGAACGTAGAGGAAGGCTTTCTTATCTCTTCTTGCTATTCTTTGGAACTCTGCATTCAGAAACTTATATCTTTCCTTTTCTCCTTTGCTTTTCGCTTCTTTTCTTTTCACAGCTATTTGTAAGGCCTCCTCAAGACAGCTATTTTGCTTTTTTGCATTTCTTTTCCATGGGGATGGTCTTGATCCCTGTCTCCTGTATAGTGTCTCCATCCATAGTTCATCAGGCACTCTATCTATCAGATCTAGGCCCTTAAATCTATTTCTCACTTCCACTTTATAATCATAAAGGATTTGATTTAGGTCATACCTGAATGGTCAAGTGGTTTTCCCCACTTTCTTCAATTTAAGTCTGAATTTGGCAATAAGGAGTTCATGATCTGAGCCACAGTCAGCTCCTGGTCTTGTTTTTGTTGACTGTATAGAGCTTCTCCATCTTTGGCTACAAAGAATATAATCAATCTGATTTCAGTGTTGACCATCTGGTGATGTCCATGTGTAGTCTTTTGTTGTGTTGTTGGAAGAGGGTGTTTGCTATGACCAGTGCATTCTTTTGGCAAAACTCTATTAGTCTTTACCCTGCTTCATTCCGCATTCCAAGGCCAAATTTGCCTGTTAATCCAGGTGTTTCTTGACTTCCTATTTTTGCATTCCAGTCCCCTATAATGAAAAGGATATCTTTTTGGGGTGTTAGTTCTAAAAGGTCTTGTAGGTCTTCATAGAACTGTTCAACTTCAGCTTCTTCAGTGTTACTGGTTGGGGCATAGACTTGGATTACTGTGATATTGAATGGTTTGCCTGGGAAACTAACAGAGATCATGCTGTTGTTTTTGAGACTGCATCCAAGTACTGCATTTCAGACTTTTGTTGACCATGATGGCTACTCCATTTCTTCTAAGGGATTCCTGCCCCTAATAGTAGACATAATGGTCATCTGAGTTAAATTCATCCATTCCAGTCCATTTTAGTTTGCTGATTCCTAGAATGTCGACGTTCACTCTTGCCATCTCCTGTTTGACCACTTCCAATTTGCCTTGATTCATGGACCTGACATTCCAGGTTCCTATGCAATATTGCTCTTTACAGCATCGGACCTTGCTTCTATCACCAGTCACATCCACAACTGGGTATTGTTTTTGCTTTGGCTCCATCCCTTAATTCTTTTTGGCGTTATTTCTGCACTGATCTCCAGTAGCATATTGGGCACCTACTGACTTGGGGAGTTCCTCTTTCAGTATCCTATCATTTTGCCTTTTCATACTGTCCCCTTAGGACTCTGCATATATTAAATTCCCTCCAGAATGATACATGAGTATAAGTAAATAAAGACATCTGTGACAGCTACAGAAGCCTCTCTCAATTTTCATTGTCTCCTTTCTTTATCTTTTTATCTTGAGCTCCTAGCTCAGGCTCTAGCACATGGCAGGCTCTCAAAAGTTTGGGAGGCAGCCAGTGTAGGTGTTATGAGAACAAGTGTTGGAACTGGATGGATTTCCATGTTCAAATCCTGAGCTAGTTTCCTTGACCTTAGTGTGTTGCTTAATCTGAATCTCCTTGTTTACCAAATGGGAATAAAATAGTACCCCAAGTGGTAGATGGAAAGCATTAAATTAAAAAAAAAAAAAGGAAAAACAAAAACAAATGGATAGTGCTTAGTGTCATATGCAACTGGTGCTATTAAATGGTAGCTATTACTTGTTGAATACAAGTCTAACAAAAAGAAAGTGGCACGGATTTTTTCCCAGGCTCTCTTCATCTCATTAGACTCAGGCAGAGAGGGGCGGGGGAGGCTCTTACCAGCCTTAACGAAGAGACAAGCATCTTGATTACGTGAACAATTGACGACTGAAGTGCAGTTAACTTGGTTAACACAGCTGTAGCACGCAGACTGTGACCTAGAATCAGGAAGAATGACTGTCAGGACCTGGTAGATAAGCAGTGCAGAAGCAAGCCCACCATCTCCAGTAGTGTGAGTCAGAGGTCAGCAACTCACAGTGGGATGCCTTCCCACACAAACCTGCAGCGGACACATTTTTTGAAGTTCAGACTACAGTTCCAGCAGTGGTGTTCTCTGGACCCTGTGGCATGTGCAAAGGGAATGTCCAGGTTTCAAAACCCATTTAATTGTGCAATTGAGAAGCTTTCTCCTATTTTCAACCAGAAGTGATTAATCTGCAATGTTAATAACAGGTTGAAAGGAACCCATCAAGAGGATAAACTAACAGAATTCCATAAAAACTTCCGAGGAACAAATATGCTCTGACATCACATTCTCACGGACTGATCTTTGGTATTTGGTAGTACCTATCTGTGTGAAAAGACATGTTCCAAGATGAAATACATTAAATCTATTACAAGTCAGTATCAACACATGAACATTTGCAACTCATTTGATTGATGGGGAACACTAACTTTTGAATCAGTGTAAGCAAAATGTTATTCTCCCAGAAAGAATTCCACTTTTATTAGTAGGGCTGTATCATAAATAATTGTACTCAATTATTAATTTTTGAATCATCAATTAAAAACTTATAGAAAGTTGTTTTCTCTCTTATTTATACAAAAGCCTACAAAATACTCTTGGTTTTTGTCTCTTGGCCTGCAAAGCCTAAAATATTTACCATCTGGCCCCCTACAGAACAAGTCTGATGGCCTCTGGGATAAGGCACCCTCAGTGCGGCTGTTCCCTGCTGAGGGACTGGCCCATCACCAGAAGCAAACACAGCCAAGGGACAGGCAGCAGCCGTGTATCTTAAACCCATATGGGTGAGCAGGCATTGCACAGTGACACTGAACAGAAGGGCTGGCTCCTAGCAGAAGCAAATGCCTCTGGTTCCCCAATTTGAAAAATGACTACCACTCCCATTCCGTTCTTAGGATTCCTCTTTGGTGGCTAGATTTCAAGTCCACTGAATTACTTTCCCTTTGTTTTATGTAACAGTGGTGACAGGACAAAGATGAGTCATATCCCACATTTGCCATGTAATCAGTATTTGGCAGTGCCATATGTATGAGAAGACATTTTCAAAGATGAAATGTGTAAAGTGTCATAGAAGAATGGCATGGTGAAACCAAGACCAAAATGTGGGTTTTAGCACCCAAGAGCTGACTTTTAGTCCTAAGGCCGTAGGCTGGGTTTATCACCAGGGAAAAGAAGTTTCAAAAGGCCAGAAGAAAGTGGCTCCTCACTTTCTGAGCACAGTCAGGAGTGAAGCTCTCTATAAACATCTTAAATGACCACGTCTGTCTTCACAGGTGTGAAATCCCAACTAGCAGAAGACCCTCTGATTTGTGAAGGTTCCAGGTTAAACTCTGAAACATCAGCCCCCTAGGGCCCCTCCTCCTCCGTTTTGTTTGCAGATGATAAGACAGATGTCTGGAGAGGAGGAGTGACTCCATCAAGCACACTCGAACCACTTCACGCAGCAGAGATGATGCCAGCCCCTAGGGCCGGGGCTGGGCTCCACTGGCCCCCTCTGCCTCTTCTCTGCCAGGCTCAGTGCTTGCCACGCCTGCGTGAGAGGGGAGTCACCATGAGAAGGGACAAAGATGCCAATTTTCAACAGTCTTTCCCTGCTCCAGAAGTGTGTCCACCTGATAGGAGGAAAGAGTGAAGAGGGAGAGGATATTCTCGCCTGGCTGGCTATCTGAGATGGCCATTTGGAAAGGCTGCCCATGGAAGTCCATTTTCTCCTGGCCACAGCCAGAGATCATTTGGCTTCTTGACAAACCTTGGGACAGAGGAAAGAGAGCTCACCTTTGGAACTTCTGTGAGGCAGAAATATTCACAGCTAACACTGTGTTCAAATATCTAAACTTTCAATCTTCAGAGAACTGCTGTTAAGAGGCAGGCTTAAGGACTGCCATCCCCATTAAACTAAGATGTTAACTAACTTGTCAAAAGGCAGACAGCCCTTAAGAAGAGAGTGGGACTTACACCTAGATGGTCAGTTCTGAAGCCCATGCTTGGTTTGTTTACCATGATGTTCTTCTAACCATCCTGAGTAAAAAAGAGAAGAAACCAACCATAATCACGGAGAAGACCAGGCTGGAGCAAGCAATAAGTCAGAGGATGGCTGTTTGATATTCCAGCCACTTAGCCAGGGTGAAGTGGATATTCTTCACACTCCAACTCCTTCAGGAAGGACCTAAGTGCCCCTAAGACCTGTCACAGAATGACTAATGGCACCAAACCCAAGCTCCATAAACAAATGTAGACTGTTGGAAAGAGGGTGTGACCAGGCTATTCCTTCAAGACTTTTTTGATGTGGATCATTTTTAAAGTCTTTATCAAATTTGTTACAATACTGCTTCTGTTTTATGCTTTGGTTTTTTTTTTGGCTATGAGGGAAGTGGAATCTTAACTCCCCAGCAGGGATTGAATCTACACCCCCTGTATTGGAAGGCGAAGTCTTAACCACTGGACCACCAGGGAGGTCCCCCAAGCTATTCTTATTACAGAAAATTCACTGGGTAGAACTGTGACAATAATGTATGTTGTAACACAGTCACTAAATTATGAACCTTGGCTAAGATCAACAGTGGGGAGGAAGGTGGGGAGGTCGTGACTTCTGTCTTGTCTCAGAAAGGGAGAGCTCAAACGTAACCTTGAGCTAACTTCTTCTTTGCTTCAGTTTCCTCAACTGTAAAATGGGCCTAACAGTGCTGAGCCCTCAGGGGATGGCTAAGGATTAAATGAGACGGGGTCTGGTACATAGTAAGTGTTCACCGTATGGAAGCTGCTAATGCTGTAAGCTCTAAGACCTGCTCCAACACACAGATGACTCTGTACTGTTCACTACATGGCTACTTTCTTTTCTGTCTCCCATCCCTGCTGCTGCTGCTGCTGCTGCTGAGTCGCTTCAGTCGTGTCCGACTCTGTGCGACCCCATAGACGGCAGCCCACCAGGCTCCCCCGTCCCTGGGATTCTCCAGGCAAGAACACTGGATGGATTGCCATTTCCTTCTCCAATGCATGAAAGTGAGAAGTGAAAGGGAAGTCGCTCAGTCGTGTCTGACTTTTAGCGAGCCCATGGACTGCAGCCCACCAGACTTCTCCGCCCATGGGATTTTCCAGGCAAGAGTACTGGAGTGGGGTGCCATTGCCTTCTCCCCATCCCTGCTACACACAAAAAAAAAATAATAATAAATTAGTAATAACAAACCATTTCTTTGGGCCTCAGTCTTGACCTGCCTCTTGAGAAATCTGTATGCAGGTCAGGAAGCAACAGTTAGAACTGGACATGGAACAACAGACTGGTTCCAAATAGGAAAAGGAGTACGTCAAGGCTGTATATGGTCACCCTGCTTATTTAACTTATATGCAGAGTACATCATGAGAAATGCTGAACTGGAAGAAACACAAGCTGGAATCAAGATTGCCAGGAGAAATATCAATAACCTCAGATATGCAGATGACACCACCCTTATGGCAGAAAGTGAACAGGAGCTAAAAAGCCTCTTGTTGAAAGTGAAAGAGGAGAGTGAAAAAGTTGGCTTAAAGCTCAACATTCAGAAAACGAAGATCATGGCATCTGGTCCCATCACTTCATGGGAAATAGATGGGGAAACAGTAGAAACAGTGTCAGACTTTATTTTGGGGGGCTCCAAAATCACTGCGGATGGTGATTGCAGCCATGAAATTAAAAGAAGTAAATAGACCATGTTCATGGATCGGAAGAATCAATATAGTGAAAATGAGTATACTACCCAAAGCAATCTATAGATTCAATGCAATCCCTATCAAGCTACCAGCAGTATTTTTCACAGAGCTAGAACAAATAATTTCACAATTTGTATGGAAGTACAAAAAACCTCAAATAGCCAAAGCAATCTTGAGAAAGAAGAATGGAACTGGAGGAATCAACCTGCCTGACTTCAGGCTCTACTACAAAACCACAGTCATCAAGACAGTATGGTATTGGCACAAAGACAGAAATATAGATCAATGGAACAAAATAGAAACCCCAGAGATAAATTCACATACGTATGGACACTTTATCTTTGACAAAGGAGGCAAGAATATACAATGGAGAAAAGACAATCTTTTTAACAAGTGGTGCTGGGAAAACTGGTCAACCACTTGTAAAGGAATGCAACTAGAACACTTTCTAACACCATACACAAAAGTAAACTCAAAATGGATTAAAGATATAAATGTAAGACCAGAAAGTATAAAACTCCTAGAGGAGAACATAGGCACAACACTCTGACATAAATCACAGCAGGATCCTCTGTGACCCACCTCCCATAAAAGCAAAAATAAACAACTGGGACCTAATTAAACTTAAAACTTCTGCCCAACAAAGGAAACCATAAGCAAAGTGAAAAGACAGCCTTCAGAATGGGAGAAAATAATAGCAAATGAAGCAACTGACAAATAACTAATCTCAAAAGTATACAAGCAACTCCTGCAGCTCAATTCCGGAAAAACAAACGACCCAATCAAAAAATGGGCCAAAGAATTAAATAGACATTTCTCCAAAGATGACATACAGATGGCTAACAAACACATGAAAAGATGGTCAACATCACTCATTATCAAAGTAATGCGAATCAAAACCACAATGAGGTACCATTTCACACCAATCAGAATGGCTGCTATCCAAAAGTCTATAAGCAATAAATGCTGGAGAGGGTGTGGAGAAAAGGGAACTCTCTTACACTGTTGGTGGGAATGAAACTAGTACAGCCACTATGGAGAACAGTGTAAAGATTCCTTAAAAAAACTGGAAATAGAACTGCCTTATGACCCAGCAATCCCACTACTGGGCATACACACCGAGGAAACCAGAATTGAAAGAGACACGTGTACCCCAATGTTCATCACAGCACTGTTTATAATAGCCAGGACATGGAAGCAACCTAGATGTCCATCAGCAGATGAATGGATAAGAAAGCTGTGGTAAATATACACAATGGAGTACTACTCAGCCTTTAAAAATAATACATTTGAATCAGTTCTAATGAGGTGGATGAAACTGGAGCCAATTATACAGAGTGAAGTAAGCCAGAAAGAAAAACACCAATACATATACTAATGCATATATATGGAATTTAGAAAGATTGCAACGATAACCCTGTATGCGAGACAGCAAAAGAGACACAGATGTATAGAACAGTCTTTTGGACTCTGTGGGAGAGGGAGAGGGTGGGATGATTTGGGAGAATGGCATTGAAACATGTATAATATCATATAAGAAACGAATCGCCAGTCTAGGTTCGATGCGGGATACAGGATGCTTGGGGCTGGTGCACTGGGATGACCCAGAGGGATGGGACGGGGAGGGAAGTGGGAAGGGGATTCAGGATGGGGAACATATACACCTGTGGCAGATTCATGTTGATGTATGGCAAAACCAATACAATATTGTAAAGTAATTGAGTTCAGTTCAGTTCAGTTGCTCAGTCGTATCGAACTCTTTGTGACCCCATGAATCACAGCACACCAGGCCTCCCTGTCCATCACCAACTCCCAGAGTTCACTCAGACTCACATCAATCGAGTCAGTGATGCAATCCAGCCATCTCACCCTCTGTTGTCCCCTTCTCATCCTGCCCCCAAGCCCTCCCAGCATCAGAGTCTTTTCCAATGAGTCAACTCTTCTCATGAGGTGGCCAAATTACTGGAGTTTCAGCTTCAGCATCATTCCCTCCAAAGAAATCCCAGGGCTGATCTCCTTCAGAATGGACTGGTTGGATCTCCTTGCAGTCCAAGGGACTCTCAAGAGTCTTCTCCAACACCACAGTTCAAAAGCATCAATTCTTAGGTGCTCAGCTTTCTTCACAGTCCAACTCTCACATTCATACATGACCACAGGAAAAACCATAGCCTTGACTAGATGGACCTTTGTTGGCAAAGTAATGTCTCTACTTTAGCCTCCAATTAAAATAAATAAATTTATATTAAAAAAAGAGAAAATCCCAGTTGATTGGATCTGATAGTTGTGTTCTTCTCTTATCTGAACTCTACTGCTTACCATATAGGTTGAGTATGCAACCAAGTAGAGAAAACCATCAAGCCTTTTGCAGTCGCTGGCTTAGTGTGTCAGGGAAAGTGTTGCTCCTAGATCTTGAGATAACAGCATGAAGCCTTGGTGGGGGGTGTACTATGGCTGTGTTATACATCCCTGTCTGATTATGATGCAGCTCAGGGTTTTGACTGGTGGCCTGTAGCCAATGGCAAGAGAAGAATGACCAGGCCTTGCCTTGTTTTGGGGTCCTTTAGAAGCACTTCATGGGATTAGAGTATATACTCAGTATATAGTAACTGCAAGCAGATCTCAAAAGAAAGGTATTGGTTTATGTAAATAGAGGTCTGTGAACAGACCGAGTGGTTTTCTGGGACTTGCCAACAACTTTAGGACTTGGTTTCTCCCCAGCCTCAGCTCTGCACTGCTCCATGCTGCCTTCATCTTCATCTTCATCTTCAAGCAGGTTCTCCGTAGAGGAGAACATAGTAACACCCTTATAGACCACAACCCCAGCAGAAAGAGGACTCATAGTAACACCCTTATAGACAGCAACCCCAGCAGAAAGACTTCTAACAAAACCCAGATTTAAGGTTTGCTTGGATTTACTTGGATTATGGGTCCATATTTGAATATGAGCCCAGGAGTACAGAATGCCCCATTGACCAGGCTTGGGTCATGTGCCCTTTCCTCAGATCTAGAGAGAATGGAGTTCCCCTTTGGGCCATATTGACTGATATCTAGGTGCTCCTCCACAGAAAATTAAGGAGGAGGTAGGGTGGCCAAAGAGGTTTCCCCAGTGGCTTAGCAGTAAAAGAATCCACCTGCAGTGCAGGAGCCACAGGAGATGTGAGTTTGATCCCTGGCTTGGGAAAAGTCCCCTGGAGGAGGGCATGGCAACCCACTCCAGTATTCTTGCCTGTAGAATCCCATGGACAGAGGAGTCTGGTGGGCTAGAGTTCATAGGGACGCAAAGAGTCAGACCCGACTGAAGCAACTTAGCATGCAAGCAGAGTTACCAAAGGGAAGAAAGAATGATCACTGGGCTTCAGAAACAACAGATGACTTCTCCATGGGTCCACTAGACCTTTGGGTCTGATTTTGCAGGAGTTTCACACAACCTGTGACTGTTCTTTTCCCTTCTGCTATCTCTGAGACATCATTATGTTGAAATATTTATTGGCCATTGGCCATTGAGATAGCCAGTGGAGTAGGCTCAAAGGTGAGTAAAAGCACAAGGCTTTCCCACCCAGAGCTCACAGTCTACACACACACACACTCAATTTTGGTGCCTGTGATAAACTGTATGATTCAGCCATGTACTAAGAATACAAATGGGAATGCAAATGAGGAAACCGTCATTGTTCTTGGAAAAGTTAAGCAGAGACATTTGTGACCAGTCTTCTGACTGTTCTCCCTTCTCTAAATATCAACTCATCTTACCCCTAAGCTTCTATAGACACACCTCAGCCAGGGTTCCCTTTCCTCCACCATGACTTCATCCAGCATGACCTCCTCCAACCAACAGGTGGTACCAAGAACATATCCACCATGGAGTAGTTGAGAACCCTTCTTCAGAGCTTTCCATCTACATGGACTACTGAGCAGGTGAATGGTTTCCACTCTGGTTGATCCCATGGTGCCATGTTGCTCTACTCTTGATTGGAAGATATTTTCCAGAGTCTTCTAGTCTTAACTCTTTCTGCTGCCATGAAATCTCTTCTTCATGTTATTCTAATTAGCAGGATGGGGACAAGGGTAGAGAGTTATGTCCCAAAGTTATCCACACTCATCTCTTTCTCTGGGCTATACACCAACTTGGGCAGGAGCTCCTTGGAATATCTCAGGCTGGCTATCCACTTCCTTTCTCCCCATCTCATCTCACCTCATCACCAGACCTATAGACAGAGTCTGTTTTCACACTTGGACAGGCTGAACAGACAGTATCATTTCTTTGTAAAATGGTTGAGGACTCCAGACCCTGTAAAACTGCTATAAAACTAAATGTGTCAAGGTAACTAGCAAACTGCTTTGTGAAATTTAGCAGTGAAGTCTGGATATACTATGCTGGATATCCACAGTGAAGGTCCAGTTCATTTCTTAGAAGAATTCAGGAAAGGCAAAATAATCACCTTTGTGTACTGTGTCATTGTTGTTTAGTTGCAAAGTTGTATCAGACTCTCTGTGACCCCATGGACTGCAGCATGCTAGGCTTCCATGTATTTCACTGTCAGAATTTGCTCAGATTCATGTCTGTTAAGTCAGTGGTGCTATCTAACCATTTCAGCATGTACCTATCCTTCCTTAAATTTTGGTTTTAATTAACTGAGTCAGCAGGACCATTAAAAATCTGATTTACAGGAAAGTTTTTCCTCTGTGAGTATACATGATTTTGTAATATCTGGGTGGAAAGTAAAATATTTAAACCGCTGTCTGGAATCCAAAAACAGTAGGCTCTTGTAAGAATACTGATAGTTGGCAGAACTTGTCACTTCTCCTTTAGGTGTCTTAGACTTTAGAACCTGAGGGACAAACATGTAGGTTTCTTTTTATATTCTGTAAGTCACAAATCCTTCTGTGGCTGCAACTCTGAGAGAAGATGTTCATTTTACTGTTTCTTCTAGTTAAGCAAAGTGGTGACTTTGCTATTTTAATTCTCTTTTATAAGCCTGGTTTCCTACCATTTTTTTTTTCTCTTTTTAAGTATACATGTCCTTGAGTAGGGTTTCTTAATCTTAACTCTATTGATCTTTTGAGCTATACACTTCCTGGTTAGGCAGGGTTGGGATGAGGGGATGTCCTGTTCATTGAAGGATATTCAGCATCATCCTACTACACACACTGGGGTTCCCAGGTGGCTCAGTGGTAAAGAACCTGCCTGCCAATGCAGGAGAGGAGGTTTTGATCCCTGCATCAGAAATAGCCCCTGGAAAAGGAAATGGCAACTAACTCCAGTATTGTTTGCATGGGAAATCCCATGGACATGGGTGCTTGGCAGGCTTCAGTCCATGGAGTCCCAGAGAGTTGGACATGACTTAGTGATTAAACAACAACAAAACCACCTGTACCCAGTAGATGCCAGTCTCCCCACCAATTCTGACAACCCAGAATGTCTCCAAATATTGCCAAATGTCCTCTTTGGGGGGAAGGGATGGACAAAATCATCCTGAGCAGAGAATGTGGACCGTGGATCAGCAGCACTGCTTCCCCCGTCAGTGGTTAGAAAGGCAGACTCTGGAATCTTTCCTTAGCATGCTGGATCACAGTCTGCACTGGAACTCAATTCCCAGGTGATATGCATGCACACAACAGTTTGAGGAGGCTTCCCTGGTGGCTCAGTGGGTAAAGAATCTGCATTCAATGCATTAAGAAACAGGAAGATGCAGATTTGACCCCTGGGTTGGGAAGATCCTCTGGAGGAAGAAATGGCAAGCCACTCCAGTATTCTTGCCTGGAGAATCCCATGGACAGAGGAGTCTGGTGGGCTGTAGTTCATGGGGTGCAAAGAGTCAGACATGACTGAAGCGACTGAGCATGGATATATGCAACAATTGGAGGAGCTTAGTGGTTTAATGACTTATGGAAGTAGTTCTCAAACTTTGATGTGTATCAAAATCACCTTGATAGCTAAGGAATAGTGCAGGCACCAGACTTGTTGAAGTAGGGGAGAAACTACGTGTATCTTTTTCAGGTTTCCCAAGTGATCTGATACTGAGTTTGAGAATCATTGCCATAAAACCACAAGATCAGGAAATAAACCAGCATCTGTGCTGAGATCAGTGCCTGGATATTCTTTTAAAATTCTGAAAGGGAAAGTTTAGATGCAGTAATCATGTTGAAGGACCAAACAAGGTATCCTGGTAGCCAGCATTTCATCACACCTCAAGCTTTGGAGGGGATAGACTTCACATTCTTTGGGGAAAGCCAGTTTGTTCCAAGGGTTGCATTCCGAACAGAAATTCAGGAAGTATTTACAATCATGAGATGTAAACTGGAAGTGGTTTTCTCTAGGGTTGATATTCTCCAAGACGAAATGGGATGTGAATAAACAAGCTTTTCTTTGTTTTTTGGCCAGATTCCTCAGATGCATTGCATTTGTCTATTCGTTGGATAAGCATCACTGTCAGCAAGGCTACTCATGCTACACCTGGTAAATAGAGAGAGGATGACAATGATCTCATATTGTTTTGAGTGATGGTGGGGGTAGGTGGGACTGCATAATAACTTGGATCTTGGTATGTGTGTGCGGCATGAACACACATTCTTTCTAGCTATTTCTTTATATAATACATGACAAAAATTGACTTTTCTTTTCCTTCAGTTTATTAAATTCAGTCATGGTGTTTATATCTAATCTGAATGGTTTAAAATCTTTTTCAATAACTTCACCTTTGCAAATCCATTGTAAGCTTTGTCTAAATGTTAGCCCGAAGGCTGCAATTATGAGAACTGCAAGGACAGAATGAATGATAGCAATCTTGATTATCAAGAAGTCTTTGACCCATACAAAGTACAGGTCTTAAAAATAGAGGAGTACATTATAAAGCTCTTTTATTTGAAGCAACAAACAAACAAACTCTGGATTTCAAATGTCATGTGATATAGCATTTCTATATCATTGTATTTGTAACTGAAAATCAAAGACTTCAGCACTCCTTCCACAGGTAGTGTAAACATAGAACTGTTCTCTTTACATCTCTCAAGATTGTACTATTTCCAATCTTGAAAGTAAAAGTGTTATTTTTTTAAAAAATATGAATTTATTTAATTGGAGGCTAATTACTTTACAATATTGTATTGGTTTTGCCATACATCAACATGAATCTGCCACAGGTGTACACATGTTCCCCATCCTGAACCTCCCTCCCACCTTCATCCCCATGCCATCCCTCGATGTCTGACTCTTTGTGACCCCATGGACTGCAGCCTGTCAGGCTCCTCTGTCCATGGGATTCTCCAGGCAAGAATACTGGAGTTGCCATTTCCTTCTTCAGGGGATCTTCTGAACCCAGGGATTGAACCCAGGTCTCCTGTATTGCAGGCAGATTCCTCACCCTCTGAGCTATCAGGGAAGCCCCAATATTCTTCTTCCAAATGGCTTAAATAGTTAATGATGGTGTAACATAAAAAAGATTTCCATATTTTCATGAAAGAGGGGTGAACTAGTTTGGTGGAAAAATACTGATGTTTTTCTTGCAATTGCCTTGGGTTTAAATCCCACTTCCACTCTCAGGTATCTTGATGACTTTTAAGCCCATTGGTCAACCAGCTCCCAGTGAGGTTTGATTAGTATCATCATTCTGTCTTACAGATGAGGAAATGTGCCTCTCTGGGCTTCAAATACCCCCCTTGCCTGGGGTGACAAACTAGAAAGCGTACAAGGAGGGATTCAAACCCAAGTTTTGAGTTTGTAATCTTAACCCATAGACTATGCTGGATACTGGCTGGAAAGTGTCCTGCCTGTAGATTGCATAGGATAAGATGCGGGAGGAGATGTCAGTGGAGGAAAAATTAAGGAAAGGAGTAAAGGAAATGGTCTTCTAAAAAAGGAATAGAGGGACTTCCCCAGTGGTCAATGGTTAAGATTCTGTGCCTCCAGTGCAGGGGGTGTGGGTTTGATCCCTAGTCAAGGAGTTAAGATCCCATTTGCCACACAGTGTGACCAAAAAATGCAAAAGCAAAAGTGGGTATAATGGAGTGGCCAAAAGCCAAACTCAGAGATGCTGGAAAGAGAAGTGGGCAAGTGAGAATGAGGATGCCTGCCTGGGTAGGGGTTAGAGCTGATCCTATATGTGTGGCCAACCCTTAAAGCCTTTTTTGGTTGAGATTCTCCCCTGAGGGACTCTGACTAGAGTCTGAGAAAGCAAGACAGAAACCAATGGGCAATGTGCAAGAGTCAACAAACTCTGGCTTCTCAGGCCACAGAGAAGGGGTGCTTTGGGTTGTCATGGTAAACAAGGGACATGATTGGTGTCTCATGGATGGGACAAGGATGCCAAACTTCCTACAGAGCATAGAGAAATCTCTTCAGTAAAGCATCATTTTGCCCAGTGCCTAGAGCACCCCCATTGAAAACATCCATGGAAATTCTGCTTTGGCTTCTCTTGTTAAGACATGTAGCTCCGGTGACAAAGAGAAGGTGTGGCATGACTAAAGCTGGAAATTCACATGAGCCGACAAGACAGAAATGTAAAGCCCGTGACTCAGGAAAAGTTTGATACAGAAAGACTTTCATTGCAGCTTTGTGTATCAACAGTGACAAATTGAAGGCAACCTCAACATGCAACAGCATGGAAATAAATTATGATTAATCATTAAAATGAGAGTTTATGCAAACATTTAAAGTGATGGCCATGAAAATGACAGCCTCATGGAAAATATTGCAACAGAAAACCTTCAAAATATCTAAAGTATTTGAAAGCTTCCATATATTCATGCATAGAAACTAAGAAGAAACAAACGAACAAAATCAGTAAATCCCTTGGCAGTGATCAAGATACTGATACTTTATTTCTTTAAAAAATAATCCAGTTTATATCATGTCTTTTCATTAATTTAGAAAAATCAATTCAGTCCCTCTCCCTGTGACAGTGGTTACCTGGCAAGGGGCAGGGATCAGAGGGAGAAGGTGGTTTTCACTAGGTGTCAGGGCACACAGAACTGGAAGGTGAATTCCTGGGGCAGGTGTGGAGCTCAAAGCAAGTTAGACCCCAGGTTGCCAGTGTGGAGGATTGTAGTTCAGTTGCTAAGTTGTGTTCAACTCTTTGTGACCCCATGGACTGCAGCAGGCCAGGCTTTCCTGTCCTTCACCATCTCCTGGAATTTGCTCAAATTCAAGTCCTTTGAGTCAGTGATGCCATCCATCTCATCCTGTCAGTGTGAAGGGTAGCAGAGCAGTAGTCAAGTTGTAGGATAAAGCCAGAGGAGGGAGCCGCCAATTTGTATGAGGAAACTTGTTTTTCAGCATTGATGATCTCAACCCTGGCTGCCCATTGGAATAAACTGGATGATGCTTAAAAACAAATTCCTGGACTCTCCTCCTAATCAATTAAACCAGTCTCTGGCAGTGTCAACAAGTAATGCATTACAATTTTTTTTGTTGTTGTTGGTCATCTATATGTCTTATTTGGATAAATATTTTTATAGATCTTCTGCCAATTTTTTGATTAGATTTTTTTGATACTGAACTACATGAGCTGTTTGTATGTTTTCGAGATGAATCTCTTGTCAGTTGCCTTATTTGCAAATGTTTTCTATTTTCATTGCTATAGTAGGTGTGTAAAAAGTGACCTTACTGAAATTTATGTCAAAGAATGTTCTACCTATGTTTTCCTCTAAGAGTTTTATAGTGTATGGCTTTACATTTAGGTCTTTGATCTATTTTGAGTTTATTTTTCTGCATGATGTTAGGGAGTGTTCTAAATTCATTCTTTTACATGTAGTTGTCCAGTTTTCCCAGCACCACTTATTGAAGAGACTGTCTTTTCTCCATCATATGTTCTTGCTTCTTTTGTCATAGATTAGGTAATCATTGGTGTGTGTGTTTATCTCTGAGCTTCTATCCTGATCCATTGATCTGCATTTCTGTTTTTGTTCTAGTACCACAAAAAAATTTTTTTCATATAACATTCTTTTTTAAAATTGAAGTACAGTAGTTTTACAATGTATTACTTTCTAATATACAGCAAAGTGATTCAGTTATATGTATGTATGTATATGTGTGTGTGTATATAATTTTATGTTGTTTCCCCTTAGGGTTTATTGGAAGATATTGAATATAGTTCCCTGCACTATCCAGTAGGGCCATATTGTTTATCTATTTTATATATAGTAGTTTGGGCTCCTTCAATGGCTCAGAGGGCAAAGAATCTACCTGCAGTGCAGGAGATACAGGAGACATGGGTTTGATCCCTGAGTTGGAAGATCCCCTGGAGGAGGAAAATGGCAATTCACTCCAGTATTCTTGCCTGAAAATCCCAGTGGATAGAGGAGTCTGGTGAGTTAAGGGTCCAAAGGGTCACAATGAGTTGACCACGACTGAGTAACTATGCTTGTGCAGCAGAGCAGATATAGTAGTTTGTATATGCTAATCTCAAACTCCTGATTTATCCCACTCCCTCTTCCCCTGTGGTAATCATAAGTTTGTTTTCTGAATCTGCGAGTCTGTTTCTGTTTTGTAAATAAGTTCATTTGTATCATATTTTAGATTCCACATATAAGTGACATCATATGGTACTTGTCTTTCTCTGACTTGTTTCACTCAGTATGATAATGTCCAGGTCCATCCTTGTGGCTGCAGAGAGCATTCTCTTTTATGGCTGAATAGTATTCCATTGTATATAAACCACATCTTTACGCAGAAGAATGCATATTTTAAACAATATTTCCAGCTAATTATAATATGCACCTGAGGTTGAAGGCTAAGGCACCAAAGAGGGAAAGAACAATCTTAGACAATACCCAAGTGATATTTTTGATGGTGTACTAAAATAAAATTAGATCAGATCAGAGCATATCTTCTTTGTCTTAGGTTAGTATCATTTGGAATAACTTCCCTGTATTTCCACTAAGTTTTTCTGAACCAAGTTCCTTTTGAAATTCTGAGCAGAACAGGCCATTGGTGAGTTGGTTCATGCTGGAAGAGGTTTACCTGGATTTGAATTTGGGGAGATTGAGGTGGTCAAGAATATGAACATTATATATCTCACTCATCAGTCACCATTGTATTCTTACTGCTCCTCTGCAGACCCTAATTTACACCACGTATCAACAGAAGATTACTTGTCAAGTGCTCAATAAGTCATACTCTGAGGGAACTTTACTGAGAATTGTCTTAATAAGATTTGGAAATTCCTTATCTTTCTGATTCGGTGTCTTCGTTATAACAATCTATATTCTCTTCTTAAAGTATAGACCAGCAGGATTAGCTTCATCTAGGAGTAAAATGCAAAAATTCTGAGCTCCAAGGCAAACCTATTCAATCAGAATCTGCATTTTAACAGGCTCTCAGGATTTCATATGCATATTCAAGTTGGGGAAACATGGCTGTAGACCAGTGCTAGCCAACAAGACTTTCTGCAATGATGGGAATTTCTATATCTGGACTGTTCAATATGATAGCTGTTAGCCACATATGGCCACTGAACATTTGAAATATGGCTAGTGCAACTGAGGAGCTGAATTTTAGATTTAATTTTAATTATATTAAATTTTTTATTAAATCATGTTAAATTTAAATAGCCCATATGGGTAATGTATGGCGAGTGGCTACCATGTTGGATGGTTCTAATTCTTTCTAAAAATTTGGCTCCATCTTACCTCTCTAGTGGATCTTCTGCATTATGATTACTTGTATTTACAAAAAAAAAAGAAAAGAAAAGAAAAGAAATCATCCTCTAGCTATACTCTTCAATTGAGTGTAAAGACTGTGGAGCTATACTATGGGAGGATTGATCTCCATTCTCCCCACAGCTGAGCTCACCTTCAGCTTATGCCAGCAAGACAGACCATAATTATGACTATGTAACTCCATTTAAACAAGCAAAGAAAATGTGTTGTAGGCAGGAAAAAGATATTTAAAGTGGCATCATCAACTCGATGGACATGAGTTTGAGTGAACTCCGGGAGTTGGTGATGGACAGGGAGGCCTGGCATGCTGTGATTCATGGGGTTGCAGAGAGTCAGACACGACTGAGCGACTGAACTGAACTGAGAGAATAAGAATGAGAATGTATTGAACCTTCCCTGTGTCCCAGGCTCCATCCTCTATATTCATAATTTCATTTGAGCTTCACAACAAGAGGATAGAAATTTTTGTCATCTTGGTCTCTGTTGATTCCAAGTGCTTGAAACAGGGAGTGGCACATAGGCTATGCTCAAGTAACAGTTAATGGATGGATGAGCTAGTATCCCCATTTTATAGATAACAAAATTGAGGCACAAAGCAGTTAAGTAAGTTTCCTGAGCCATAGAGTGACAGAGCAAAGATTTAAGTCCCTGTAGTGCTTAAGTCTCTGTAGAGCTGCACATCCCATCTCAGCATCATGCATGGATAGACAGCCTATTTAACCACATTAATAAAGGATGGTACACCTGCTGCTGCTTCTGGATTCATCTATGCTACCTGAGGCAGGGACAATGTTTAGATATAAAGGGAAGACTTAATTTTAAAATGTTTGTTGACTGCCTGCCATTTGCCACACTCTCGAGAAACACTGGTGTGTATCAGTGTTTCATCACCATTAATGTGTGTATGAATCTCCTGAAGTTCTTGTTGAAATGTATATTCCTATTCCTGGAGGAAGTGACATTGAGCTGAGACTTATTAATGAAACAGGCATACAAGGTGAGGCACATAAAGAAAGTCTTAGAAAGGTGTTCCAGGAAGATGGAACTGCATGCGAAAAGAATGGGAGGCTTGAGCTAGGATGGAGCATCTGGGCATAAGAAAACCGTTTGACATCCTATGGTGCACCTGCTTCTCCCAGGGCAAACACCTTATCTAAAGGATGGCATGTTGGATTTCAAACACTGCCTTTTCTTGGCTGCAGGCTAGCGCCCAGGTCACCTGAAGATAAACAGCTTACTCTGAATCCCATCCTCAAAGCACTGCTTGGTTTTAGTTGATATTTCTGATTTCCCGTTTGATGTTCGGAATCCTCTGCCCACTGCTCCTCAGCCCCATGTGATGTGCTGGCGTCCCTTGGAAGCCTAATGAGGCAGTTGCCATGGTAACCCGGTGACATCTTTCTGTAGCTGATGCTAATGCCTTAACTCCCCAAACCGTGTGCCTGTTTCTCTCTGTTTGGTAAATTAATACCATTTAAATTAAACATATTAATTTATTTCATGTCAATTAATTTGTATGTTAAGCTGCATGCTGACTTCACCCTCTCCTCCCCCAACACCCATTAATTAACTCCAGCCAAATTGGGAGCACATCAGAGAAGGTTGTAATAGCTTCCAGCAAACTGCAATTACAATACTTGCTCCTGTGTAGAAAGTAATCAATGTCAAAATAATTGCTTTTCACAGGTCTACAGTCAGCCATCTTGTCAGATAGTTAATGTGTAATTATAACCATTTGGATTTTTAAAAATAAAATATGTAGCCAAAATATTGGAAGGAAAATCTGTGGCTGCTAATACAACTAATTGTGTTGAATATCTCAGTATGTCTCATTTTTCAATTGTGTTTTCTCAGTATCCAGCCATCTCTCTCTCAGGCTAGTGATGACGTCCCCCTGCAACTTTGAGTTCCCGTTTCAGGAATCATGGTTCCCAAAAGGTTAGTTTCAGAGAAATGTCAAACACACCAATGGATTCTGGGCTAATTTTTGCCTTTCTTTACTTTCTGTCTTTGTAGATATGGTGGGAAAGCTGGTTCCTCCAAATGAGATTATGTTCCTAGAATCTGTACTGGCTGGAGGGCAGCAGAGGTTGCCAAGTTTAATGTGTGCTTTGCTAATCTTATTGAAGCAACTTATTTACCCCCAGACTCTCTTTGCATAGCTTTAAGCATAGTGGCCTCTTTCCCCAAGCTTTGGGGCACAGCTCTTTATTTAAAGTAAAAACCAGTGTCTGGGAAACTGCACATAGGTGAATACCACTGACCTTTCCAATGGCTAGTTTCTTCATTCTGGCAGGAAGTGGTGCTATGGGAAGGTTGATGGCCACCCAGGCTTCTACCAGTGACTCAAGATTGTACTTGTTAAATTGGATGTGCCAGAGATCTGCTCATGTTGTAGCCTTATATATGATACCTTCTATCCTTGTAGATCCTGGAGCTCCAATTTGTCCACCCTCTAATCACCTACCCCCTGCACATCCATCCAATGAGCTGGATGTTGAACAAGTGCATTCTTGCACAGGCCTGTCTCTGTGTTAGGCTCTGGGGATTGAGAGGTGAACAAGCAAAATTTGCCCAAAGCCTGTCTCTATTTAGAGCTGGGACATGACCCCCTTATTTCTCATTGGGATTTTGTTGAAGAGCAATACAGGTTTATCATTCTATTATTGATTTGTGGAGACCCCCTTCTGACTTTCTATGGTCACTAAAGACATTTATCTTCCAAAGTTAAATATTTCCTCTGTCAAACCTTGCTCCCATCTGTAGTTTACAAAGGTTTGTCTTGGGAGGTGAAAGAAAAGAAAAATAAAAAGACAACCAACAACATCTACATAGCACATGCACACATATGCACACACCTCTCAATGTATCCATTCTCCTGAAGTTATAACCACTTCTCTTCCAGCTTGGGCAGATGGGTGTTTATTGCCAAATAAAGAATTACAGGAATGAGTGTACTGCAAGTTACTAAAGATTTAAGGACAGGATGCTAAAAAATGACTTTGTAGGTTTTATAGGAATAATGGGATCTACCTGTTTTATGTACGCAGGAAAATTGAATTTACAATCTCCTCTAAACCAGCAGCTATGCCTTTTGACCTAGCAACTGCTGCATTGTAGGCATTTAATGAATATTTATTTTAAGGTCCTGAATTCTATATGTCTCTGCACAAGCCTCCGATAAGTTTTGTGCCTGTCGTTTCTCCTGACTGAAAAACAGATGTGATGCTTTGCTAACTCAAAGATGCATCAGCAATTGGTCAAAAAGCCATTTGTCAGACTTTCACATGCCACCTGGTGTGCCAAATTGTAGCCCTCATAATTGGAGGGCTTGACTAATATTTGGGGCTTCCCAGGTGGTACTAGTGGTAAAGAACCCACCTGCCAATGTAGGAGACATGAGATGTGGATTCAGTCCCTGAGTTGGGAAGATACCCTGGAGAAGGAAATAGCAACCCACTTCAGTATTCTTGCCTGGGAAATCCCATGGACAGAGGAGCCTGGTATGCTACAGTCCATAGGGTCCCTAGAGTCAGACATGACTGAAGCAACTTAGCATGCATGCACTAATATTTGCTTATCATCTATTCATAATTATCAGGCATTTACTTCACAAGGTTGGTTTTGAGGCGTGTGAAGCAGTATGTCCAAATACCATGTATGTATCAGTAAGTTAATTTCATAAGGTCCTTTGTTGATATAATTATATGCAAAAAGAATTGATCAGTAGTGCAGGGATAATTCCTGGAACAAATAATTTTTGTATCCTTCCTCGTCATGAGGCTTCATGAGCGAATCCCTCCAGAGTGGCTAGCTCTGGCCAGATGAAGGAGGTCCAGTGAAGATTCTGCAGGTGGCCAGCACTGATGGAATTCACTGCCTTGCATAGGCAGAGAGAATGGTTCTCTTTGTTCTGGGAATGCATGGGGAAGATGCTTCGGTCTTGTCTAATTTTCAAGAAAAATGAGAAGATACGTTTTAGGACATGCACTCTTCCCTCCCGAGAATAAAAGGCAGAGAGATTTCCTTTCAGTCCTATTGCTGGCTAGACTTTTGCTATAGGATTTGAAAATAATGGAGTTGGGTTGTCATGGCAATGCATCCTGTGCTGTAGTTGTGATATTGTAGCTGATTTCTCGATGCTACTTTTATTTAAAGAATTGCTGGAAGTTTCTCAAAATGGCTTCAAGGCCACACAGACTGGCAGCTTATGTATAAGATGAAGGAGCAGGTATGAGGCTTGCCTGGCTTCCTGGGTGATAACAGAGTGGAATTTTTGAGTCTCTGTGCTTGAGAGAAAAATCTAAAGAAACTTGGTTTTGGGCTTTCCTGGTGGCTCAGTGGTAAAGAATCCACCTGTCAATGAAGGAGACATGGGTTCAATCCCTGGTCCAGGAGGATCCTACATGCTGCGGAGCAACTAAGCCAGTGAGTCACAACTGTGTAGCCTGTGCTCTAGAACCTGGGAACCACAACTGCTGAGCCCACCTGCTACAGCTACTGAAGTCTGAGTGCCCTAGAGCTTGTGACCTGCAACAAGAGAAGCCACTGCAATGAGGAACCCATGTACTACAGCTATAGAGCAGCCTTTACTCGCCACAGCTGGAGAAAAGCTCACACAACAGCAGCAAAGACCCAGCACAGCCAAAAATAAATAAATAAAACTATTTTAAAAAGACTTATAAAAAAAGGAAAGAAACTTGGTTTCTCATTTAACAAAATCACTTTCATATACCTAACATCTCTCAGAACTGCTGGGCCATACATTTTTCCCCAAAGAAAATCATTTCTCAACTTGGGGATGTTGCATCTGATGGCTGGTAATTCTTAATGATCACTGATACCTTCTATTTCCTTGGTCCATCCAACCTTCTATGCTTCCTGGATCTTCTTAGATCCTTCCCGTCTGGCCTGTCTGATAGGTTACCATGTCTTGTCAGTTTTAGAATGGTAAGCAACATTCGCTGGGTGCTTTCTCAGAGTTAGACCCCATTCTAAATGCATGATGTGCAATATCAAACTTAACTTCGGCTCAACCCTGTGAGGTTGATCACATTCCTTTTTTTTTTTTTTTGACATGTAGAGAGAAACACAGAGGCCTAAGAAAGCCAAGTTACTTGCTCAAGATCACATAGAATAGGGATGGCAGGGTCAAGGTTCAAACCCAGAGCCTGTGCTCTTAACCACTGTACCTGCAGGACCCGCATCCTGGCTCCGCTGTGCCTGTAGAATCCACCAACCTCATCACCGGCACCCTGGCTCAGAGTCCCATTGTCTCTTGCTAAAATCATCGCCCCAGCCTCCTGAACCTGTTCTTCTCTCTCAGTCTGGCCTGTCACCCATCCGTTCTTCACACAACCACCATAGCGATTGTTCTAAATTTCCATCATAGTTACACCCCATCCCATCCCAGGTCAACCCCTTCAACAGAACCTCAATGCCACCCAGATATGGCCCTAACTCCTTGTGTAGGTGACTCCTGTGTGAAAATGATAGTGAAAATGTCCATTAACTTGATAATGATGAAAACCGGTATGACAAAGCATATACAAAGTGCCAGATGAATGGTGGGGATCTTCTCATGGGATCCTCTCAGCAATTCCAACCAGAGCAGGACTGGCTGCAGATGGGGGCTGTGTGACTCCTGGCCCTCGACCTTTAACCACCCCTCCTTCTTTCCATGCCTTCTGCACCCCAGGTGTACTGAGCTCCAGTTTCCCTTGGGTATATGTTATCTCACCTCTGGGCCTTTACCTTGAGCCTCCCCATGCCTGGCACTGTGCCTGCTACATAAAGATGTTTGTTGAATGGAAGAATTTCGTAGAAGATGCCATACTGTTCAGAATCCACTAGGGCCACTGATATATCAGTGTGTTGTTAGTCACTCAGTTGTATCAGACTCTTTGTGACTCCATGGACTGTAGCCCTCCAGGCTCCTCTGTCCAAGGGATACTCCAGGCAAGGATGTTGGAGTGGATAGCCATTGCCTTCTCCAGGGGTTCTTCCTGAACCAGAGATTGAACCCAGGTCTCCTATGTTGTAAGCAGATTATTTTACCATCTGAGCCACCAGGCAATGTATCAGAGCAGGAAACAAACCAAAAGAGAAGCCAGTGATAGGGAGGACTGCCTAGGGAGGAAGAGTAAAAACCAGAGGTAAAAGAAGACAGGACTTGAGATCCAAAGTGGGCAACTGATTTTGTCTCCAGCCTGAGAGATAACATAGGGAATAGACAGCAAGATGATCTGTGGGAGTCAGGTGTCAAACTGGGAGGCTCTGAATGCCACAAAGTGGGGATGAGGGCTGCTGTGTCATTCCTGGAGACAGTAAAGCAGCTCAGTTGACTCTGAAGAATCGATTCTTTCCCACTGACTGACTGAGTCACAGGGGTCATCTTCTCTTGGCTGTGCAAGTATCATGTTAGACATGGGGTGCTGGGAAAGATTGAAAGCAAAAGGAGAAGAGGGAGACAGAGGATGAGATGGTTTGATAGCATCACCAACTCAATGGACTTGAATTTGAGCAAACTTCAGGAGTAGTGGAAGGCAGAGGAGCCTGGCATGCTGCAGTCCATGGGTCACAAAGAGTCAGACACGGCATAGTGACTAAACAACAGCAGCAAAGGCTGTTAAAAGCAAGCTGGTGAAGGGACTTCTCTGGTGTTCCAGTGGTTAAGAATCCACCTACCAATGCAGGGGACTCAGGTTCAGTCCCGGTCTGGGAAGATTTCACATGCCGTGGGGCAACTAGCCCATGTACCACATCTACTGGAGCCCACGCATCCTAGAACCTCTTCTCCACAACAAGAGAGAGAAGCCACTGCAATGAGAAGCCCACACATTGCAACTAGAAAGTAGATCCTGCTCACTGCAACTCTAGAAAGCTCGTGCATAGCAATGAAGACCCAGCACAGCCAAAAATAAAACTAAAAAAAAAAAAAAAAAAAGCAGCCTGGTGCAAAGCCTTGCCAAAGAGCTTGTGATTTTATTGTGGAAGCTATGGAGAGCCACTGAAAGGTAATTTGAAGCACCCAGGTTCTCCCCAGCCTGCTGGGAAGTTCAGATAAATACCTAATCATAGCAGCCATTGCAAAACTTCCAGAAGCCCATGTCAAGCAAAGCAAGTGAAATCGAAATCCTCCCCTAGCAAAAGCAGTTTCTCCTTACTTCTCCCCTCCTCAAACACACTTAAGGGAGACTCAGAATTTGTAAAGGGGAGTAAACCTGGGGAGCAGGGTTTAGTTCCCTGTTAACCCAGCTCACCTGACTCCAGAGGTGGAACCAGCAGATTTCCCCCTCTGTCCAGGCAGGGCAGTGCAGTCAGGAGGATGAACATGGAAATCTCTGAGCTGGAATAATGTAGGGCCCAGGAAGACTGTGTTTCCATTGTGTGCCTTTGATTGCTAAAACGAGTTATTAGCTCCACTAAGAATGTCCTCTAAATATAAATCTCCTATGCCTAACAGTTAAAGGCTCCTTTTTGCCTTGACTCTCCAAACACCCTACTTCAGGCATCTGTACACAGTGGCAAAGCTAGACCTAGTCCCATACCACAAAGGGAAAAAGAACTGTACATGATTATAAGCTAATTTATTTATTTTTATGTAAGCTTTTTATTGGAGCATAATCAGTTAACAGTGTTGTGATAGTTTCAGGTGAACAGCAAAGGGACTCAGTCATCCATATATGTATCTGGTGGTGATTTAGTCACTAAGTCATGTCTGACTGTTTGCGACCCCATGGACTGTAGCCCTCCAGGCTCCTCAGTCCAGAGATTCTCCAGGCAAGAATACTGGAGTGAATTGCCATTTCCTTCTTCAAGGGATCTTCCAGACCCAGGGATTGAACTCGGGTCTCCTACATTGCAGGCAGATTTATATCTATTCTCCCCTAAACTCCCCTCCCACCCAGGCTGCCACATAACATTGAGCAGAACTCTCTGCGCTGTACAGTAGGACCTTGTTGGTTATCCATTTTAAATATAGGAGTGACATGAGCTAATTTAAATGTAGCAGGAGACATGTGGGTGTTACCTTTTAGTTAATATTTTTTTTTCCTCCTGTGCTTTTGCAAAAACTTTTCAAGAGCCCTTAGGAGATGTCATCTAGCCTGGCTGTAACAAGAGCATGTGGGCTAAGGACTGAATTGGTTAATTCTAATATTGCACCATTAAGGGAAATGATTTCTTTTCCATGGAGCCAAACTGGATTAATTATATGCATGCAGAGTATACTTAACAAATGGCATAATTCGAAGGTGCTGGTCTGGGTCACGCACAATTTGGTTCTTTGTTTTTCAGCCGACAAGGCATTTGCCATTTACACTCTGAATTAAATGTGCTGGGTTTGAACATTCTAGTGGTCATTACTGTTAGTTGATGGGCTTTGGTGTGTTTATTTTTCCCTCTAGATTATATACATAGTGCTGCAGATTATGACTCGTGGAGTTAAAACACACGGCCAGAAGAGAGAGTTCATGGTTCATTGGACACATTTAGTGCTTGATCAGAATGCAGAGTGCCATCAATCCAATTTATCCCTTGATTATCAGCCTGCTCTGTGTAATTAAGGGATGAGGCCAGACTTGCTGTCCTTTCTTCACCCAGTGAGGACTGACCAGAAGCATTAAGTTCTGAAGACAGAGTTGGCCACGTGGTGATATCCTCGATGGCACTTAACGGGCAGGTGACAAAGATGGGCGATGATTCTGTGCCCTCAGCACTGGCAGGGGGCAGCACTATGGGAGGGGATTTATAAGGCTCTGATAAAGCTTTCATGAAATTAAAAGGTGCTTCTTCTTGGAAGGAAATCTATGACAAACATAGACAGCAGAGACATCACTTTGCTGACAAAGGTCCGTATAGTCAAAGCTATAGTTTTTCCAGTAGTCATGTATGGATGTGAGAGTTGGACTGTAAAGAAGGCTGAGTGCTAAAGAATTGATGCTTTCAAATTGTGGTGCTAGAGAAGACTCTTGAGAGTCTCTTGGACTGCAAGGAGATCAAAATAGTCTTAAAGGAAATCAACCCTGAATTTTCATTGGAAGGACTGATGCTGAAACTCCAATACTTTGGCCACTTGATAAGAAATGCTGACTCATTGGAAAAGACCCTGATGCTGGGAAAGACTGAAGGCAAAACTAGAAGTGGGCAATAAAAGATGAGATGTTAGATAGCATCACTGACTCAATGGACATGAATTTGAGCAAACTCCAGAAGACAGTGGAGGACTAAGGAGCCTAGTGTGCTGCAGTCCATGGGGTTGCAAAGAGTCAGACATGACTTAGCAACTGAACATCAAGCTCCAATACTTTGGCCACCTGATGCAAAGAGCCAACTCCTTGGAAAAGACCGTCATACTGGAAAAGATTGAAGGCAGGAGAAGAAGGGTATGAAAGAGTATGAGATGGTTGAATGACATCACCTACTCAATGTACATGAGTTTGAGCAAACTCCAGGAAATGGTGAAGGACAGGGAAGTCTGATGTGCTGCGGTCCATGGAGGTCACAATGAGTCAGACATAACTTAGTGACTGAGCAACACAACAAAGTTTTCATTAGGTAAGAGATGACAGAGAGGCAGTAGTCTTAAGTTTCTTTCTCTTATACCTCTAGACTGAGCTTTTACAAAGTGATAAGGAAAAATCGTGGCATTCCCCTTCCCCCACAACATACACCTTCTTTTGCAACATACACCTTCTTTTGCTTCTTCTACAATGACCCCAGGAGGTATAACTGCATCTCTGATCTTACCAAAGGTCCTAGTGTGATGTAAGAGCAGACAGTCATGCAGCTGTTTCCACTGCCATGAGATAGGCTGCTGCTGGCGGCGTCCATGGCTGCCACTCTGGAATTGTGCAGTGACTGACAAAAACTTGGCAAAGACAGCATTTGAGGATGTGCAGTTTCCTTAATGCCAAAGGCTATTTATCAGAAGGCAGGAAATAATACAAAATGCTCCTGGATGGAGGAACAGATGGCTTCCCAGGTCATCCTAATGTCCCTGGGGACTTAGAGCTGAAGATAAGTCACCTGTCCCAAAACAAGGGTTTGGCCAGACATGAGATGTATCTTTTGCTAATCTTATAGGGACTTTCGGTCTCTCTTATCCATCCTTTGTCCCCCCAGCAAGGTTTCTGGCTATGTGTCTGCCCATTTATTAGACTGAAAGATTAATATCTTCTGAAAAGCCCTCTGATATATTTACTGTGTGATGTGGGGAAACCATTTCCTAGGTGCATCCCTCAACAAGTTCAGGCTTTGGCCTGTCTGATATCTATTTTGACTGAAGCTAAACATTTACGAAGATCGTCAGTAGTGTTTCTCTGAGAAAATCTGGGAAGGAGTCATGGAGGAGGCATCATTTTTAAACTTTTTAATTGGAAAATAATTGCTTTATAATACTGTGAGAGTTTCTGCTGTATAATGACATGAATCAGCTCTAAGTATACACATATCCTTTCCTTCTTGAGTCTCCTTCCCATCCCACCATCCCCTCCTGCCGCTTTCCTACCCATCTAGGTCATAGAGCACCAAGCTGAGCTCCTTGTGTTATATTGCAGCTTCCCGCCAGCTCTCTGTTTTTCAAATGGTAATGTGTGTATGTCATTGCTACTGTCCCAGTTCGTCCCACCCGCTCCATCTCCTGCTATGTCCACAAGTCTGTTCTCTACATCTGTGTCTCTATTCCTGCCCTATAAATAGGTTCATCAGTACTATTTTTCTACATTTTATGTGTATGTGTTAATATACAATATTTGTTTTTCTCTTTCTGACATACTTCACTCTGTATGACAGATTCTAGGTCCTTCTGCCTCACTACAACTGACTCAATTTTGTTCCTTTTAGTAGCTAAGTAATATTCCATTGTATAAATGTACCACAACATTATCCATGTTATCTGTCAATGGACATCTAGGTTGTTTCCATGTCCTGGCTATTGTAAATAGTGCTGCAATGAACATTGGGGTACATATGTCTTTGAATTATGGTTTTCTCAGGGTATTTGGAGGAGGCATCATTTGAGCTGAGTTTTGATGCATGAAGAGGTATTTTCTAGGTAAACTTTGGAAAGAAGAAGCATCTCTACTAAGCACACGAGCACTTACAAAGCAGAGGAGACACAAAAATATGCTTTTGGGAGAAGCTAGAGTTTGGTGTGGTGGAGAAGGGTTTGTGTCACAGCTAGGATGGCCTCAGATCCATGGCATATAGGGATTGTAGCAGTTTGGGGTGGGAGGAAGGAAACTGGGATGAGCAAGACCTTTATTGAGAGGAACGAATTCAGCTTCAGAGGTCAGAACATGTGGCTCCCCAAGCTCAGTGTGGTTCAGCCTGTCCTGCAGTGAGTGGAGAGTCTGTGTATTTGAGCACACTGGTCCATGTGTGTCCCATGTGGACAGGTTTTATTCCATGTATTAACCTAATATTTGAATGTTAAATTCTTTTTGACAAAAAATTTGAGAAATTTTAGAAAATACAATAAAATAGAAATGCAAGTAACCTTATCATCTGAAGGTAACTACTGATAATCTTTGGGGGTCTATTGTTTATATACATATATATTGTTTCTGAACAAGAATAGGATCATATAGTATGGGTTATTTTATATCTTCTTTTTCCACTAAACCCACCATAAGCCTCTCTCCATGCCAATACATGATGTTGCTGCTGCTGCTAAGTTGCTTCAGTCGTGTCCGACTCTGTGCTACCTCATAGACGGCAGCCCACCAGGCTCCCCTGTCCCTGGGATTCTCCAGGCAAGGACACTGGAGTGGGTTGCCATTTCCTTCTCCAATGCATGAAAGTAAAAAGTGAAAGTGAAGTTGCTCAGTCGTGTCTGACTCTTCGCAACCCCATGGACTGCAGCCTACCAGGCTCCTCCATCCATGGGCTTTTCCAGGCAAAAGTACTGGAGTGGGGTGCCATTGCCTTTTCCCGTACATGATGTTAGGTTTTTTAAAATATATTTTTGTTTGTTTACTTTTGTCTGTGCTGAGTCTTCATTGCTGCGTGGACTTTTCTCTATCTGCGGTGAGCGGGGGCTACTCTCTAGTTGTGTTGCATGGACTTCTCATTGCAGTAGCTTCTCTTGTTGTGGAGCACGGGATCTAGGGAATGTGGGCTTCAGTGGTTGTGGCTCCTGGGCTCTAGAGCACAGGCTCAATAGTTGCGGCAGATGGGTTTACTTGCCCTGTGGCACGGGGGATCGTCCTGACCCAGGGATTGAACCCATGTCTCTTGCACTAGGCAGGTGGCTTCTTTACCACGGAGTCACCAAGGAAGCTCAATATTAGTTTTAATGACTACAGGCTGGTCCCTTGACAACAGGCAGAATAATTTATTTATCCAGATGCTGATTGTTAAGATATTCAGTCTGCATGACAGGCCACCATATCTCTCCACCTACATTCCATGTGCTTGCATCTCCTTATTCTCTAAGTTCACCTAAAGCAATACCCACAGGGTAGAAACACTGTTTCTGCTGCTTTCATATAAACCAGCACTGACTCTGGACTGAAGCTCTTTTTCTTTGCTGTTTTTTCTGTCTTAACACCCCTTGTTGGTCAGTGGAGGAATAGGGATCAAATTTAGACTCCAAATCCCTGAGATGCATGGCTCCTATGGCTTGTAGGGAGAAAGAGTCTTTGATTCAGATGTGTCCATTCCCCTCCTCCAGCTGTTTCCAAGAACCACAGCACAGAGGCAGTAGACAGCTTGTCACGGTAAATTTGGCATGGTGGCAGCCTAGCTAGAAACAAGCCACCCACATCGTGGAGAAATGAGGTTCAATTAAGCCCCATAAGCTCCTGGCCATGCTGCCTGAGTTGGTGTTTTCATTTGTGCCCATGCTCTGCAGACCTTGGCCGAATGGAATAGTATTTCTGCATCAGTGAATTTCTTTAGGCTGCTTGCTAGTGGGCTTGTGTTTGACTGAAATCTTGAGGATTCACTGTGTGTGCGTTTGTAGGTGTGCACGTCATGGCATGTGTGTAGATCCAGAGGGCTTTGAGTTCCAGGGCAAGAAACTGACTACCTAGGCAACCAGCTTCATAATGGGATTGAAAATCTGGTGTCTATTACATGTGACCTCTAGAGAGAAGGCTGCAGGGAAGGTCCCACCTTGCTATGACCTTGAGGGAGAAAGTAGAACAATTATGCCTGTCTTTTTGCACATCCACTTATCTGTCCATCCATCTACCCACTCCCTCATTTGTTTACTCATTTTACATTATCTGTTGGATGTCTATTGTATGCCAGGTGATACAGCTGTTAAGCATCCACCTGCCGCTGCAAGAGATGCAAGAAACGTGGGTTTGATCCCTGGGTCAGGAAGGTCCCCGGGGATAGGAAATGGCAACCCACTTTCTTGCCTAGAAAATTCTGTAGACAGAGGAGCCTAGCTGGTACAGTTCATGGGGTTGCGAAGAGTCGGACACAACAGAGCATACACAGAAGCACACACAGGGTATGCTAGGTCTGTTTAAGGCACTTAAGACACTTAGTGACTGAAAGTGACAAAAGTTCTGCCGTCTGCCCTTTTGGAACTTACATCTGATGATGCAAGACAGGCAGAACACTTTGAGCATAATAAATAAATGTTTCATAGTATTTAGAAGGTACTAAGGGATCTGTATATTGTCACCCTGCTTATTTAACTTATATGCAGAGTACATCATGAGAAACGCTGGGCTGGAAGAAGCACAAGCTGGAATCAAGATTGCCAGGAGAAATATCGATAACCTCAGATATGCAGATGACACCACCCTTATGGCAGAAAGTGAAGAGGAACTAAAAAGCCTCTTGATGAAAGTGAAAGAGGAGACTGAAAAGTTGGCTTAAAGCTCAACATTCAGAAAATGAAGATCATAGCATCCGGTCCCATCACTTCATGGGAAATAGATGGGGAAACAGTGGAAACAGTGTCAGACTTTATTTTTTTGGGCTCCAAAATCACTGCAGATGGTGACTGCAGCCATGAAATTAAAAGACGCTTACTCCTTGGAAGAAAAGTTATGACCAACCTAGTATGACACCACCCTTATGGCAGAAAGTGAAGAGGAACTAAAAAGCCTCTTGATGAAAGTGAAAGAGGAGAGTGAAAAAGTTGGCTTAAAGCTCAACATTCAGAAAATGAAGATCATGGCATCCGGTCCCATCACTTCATGGGAAATAGATGGGGAAACAGTGGAAACAGTGTCAGACTTTATTTTTGGGGGCTCCAAAATCACTGCAGATGGTGACTGCAGCCATGAAATTAAAAGATGCTTACTCCTTGGAAGAAAAGACCAACCTAGACAGCATATTCAAAAGCACAGACATTACTTTGCCATCTAAGATCCGTATAGTCAAGGCTATGGTTTTTCCTGTGGTCATGTATGGATGTGAGAGCTGTACTGTGAAGAAGGCTGAGCACCGAAGAATTGATGCTTTTGAACTGTGGTGTTGGAGAAGACTCTTGAGAGTCCCTTGGACTGCAAGGAGATCCAGCCAGTCCATTCTGAAGGAGATCAGCCCTGGGATTTCTTTGGAAGGAATGATGCTGAAGCTGAAATTCCAGTATTTTGGCCACCTCATGTGAAGAGTTGACTCATTGGAAAAGACTCTGATGCTGGGAGGGATTGGGGGCAGGAGGAGAAGGGGACGACCAAGGATGAGATGGCTGGATGGCACTGACTTCATGGACATGAGTCTGAGTGAACTCTGGGAGTTGGTGATGGACAGGGAGGCCTGGCGTGCTGCGATTCATGGGGCCGCAAAGAGTTGGACATGACTGAGCGACTGAAATGAACTGAACTGAACTGATTCTCCCCTCCACCATGGAGACAAATAAATATGTACCATCCTATTCTATTTTCTGTTAATAAACATCCTCCCAACTGCTGTTCTCACAAAGCAGGCTTCAAAACAGCCATACTTTAGAAATATTGTTCTAGGTTCTACATTCTGTGTTCTATGAAGTGACACTTCTAAGCCCTGGAAAGCTTGTAATTCTAATTGGGTGTCCTAATAATGGTATTTAAATGATGCTTCCTTTTTAAGAAGGTATAAAGATTTGATGGGTAATTTTTTTAAAGCCTCTTCTTGCACATGCCCAAAGACAGATAAATCTCTTGACTCCAGAAATCCTTTGACTCTAGAAGTCCTATTTAAACAAAGAATTTGAGTCTTTGTTTCATTTTATGTAATGTTAAGATCTTTTCCTACCCAGATATCTTTTTGATACTCTCCCAGATAAAAGTCAGCAAACTATAGCTCAAGGCCAGATCTGACCAGCAGTCTCTCTTTTTTTAAGACCCATGGGTTTAGAATGATTTTTATATTTTTAAATGGTTTGGGGAAAAGCAAAAGGAAAGTAATATTTCGTGACATGTAAAATTTAAAGTTCAAATGTCAGTATACACAAAATTTATCTGGAACATAGCCATGCTCATTTGTCTATATGCTGTCTATGGCTGCTTTGTGCTTTTACAGCAGAGATGAGTGTTTGCAACAGAGACGAGTGTTTGCAACAGATACTATATGGCCCACAAAAAAAATATTTACCTGGCCCTTGAGAAAATTAGCTTATTCTTATCTCGTGGCTCAGACAGTAAACTGTCTGCCTACAATTCAGGAGACCTGGGTTCGATCCCTGAGTCGGGAAGGTCCTCTGGAGAAGGAAATGGCAATCCACTCCAGTACTCTTGCCTGGAAAATCCCAAGGATGGAGGAGCGTGGTAGGCTACAGTCCATGGGGTCCAAGAGTCGGACACGACTGAGCGACTTTACTTTTGAGAAAATTATAGGGAAACCTCTCTGCAATGTAATCGGATGGCCAAAAGGGGGCGCTCTCATGCAGTACCACTAGATTGCTAGTCGATTACAGGAAGAATTGTCAATTCCAGACTCAACAGAATAATCACCAACTGGGAAAGAATCATCAATTATGGCCTCACAAGAAAAGAGGTACATAGCATCTCCTGCAAGAAATCTAATATTCCAGCAACTCAGCTAATAAGACCATTTCACCCTGCACTCTCACTTTTCTCCAGCAGGTTTTGGTTCAAATCAAGTAACTGCCTCCTTTTTCTCCATAAAATAACGTTCCTCTCCATTTTTGGACTTGCTGTGGCTTTTGCTATAGCTTGCTAGTCCTGAATTGCAAATCCTCTTCTAGTTCCCAAATAAACCCCCCATTTTGTTTTGCTGGTAAAATAACTGACTTAATTATCTTTAAGGTCAACACCCTTTACAGAAAATCTTTGCTGACCCCTCTGCTCTTGAACCTTGTGTGTGTGCGCACTAAGTTACTGCAGTCGTGTCTGACTCTGCAACCCTATGGACTGTAGCCTACCAGGCTCCTCTGTCCATGGGATTCTTCAGGCAAGAATACTGGAGTGGGTTGCCATGCCCTCCTCTAGGGGATCTTTCTAACCCAGGGGTAAATTAAGGTGGATACTCTCAATTGCATTTCTCTGATAAGGAAATCAAGGTTTTCCCAAGAGCACAGAACTAGGGAAAGCTGGATCAGGAACGGGGACCCAGGAAGGCTGCACTTCCAGTACAAATTACTTTCTGCCACATGACAGACATCTCAGAAGTTGGTCTTTTTTTCTTCATGCACGCTCATGAACATATATAGGCACATACACACACACACACAGACACTCCTCAGGTTTCAGGGCCAGGTGCACAGTGGTAGGGACAGGATGGGATGCCAACCCTAAGGAAGAGTAGAGGTGATGGCAGGGAGGGTCCAGGATCTCACCTTCCAGAAAATCCAGAAACCATTTAACCAGCCGAGAAGAAGTTCGCAGATAAGGGTGGTCAGCACAATGTCATCTATGGTAGAGAACAACTCATAGTGTTTCTACATGGAAGACAGAGAAAAAGAAGGGCAGAAAGGTCAGTGGAACGGGGCCTTGGCAAGACCAGGGACAGAGGATGTCTGTAGGGAAGAGGAGGTCCAGTTCTTATTGCTTTTCAGCCTCAGCATCTTTGTAGCGCCCTTTAGAGTAACCCTTGCACATACGTGCCAGGCACCATTCTTAAGACAACAAACTTATTTCATGTTACCATCACCATCATTCTGCAAAGTAGGTTTTATTCCCATCTTGCACTTGAGGAATCAGAGAAGTGCCCAAGGTCAAACAGTTAGCGGTAAAGATTGTTGTCTGACTACAAACCTTTGTCCATAAACTCTAGAGTAGGAAAAGGGAGGTGGAGAAAGGCAGAACAGACTCCAGGATTGGGAGGAAAAGCCCTGGCCCTTGAGATGGAGGACACCAAGTCCCATCCTTGCTTCTTTGGTTGTCTCCACCACTCCGGCTGCACTAGCTCCCAAATCCTCAGGCTTGGCTTGACCAAACTCCTGAGTAGCTCCCTACTCATGGGTCCAAGACATGCTCCTGGGGTGGATGGATTGATGGATGGATGACTCTATGATTCTGAATTCTGTTTAAAACAATTCACTTTCACGCCAACTCCTGTTAAGCTGTGACACTGCTGTTGTTTGTGACATGAACAGCCCCCAGCACCCTGACTCCACTTTGCCAGTTACAAAAGTCACCCGACTCCCCGTTTTCTTTACCTCCGTGGCCCACAGACTCAGGGCTTCATGCTTCCTGCTCCCCACACCTTGCCACCAGCTCCATCCACCAGCCAGCGTGAGGCTGGACAGAGTTTCTTCTTTTTCTCTCAGCCATGCAAGCACAGCATGTGGGGTCTTACTTCCCTGACCAGGGACTGAACCCATGCCCCCTGCAGTGGAAGCGTGGAGTCTTAACCACTGGACCAGCAGGGAACTCCCTGGGCAGAGCTTCTTAAGTTCAGATGGGAGCTGAAGTTTATGGGCTCCCAGCCTGTTCCAAATTCCCAAAGGGCAACATGGGCCAGAGGTGTCTACCTAAAGCAAGGAAAGGCTTTTTCCTTCCCTTCATTTTTCCCTTCAGCTCTACCCCACTGGCCACGGGTGGCAATAGCCTCTCCTTTCATTTATTGAAAGAGCTTCCTGAACAGTTGCCCTGCCTTCTCCAAGTCATGAGCATCTGTGGTTAAATCAGAGTTGCATTCTTTACCCACATACCTTCCATGACTCGCTATGGCCTGCAGGGTGAGGTACAAGCCACTCTGGTATTCACAGGTCTCTAGGATCTGAGCTTCACGGCACATTCCTCTACCAGGCCTTTTTAGCATTTTTGACTTGGACTCAAAGAAATATATATTTTACTCCATGATGCTTTCTCTCCCTCTGGCTCCTCCACTCTCTCTCTCTTCCCCACCAGAGTTGCTACTTCATTCTTTTTCATTTTGTTTGATTCTACATCAAAAGCTACCTGAATTCTGAATTGTTTTCATGATCCATTGATGGGTTTCGATCTGCCCTCCAGTCACTCTTTCTGCAAACCCTGGCAAGTGGGTTTCTGCCTCCACCACATCAGAGTTAGCTCCTGTCAAGGTCACAAGGGCAAGATCCAAGGGGTGTTTCAGAGTCCTTTTCTGGCCTCGTGTCCTAGCCACATCTGACGCTGCGCTTGCTCCCTTGCTAATGTACTCTCTGGGGGATCCTCTCACTCCACTGGCTGCTCCTCCTTACTACTCTTTTGCATCTCCGCTTCTGTTTTCTGCCCTTTACTTAGAGGCTCTTCTCAGAGAGCTCTGTCTTGGTCCCCTTCTCACTCGGTACTCTCTCCCAGGCAGCTCATCCATTCCTTGAGCTTCGGCAACCAGCTCCCTGGATGCCAGTCACTCTCACGTTGCCATACTTTAAACCCTGGCTTGCCTAGATAAACATCAAGGTCCTACTGTATAGCACAGGGGACTATAGTAATATCCTATGACAAACCATAATGGAAAAGAATATAAAAAAGAATATATATATGCATACCTAACTGAATCACTGCTGTACAGCAGAAATTAACACAACACTGTAAATCAATGATACAATTTAAAAATAAAAGTAAAAAATAAACAAATAAACCTTGGCTTGTGGTTCATGGGATTGCAAAGAGTCAGCACCACTGAGCAACTGAACTGAACTTCCAAAGACAGTCTCCTTAATATAACTTGAAGATGCTATGTGATTCTGGCTGTTGACCGCCTCTCTGAACTCACCAGTCACCACATAGGAACATTTTAAAAACACTGGCTTTCAATAGCACAATTTGCTTATGTGGTGGACTCCTTGTAAGAAATTAAAACCTCAAGGGTAAGACCCAAGTCATAGTGGACTTCACCAGAACTCACTTCCATGCTATTTCTTCTGCCCAAACATTCTTCTCCATCTCTTTCTGCCTGGCCAACACCTACTCATTCTTTATTCTTCACTTAAATGCCCCTTTCTCCAGGAAGCCTCCTGACCCCAAGATTAGGTCCAACTCCTTCTTTGAGCTTCCACACACTCTGTGACACCCAGGCACTTGCAATGACACGTTTGTTGTGTCTGTCGTATTCATACCTGGCACAGAGCCCACTGTCTGGTGCAGAGTGATTCTCGCTCAGTGATTATTGATTAAAATGGGATGCCCTTCCCCACAAGACACCCATTGGCCTGCCTCTGCTCACACTATTTTTCTCCTGTCCTTCCTCTGCAAATCCAATGCATTTCTCAAAGCTGGGGCCCCTCCACCACGAAGTCTTCCTTGATCTCAGTGCTGAAAGGCCCTTGAAAAGCATCCAATCCAACCATCATGAAAAGATGAGGAGTCTGAGGCCCAGGGAGGGAGGTGCCTTTCCTTGGCCCCTATGAGATGAGTGAGAGCAGGGGTCAGGCTGGAGTCCCACCTGGCCAAGCATGGAGTTGGTGCGGAGAGCAATGGTGATGGCGTTGACCACCAGCAGCACAGCCAGCAGCACCTTGGAGGCCGGGTGTCGGAGAAGCTGCTTGACATACATGCGCTTGATGAACTCCTGCATGTCCCAGGCATCCTGGAAGAGGACGGGGACCTTCCTTCAGGCAGGTGTCACCATAGGAGGCCTCTGCCTGGAAGTTTGCTCTCAGTGAATAGGGACCCATGGGGGCCACTTTTTGGGGGGAGAGTTGCCTGAGAGGGGGTCATGGAATCAGGGGCATCAGTGTAGAGGTCACTACTTAAATAGTCAACTAAAAGCGGGTCACTCTTGGGGGTGGTCTTTGCTGGGGTCATTGCAAGGGAGACTCTTGGGGGCCTCTGCTGGGGAGTGGCTCTCATTATAGAGGGGCTCCTGTGAGGTTCACAGCCAGGAGGTTACTAACATATCATGGTTGGGGAGCAGGTCACTGCAGGGATCCCTACTGGGACGTTTAGAAGCAGAAGGGGCAGTTATCCTGAAGCCCCATGGTTACCGTGGCAGAGGGGTCACCGTGGGGGTGAGGATGGCTGCAAGCCCCCGACAGGCTGCACACCCAGCCTCAGCCTTACCTTTCTGCTGGTGATGTCTCGGCGGTTGATGAGCACTTGCTCCTCTCGCCGGTAGGGCTCTTGAGCAGCTCTCTGCAAGGGTGAGAAGGGGGCCCATCAGGGTAGCCCATGCCCCTTCAGACCCAGTCCAGTCCTCTCATGCCCCACCCCATGCCGGGATGCCCAGCTTGGGCAGTGCAGCCAGGCAGGGGCCGCCTACCAAGCGGTTCAAAGGTTTGATGTAGGTGGTGTCGGTCCACTGCTGCCACCAGCTCCTTTGGTTATCTGCCATATTGCTCAGTCTCCTCCCTCACTCCTCAAAGAAACGTCACTCCAAGCGCGCCTGCCCGCCCCTCGTGGTGATATCACAGAGGCCTCTGTGACCAACACCCCAGCTGTCCGCATTCCACCAAGGAACTCCTGTAGCAAGAGAAGCTCCTCCCACTGACTCCCCTGGGTGTGCCACAGAGGAGGCCGAGCACACGAGGGAGGTCACAAATCAGAGGCTGGTGAGAGCAGGTCAGGTCTCTTGTGCAGCCTAGATGGAGACACAGGGGCAGGTCCCTGCTCTGCGTCCAGGAGCTGGAGGTGAGACCCAGCTAAGGAGAGAGGAGGAGAAAGGTGTTTCATTCTGGGGTCCTCCTCTGAGCAGACTTCATCCTGCATCTCTGCCCACTGGCACCCCATCCCACCACCCCAGTCTCCAGGGCTGCCCTCCTGCCCACCTTCCCATGGGAGGTATGTTTCCCCATCTGTAGAGGAAAAGGTTGGTCTCTGTTTCTCCCCTGTTCCCCGCTGGAGATGGGGCAGGACAACACCATCAGGTCTCTGAAGGGCTGGGGAGAGATGGGCATTAAGGAGAAGCCGCCACCATCCTGGTATGGATGGGGCTTCAGCTGGAGACCCCGCAGGTGGGCTGGGCAATGGGCTACTTACCAAGAGCATCCACACCCATCTGACAGCTTTTCATCCCTGTCCCCTCCCAGAAGCAGATTCCAGATTCTAACACAGAAGTCAAAGGCACACGCAGATTCATGCTAAAGACACTTTATTTAGTTGAAAAGATCTACTGGTTCAAGTGAACTTCTGTACAGACTGGCTTGGGGAATGGAGACGTGCTGAGGGGCGGAGGGAGCACGGGTAGAGCAGAGTAAGAAAGAGTTCTTGCACGCCTGCCTCTCGCTCCTTCCTTGGCACAAGCTCACTTCACTTTAGCCCATTCCAGGGCGGGCAGAGGAGCAGAAATGGCGGAAGGTGGAGCAGAGGCGGTCAGCTTGGGGCAGAACCACCGCCAAGCACTGCCTCCAACTCCAAACAGCATGCAGGGACGCTCTGTCCTAGGTGTGTCAGAGGTGGTCCTCAAGGCTGGAGGTCGGAAACTTAGGGTACTGGCCAAGGTTAGAGGTCAGGAGGTCGGGGGTCACTCTCTGGGGTCAGGGGACAGGGAGGCGAGCACTCCTCGGAGTCAGAGGGTGGTGGGTGGGAAGACTGTTCCTTGGGGTCAGAGTTCTGGACTTGGGAGCCGCCCTCGGCCTGCCCCCCTCCCCAGGCCCCCAGGCCCTCCGAGTAGAGCTCTTGGTTCTGCTCCTTCCACCGGCGGAATTTCTCTCCGGTGAGCTCGGGGTCACCCAGCACTTCCTCCAGAGCCTGCAGCTCCTGCAGCTTTGCCTGGAGGAGGTATTGGGGTTAAGGGGCCAGGATCACCCCAGGAAGGGGCAGAGCCAGAGCCCAGAGCTAGCTCTCGGGCCCAGCACACAGATCCCAGCCAGCGCCAGCCCCCGTCCTCAAAATCGAGAGCCTGGTTCCAGGAACCCAGAACTCAGCCCGGTCCGCAGCCGAGCCCAAGAGGGCTGGACATCTTAGACGCCTGGCCCAGCGCCCAGC
>SJXQ01011684.1:77048-91975 GCA_006408695.1 Aepyceros melampus
CATGGCCCTGAGGTGACTCACTTGTGTGTGGGTGGGGGGGTCTCACCTGGGGCTGCCGATACCAGTAGAGTTTGTGTCCCTTGAGCACGAACCAGCAGCGGCGCCAGCGCGGGCCCATGAAGCCCCCGGGCACCTTGCGGAGCAAGAGCCAGCCATCACAGTCGGGCAGGCCCAGCTCCCGACACGATACTCGCCGGCGCGTCGCCACGCCTGCAGTAGCATGGCACAAGGGTCAGTGAGGGGTTGGCGGGGCACCTCAGACCCCCAAAGCTGCTCCCTGGCCACCCATGAGCACCCCCAGCTGATGCTTCTGAACCCCTGCTCTGTGCTTGGATTGTAGCAAGTGTCAGTTCAGGGCGGGGGTGGGGGGCGGTGACTCTTTTCATTTTAAGAGATGAGGAAGGTGAAGATCAGAGGATGAGCTGTTTGCCCAGAAATCACAGAGCTGGTGAGAGGCTTGGGAGCACAGGTCTATCTGACCCCAGATACAGAAACTGTGTCCGGGAGAGAAGTGTGCGATGTGTGTGCTGGGAGAGTGGTCTTGCCCAGCCTTGTAAAGACTTCTAAGAGTGCCTCAGAGCAGAGGAAACCCCCCAACCTACCCAGTCAGGTGCATTTTATACCTTTCGATTTCCTGCAGCCAGGGACAGGACTCTGAAAGGAACACAGGCAATTAGAGAAGAGTCTGCATCCAGAGCCACACACCCCTCCCTGCTGAGCCCCTGAACTTACCCTATCAGGGTGTTCTGGGGGCTCCAGAGTGTCTGCTACCTCTGCCGGCTGTGTGGCTGGGGTTGCAGGCGGGCTGGGCAGGGGCTTGGGGCCGAGGGAGGCTGAGTCTGTCAGGGAGGGAGAAGAAAGACAGGCTCCATGAGCCTCAGACCCAGGCCCAGCGGTAGGCGGGGGGTGTAAGAGCCCAGGGTCAGAGTCAGACACCCCACATGCCTTGTCTGGACACCTGCTAATACATGGAGCTTTGATATTACCTGTCCAGGCAGGAGGGCTGGCTCCAGGACTTGGGTTGAAGACAGGTCGAAGTCAAAGATGTCTTTAGACGGGGTCCTGGAGTGATGGGGGAGAGATAAAGTGAGCTGTGGCTCACCCTCCAAGACCCACCCGGGGCCTGAGCCTGTTACCTGGGAGACACCGAGGCTGGAGCCGGCGATGGGCTCACTGGGCATGATACGCCCAGGGGCTGAGGAGGGGTCTAAGGAGCAATGAGAAACAGGTGAAGGAGCTGGGCACCACACCCAGGTCTGAAAGCAATCAGGGGCGGGGAGGGTGGCAGGTACCTGTCGTGGGGTCTCCGGCACCGGGACCTTCTTCAGCACTAAGCTGACCCTGTCTGGCTCCCGCAGCAGCTCCCTCACCACGTTTTTGTGGGGCCAGCCCACCTAGGGGACGGAGACACGGGGCTGCACTGACCTGGATGGGAGCCTCCGGGGCAACCCAACAGCCCTCCCCTCAGATCACTCGCTCAGCCTCGCGCTCAGCCTCCCTTCGCCCTCCTCCAGGAAGCCTCCTGGAGCCCCTCAGACCCATGTGAGCTGGCTGAACTCACGGCAAGCCTGTTACCTGGGAGACACCGAGGCTGGAGCCGGCGATGGGCTCACTGGACATGATACGCCCAGGGGCTGAGGAGGGGTCTAAGGAGCAATGAGAAACAGGTGAAGGAGCTGGGCACCACACCCAGGTCTGAAAGCAATCAGGGGCGGGGAGGGTGGCAGGTACCTGTCGTGGGGTCTCCGGCACCGGGACCTTCTTCAGCACTAAGCTGACCCTGTCTGGCTCCCGCAGCAGCTCCCTCACCACGTTTTTGTGGGGCCAGCCCACCTAGGGGACGGAGACACGGGGCTGCACTGACCTGGATGGGAGCCTCCGGGGCAACCCAACAGCCCTCCCCTCAGATCACTCGCTCAGCCTCGCGCTCAGCCTCCCTTCGCCCTCCTCCAGGAAGCCTCCTGGAGCCCCTCAGACCCATGTGAGCTGGCTGAACTCACGGCAAGCAGCTCACCACTCTGGTCTCCTGAAGGAAGGGAACCTCTCCACCCACCAACCTGGCTTCTACTCAGGAACCCCTTCTTCCCACTGTGCCCTTCCCCTCACTCACCACCACCTGCTCATTGACCTGGACAATCTCGTCTCCGGGCAGGACCTGCAGCTGGGAGTCGGTGGGGACCTGGTGTTGGAGGGTGGGGTTCAGAGGGGTGCACCCTCATGGGGCTTGGCTGGCAGGTAAAGAGGACCATGGGGCTGGGTGGCTGAGAAGGCTGGAGGGCTCTCACCTGGGCGCCCACTCGAGACACGAAGTGCAGGCAGCTGCTGGTGGTGTGGATTTCCAGGCCCTACAAGGCAAAGGCTGCGGTCACTGAGGGTCGGGGGCTGCAGGGCCAGTGGGCAGGACCCCCACTGGGCACTAGGACTCATAGGTAGGTGGAATGGAGGCGAGAGCTGGCCTCAAGTTGGCACCGCCCAACATGCTGTGTGACTTGAGGCTTGCTGCTGCACCCTCTGGGCCCTGCCTCCTCTTCCCCTAAGGACTGAGGGGAGCAGGTTACTGACTTCTGAGCTTTCAGATTCTCAGAAACTCTCCTGAAGGCTTAAGCAGGGACAGGGCAGGACTGGGGTTTTGCCAGCTGGTCAAGGATTGAAGCAAAAAAGTTCATGCCCTCTCCCCTTCTCCCCTAATCTGCCAGGTCCGTGTCCTGGGTCTGGCATGTGTCACCAAGACCGCAGCTGCTGCAGCCCCTCTGGACTGGAGAAGGGGCTGAATGATGGTGAGACCCCAGGGGAGGTCCTCTGAACCTTTAACACCTGTACAGAAAGGTCCATCCAGCCATAACAGGATAGGATTCTGTGGGATCCTAGAATCAGATTTCTAAGCCCACACGAGGCTGCCTGAGGGGACCAGAGGTGAGAAGTGAGAGGTGAGGGCTCACCGAAGGATCGTCCAGTGGCACTCGCTCTAGTACAGCCTTCTGCTTCAGCAGCTCCTCCGGGCAGCAGCTCAGGATGTTGCAGCAGATCCCGGCCACATGGCTGCTCTGGCGGATGGAGGGCAGGATGTCTAGCCTGAGTCCTGTCCCACCCCATCCCTGTGGCCCACTTAGCCCCCGACTCACAATCCTCAGGACTTTGCTTTCCTTCTCAGCCGCTGGACAGTCCTGGAAGCAGAGAGAGAGCAGGGGCCGGCCCTGAGCAGAGTGTCCTGCCTTCTCCTGAGGGCAGGGGAGTTCCCTGCGGTCCCCCCCAGAGTGTTCCATACCCTGGCCCCTTCCCGGAATGACATGGCCACAGAACTTTGGCCCCAAGGTCCCATTTCCCTGACACCGTGCCCCCAGAGGTCACCACGCATGCCCTCCCCTGCTCCACACCCTCCTGAGATCAAACTTGCTGAGCTGCCCCTTCCAGTTAGGAGCCCCCACACCCCCTCACCCCCTACCCAGCGGCCGGGCCTCCTCTCTTCCTACTCTGCCCTCTCCTTGCTCTCACCCCCGAACCTGTGCTGATTCACAAGTTATAAAAAGCTCTGCCTGACTTGGTCTCTTTGGCCTCGGCCAAGCCTGGCCCTTGGATCTCCTACCTCCTGCAAGGCCTGGCCCAGCTCCCCGCATAATTCCCCAATCGCCTGGCAGGATGAGAAGTCATTTAAGTGGGAGAAGAGGTACCTGGCAGAAGGGAGGATGGAGCAGTGGTTAGGGGACTGAGCTTAACAGTCAGGCCACTGAACCACCCTGAGCCGACTACGCATCTAAGGCCCTGATGAGTTTGGGTTTGGGGCGAAGGAGATGACTGATACATCTCTAGCACAGATTTATTCTGTGCAGACTTTATTTATTTTAGCACAGACTTTAGCACAGGATTTATTTGTCAAGTGTTTAATGAATGCCAGGCTTGGTTCTAGGCACTGGAGAGATAGATATTAAATACATAATTACATCAATAATGATTAGGGACTTCCCTGGTGTCCAATAATGATTTATGGGCTTCCCTCACAGCTCAGTTGGTAAAGAATCTGCCTGCAATGCTGGAAACCCCGGTTCAATTCCTGGGTCGGGAAGATCCGCTGGAGAAGGGATAGGCTACCCACTCCAGTATTCTTGGGTTTCCCATGTGGCTCAGCTGGTAAAGAATCTGCCTGCAATGGGGGAGACCTGGTGTCAATCCCTGGGTTGGGAAGACCCTCTAGAGAAGGGAAAGGCTATCTGCTCCAGTATTCTGGCCTGGAGAACTCCATGGACTGTATAGTCTATGGGGTCGCAAAGAGTCAGACACAACTGAGCGACTTTCACTTCACTTCACTTTACTGGTGCTCCAGTGGTCAGGAATCTGCCTGCCAATGCAGAGGATATGGGTTCGATCCCTGGACTGAGAAGATCCCACATGCCACAGGGCAATCATGTGTCACAACTACTGAAGCCCACAAATTCTAGAGCCTGTGAGCTACAACTATGGAAGCGTATGTACCCCAAAGCCTGTACTCTGCAACAAGAGAAGCCACTGCAATGCGCAGCCCACGTACTACAACCAGAGAGCCACCCCAGCATCCCACACTAGAGAAAGCCTGCCCACAGCAAGGAAGACCCAGCGCGGCCAAAAAGCAAACAAAAATTCAAAAAAGATTGAACTTCTACTCCTGTGACACGTAGGAAGCTCTGAGAGTATATAATGGGAAAGGCTTCCCTGAGGAGGTGACATTAGAGCTAGGACCTCTGGGACAAGCAGCAGCCAGTGAAGGGGCTAGCCAGCTCCTTATGCAATGATGCTGATGAGACATGGTTACAAGCTGGAGGTCGGGTGGGAACCCAGGGAACCCAGTGCCCTTAAGTGAGCGAAGTCGCTCAATTGTGTCTGACTCTTTTCGACTCCATAGACTGTAGCCTACTAGGTTCCTCTATCCATGGAATTTTCCAGGCAAGAGTACTGGAGTAGGTTGCCATTTCCTTCTCCAGGGGATCTTCCTAACCCAGTGATCGAACCTGGATCTCCTGCATGGAAGGCAGATGCTTTACCATCTGAGCCACCATGGAAGCCCCATTACACAGACCAATTAACCTTTTTTGGCCAGTCCCACCATATTACTCCTTGGAAGGAAAGTTATGACCAACCTAGACAGCGTATTAAGAAGCAGAGACATTACTTTGCCAACAAAGGTCCGTCTAGTCAAGGCTATGGTTTTTCCAGTAGTCACGTATGGATGTGAGAGTTGGACTATAAAGAAAGCTTAGCACTGAATAATTAATGCTCTTGAACTGTGGTGTTGGAAAAGACTCTTGAGAGTCCCTTGGACTGCAGGGAGATCCAACCAGTCCATCCTAAAGGAGATCAGCACTGGATGTTCATTGGAAGGACTGATGTTGAAGCGGAAACTCCAGTACTTTGGCCACCTCATGTGAAGAGCTGACTCATTGGAAAAGACCCTGAAGCTGGGAAAGATTGAGGGCAGGAGGAGAAGGGGATGACAGAGGATGAGATGGTTGGATGGCATCACCGACTCAATGGACATGAGTTTGGGTAAACTCTGGGAGTTGGTGATGGGCAGGGAGGCCTGGCATGCTGTAGTTCATGGGGTCACATGAGTCGGACACGACTGAGTGACTGAACTGAACTGAACCATATCTGAACAAGAGCCAAGCTCTTGCTTTCTCTCCCAGGTCCCTAGAGGAGGCCATGAATGCAGAGGGTCCCCTCACCAGTCACTCAGACCCTGGGAGGAGACTGAGGTACCTGTTGAGCCAGAAGAGGAGGGAACGGGCCTCGTGTACCAGCTGCACGGCCGCGCCCAGGACATCTGCAGGGGGCTCCACACAGCCCCCCAGGCGACCTCGGACCAAGCTCTGGAATGCCCGGGTTCCCTCCAGCAGCCCCTCTGTCAGGCTCTGCAGGTTCTCTGACTGTAGCCCCGAGCTCTGTGCAGAGAGGGGGCAGGTTACTCCGGCAGGGGCCAGCCCCCATCAGCATCCCCAGGGTGGGTGGAAGCTGCAGCCAGTTGGGCCGCCATTCACTCACCAGGGCCCGGAGCTGTTCCACCCCTTCCAGGATGATCTCCTGGTGGCCCAGAGGCCACACGGTTAGAGCCTCCAGGCTGCGGGGGCAAAGCTGCAGCAGGTACTTGCCAGGCAGCTCCCAGTCCTCAAAGCAGTAGTCCTGCAGGGAATCGTCCAGGCCTGGAGGGAGAGCAGGGGTCAGCGTGGGGGACCCAGGGGGTTGTCAAGGCCTTTCCGGTCAGTGGAAAGCCCTTCTCCTAATGCCAACCCAGAGACCAAGGCTGTGTTCTGTTCTGCCCATTTCACAGAGAAGGCTACTACTGAGTTGAGAAGTAGGATCACACAGGGCAGTGGTTCTCAAAGGATGTTTCCCCAGACCAGCAGCAGCAGCCGCCTCATCGGAGGACTTGTTAGAAATACAAATTCTGGGAATTCCTTGGTGGCCCAGTGGTTAGGATTCAGTGCTCTCATTGCCATGGGCTGGGTTCGATCCCAGTCAGGGAACTAAGATCCCATGAGTCATGCGGTGTGGCCATAAAATAGAAAAACAGGCAAGACATGGAAACAACCTCAGTGTCCACTGACAGATGAATGGATAAAGAAAATGTCACACACCCGCACACGTGCACACACACACAAATATTCAGCCAGGAAGAAGGAAATCGTGCCATTTGCAACATGGATAGACCTTGAGGGTATTATGCTAAGTGAAATCAATCAGAGAAAGACAAACACTGTATTATCTCATATAAGGTGATAAGGTGAAGTCACTACAGGGAACTAAGATCCCATGAGTCATGCGGTGTGGCCATAAAATAGAAAAACAGGCAAGACATGGAAACAACCTCAGTGTCCACTGACAGATGAATGGATAAAGAAAATGTCACACACCCGCACACGTGCACACACACACAAATATTCAGCCAGGAAGAAGGAAATCGTGCCATTTGCAACATGGATAGACCTTGAGGGTATTATGCTAAGTGAAATCAATCAGAGAAAGACAAACACTGTATTATCTCATATAAGGTGATAAGGTGAAGTCACTCAGTCGTGTCCGACTCTTTGCGACCCCATGGACTGAAGCCCACCAGGCTCCTCAGTCCATGGAATTTTCCAGGCAAGAGTACTGGAATGGGTTGCCATTTCCTTCTCCAGAGGATCTTCCCAACCCAGGGATCGAACCCAGGTCTCCCGCACTGCAGGCAGACGCTTTAACCTCTGACCCACCAGGGAAGCCCCAAGGATAAGGTGAAGTCACTCAGTCGTGTCCGACTCTTTGCGACCCCATGGACTGAAGCCCACCAGGCTCCTCAATCCATGGAATTTTCCAGGCAAGAGTACTGGAGTGGGTTGCCATTTCCTTCTCCAGAGGATCTTCCCAACCCAGGGATCGAACCCAGGTCTCCCGCACTGCAGGCAGACGCTTTAACCTCTGACCCACCAGGGAAGCCCCAAGGATAAGGTGAAGTCACTCAGTCGTGTCCGACTCTTTGCGACCCCATGGACTGAAGCCCACCAGGCTCCTCAATCCATGGAATTTTCCAGGCAAGAGTACTGGAGTGGGTTGCCATTTCCTTCTCCAGAGGATCTTCCCAACCCAGGGATCGAACCCAGGTCTCCCGCACTGCAGGCAGACGCTTTAACCTCTGAGCCACCAGGGAAGCCCCAAGGATAAGGTGAAGTCACTCAGTCGTGTCCGACTCTTTGCGACCCCATGGACTGAAGCCCACCAGGCTCCTCAATCCATGGAATTTTCCAGGCAAGAGTACTGGAGTGGGTTGCCATTTCCTTCTCCAGAGGATCTTCCCAACCCAGGGATCGAACCCAGGTCTCCCGCACTGCAGGCAGACGCTTTAACCTCTGAGCCACCAGGGAAGCCAGAATCCAAAAAACGCAAACTCATAGAAATGGAACAGACTGATGATTGCCAGAGGCAAGGAAGTAGGGAGTGAGGGAAATGGGTAAAGGTGGTCCAAAGGTATAAGCTTCTATTTATAAGTCAGTTTGGGGGACAGATTGTACAGATAGAATGTACAGCCAGTTTGGGACTACAGTTAGGATTCTGAGCTTTCACTGCCGTGGCCTGAGTTTAATCCCTGGTCTGGGAACTATTAATAAGATCCTGCAAGCCGAGTGGCATGAACTCAGGGACAGGGCCTAGCAATGTGTTTTTTTAACAAATCCTGCAGGGGTTCTTATGCTTGGGCAAGTCATGATTGATGTGGCTTTGAAGTCAGGGAGACCTGAGTGATAGCAACTGAGCAAGTAACTGAATTACTCTGTGCCTGTTTCCACCTAAAAAAATGGGGAAAATAAAAACACGTCTCTTCTAATGTCTATTAAATGACATGACGCATATCAACCGCTTGACCAACTCCCTTGGTTCAGTCAATAACAGCCCCCATACTATGTGTTGCCAGACTCTCTACGTGATCTGCAACGCCCCGTATGATCCGCCACCACCTGCCTCTCCAGTCTCATCTCTGGGCACAGCCCGTCAAGCTCAACACTCTAGAGGCAGAGCTCTAACTCCCTGCAGCTCTTGGCAGGCTCTTTTGCTTTTGCTTCACGGTCCCCGAAGGTGCTTTTCCTTCTGCCTGAACTGCTTTTCCAGCTCCCTCATGTCCTAGGTCATCTAACTTCATCCAGGAAGCCTTCCACAACTCCCCAGGCTGGGCTGGGGCCTCTTGCTGCACTCACTGCCCACTGTGCCTCCACAGACCCCTGCACCAGAGCACCAACCTCTCCTACTTGAACAAGAGCAAGGACTGGGCCTTAAAACAAGTGTTCATCTCTAATTCCGGCCGAGGCCTGGCATAAGGCAGACACTCAAAAATAAATACTATGTGCTAGGAAAAATTTAAGGACTTTATACATATTAACATGTTCAGTTCAGTCGCTCAGTCGTGTCCGACTCTTTGCGACGCCATGAATCGCAGCACGCCAGGCCTCCCCAAATCTAGAAAGTACAGATATTGTTATTCCCATTTTACAGATGGGAAAAGACACACATAGAGGTTAATAGTTAGCTTTCTCCCTCTTTGAAGGAACCCCTGCCATTCCAAGCCAGAGTCCTTTACAGGGTGTGTGTGTGTGAACAATAGCTCTTCCCCCATCCCCTGTGTGACATCAGGAGCCCTTGACTAGGAGTTCAGAAGCTTTTACTCCATGGCCGTGAGCCTCAAGCACCCCCCTTCCCATGCTCGATGAAGGCGCTGTGTTGTCTCCCTCCCAACAGACCCTGACGCTGAGCCAGGCCCTCATCACAATTGTCTTATTTGGTCCAACCTCAAGAGATCAGAGCTGGCTTTCCCATTTTGTGGATAGGGAAACGGAGACTTGTGGTCACAGAACTGATGAGCAGAGGGGCTGGGCCTGGAATTCAATCTGGGTGACTGACTCCAGCCCTGAGTCCCTGCTCCTCCCAAGGATGGTCACCCTGAGTCTGTCCTCAGACGACTCCAGTTGCCCCCCTCCAACTCTGGCTCTGCCTGTGGGAGGAATGTGGTCCTCACCTCCCAGCTCCCAGCTCCCAGCTCCCAGCTCCACAGCAGATCCATCTACACTCCTCTGAGTCCGCTGGCACTCTGGGCCCTTTCCCACCCATCTGGGCTCATCCTCCATGCGGGTCTCAGGAGGGGCGGTGTCAACCCCCTCCAGTTGGGCCTGGGCTTCTGCTCTCAGTGGGAGCCTCAGGGTGGGGGGAGGGAAAAGACACCACCGGCAGGCCCTAGTCCAACTGCTCCTCCCAAGGATGGTCACCCTGAGTCTGTCCTCAGACGACTCCAGTTGCCCCCCTCCAACTCTGGCTCTGCCTGTGGGAGGAAGTGGTCCTCACCTCCCAGCTCCCAGCCCCCAGCTCCCAGCTCCACAGCAGATCCATCTACACTCCTCTGAGTCCGCTGGCACTCTGGGCCCTTTCCCACTCATCTGGGCTCATCCTCCCTGCGGGTCTCAGGAGGGGCGGTGTCAACCCCCTCCAGTTGGGCCTGGGCTTCTGCTCTCAGTGGGAGCCTCAGGGTGGGGGGAGGGAAAAGACACCACCGGCAGGCCCTAGTCCAAAGCCTGGGCAAATCACTTGTTGCCTCAGTGTAGAGTTTTCAGCATCTGAAAAGTGGGATGAATTACAGCCCACTACGCCCCGGGGGCAGAGGGAAGATGAGCTACACTGCGGGCGGTCAGCTGGAGCGACACCTCCTGTTTTCATTACAGAACCACTGCCTGGGCTATTGAGGGGAAGGCAGGCCCCCTCTAGGTCCTCGGGGGACCCCACCGGAGTCATCTCGACTATCTTTCTGCCGGGTTCACGGCAGACGCTCTGTCAATACTTGCGGACTCACTAACCGACTGACAAACTCGGCAGGTCCTTTTTGCTTCCGCTCTCCCCAGCCCAGGGCCCCTCAGGCCCAGCACTGCCTCGGCCCCACCCACCTCTCAGCCAAGCCGCCACCTTCCTAGGGGTCCAGGTCGCCACTGGCTCCATGGCCAAGTTCGGCCTCTCAGACTGCACCCGCTCCGCCTCGCCAGCGCAGGAATTTCCGCTCCCGGGGCCCCGACCTGGGGCGGGGCTGGGCTGGGCCGGGGGCGGAGCCACTAGCATACCTGGGCCCACGAAGCAGGCCAGGTGAGGCGCTCTCACAGACATTGGCCTCTCCATCTCTTGCCACGCCCTTCAGGCATCCCAGAATATCTGGCCTGCCAAACCTGGGGGCGGTGCCACTGCTGTGTGACAAGGGTGACCTGGCCTGGGATCCCCGCCCAAAACTGGCCTCAAATGGCAGGATGCGACCTGACCTTCCGGCCTTCTCAAAAAGGGACCAAAAAGTGAGCAGTGATCACAGCAGCGAGGACAGAAAAGTTAGGAAGCCAGAGCGTGGATTCAAACCCCAACGCTGCAGCTTCTTAGCTTGTGTGACAAGGCCTAAACCTACCCACCGGGCCTCAATTTCCCTGTCTGTAGAATGGGTATTAGCGCTTACTTCAGAGGGCTGTGCGGAGTACCTGAATTAATAGCTCTAAAACCTTTAGAACTAGTTTCCAACCCCCTCTTTCTTTTGCACTGTGGACCCTTTTGACGGTCTGGTGGGAACCCCAGACCTTTTCTCAGAACATTGCTTTTAAAAGCATAAAGCAAAATGCTGAAGATTGTGAGGACAATTACTATCAAAATATATTAAAACCCACAAATTTATGATATAGTAATATGTATTTATATATGTACATATAGTAATATGTACTTAATATGTATCAATAACAGGACTGGCAAATTAAATTTTCCTTTTCTAGTGGTATCAGTGTGTTGTTACTCAGCATGAATAACACTGAATTGTGGGGGTGGTCTCTGACTCACCTCCTCACACCTATTGGTCAGCAAACAACTACAGATAGGGCGTGTGAGAGACTGAGAATCTGAGTCACTAACGCAAGAGCAGGTGGATTCACCATTTGGCCACTAATCCCCTACTGGCCACAGTCAATGGCAGCTCTGTTTTAGGAGCATCGGAAAGAGTGTGACTTAGCAGTGTGTTAATAACTATCAGCATTTTGAAATCTTTAATGAGCATAAGTAACGTTTTGAGATACTTGTGATAACTACAATTTGATATCAATATATCGTTGATGTCTACTGGTGACAAAAACCACAGATACTGCTAATACTTCAATCCATAAAGAAGGAGATGGTAAATTTTGGTTAGAGGTCAGTGGAAATAAATATATAATTTTTTTCCCGTCCAATTGATGGGGTGAGAAGCCCAGGTTGAGCCTTCCTTTTAGAACAATGTTGGACACATACTAAGTGTCTGCAGTTTCATCATCATCATCCCAGGCCAGGGAACACCCAGGACTTTGGAATCAGCCAGAATCAGTTCCCATAAGTTTAGAATTAACATACATGTGGCTATATAAACAACAGATAACTAGCAAGGACCTATTATATAGCACAGAAAACTAAACTTGATATTTTACAATAACTTGTAAGGAAAAAAGAGTCTGAATATATATATTCTTATATTCTGTATTTATCAAAATCGCTTTGCTGGACACTTGAAATCAACACATTGTAAATCAACTATGTGTCAATTAAAAAAATCAGTTCCACTTGCTATGTGACTGAGTCCACCTCTTACACCTCTCTGAACCTGTTTCTTCGTCTCTAGAAGAGCAGGGAGTGAATTAGACCTTAGCTCTGAGGATGTCTGTTAATATTTGAAATCTGGAACATGAGGTAGATCTGAGTTATTATTGCTTTAATTCTGTGGGGAGGGGCCTGGGAGGGCTGCCCCCTCCGTGTCACCTAACTTGGACTCTCTACCAGTGCCTCCAAAGCCTGTCAGGAACCGAATCGTCAGAGATCCAAAGTCTGAATTTGGTCCATGGATGTCCACGTGGTATGTGTGTGTGTTAATGATCATTTAACAATCTCACATACAAATTGAGTCCTCTGGAACTTGGCCAGCTCTGTTGACCCCATTCCACCTTTGCACGTGGCATCAAACATGAGTGCAGATTGTCAGCTGCTTTCTTCAAGGGGATGCCAGCTCGCTGGGTCCCCAGAGGCCTTGCTCCCTCATCTGTGAACCAGCAGGCTCAGATTCGCAGCTCTGCCCTCACGTTTCTGGCTTTGTCCTTGGTCGCATGTCCTCCTGCCCTGCACTCTGTATCCCTCTAACACTCCTCTGTGCTGTCTCCTCCTTTAATGCTTTTCCCTCTTCCCACCCTAGCTTCCCTGTGATGCTCCAATAAACAGACGTATCTCCATCATCCTGATTTCATCAAACACCTACCCTGAGCTGGCACATGAGCTAGAAGTGAGACGCCAGCCAGCCTGACCTCCCTGAACTCACAATCCTGTAGGGGAGAAACCAATAAGACCTCACCACTTGTACTCAGATCTCCCCCAAAAGGACTGGGGGCCTAACAGCCATGCTGGTGCCTGTACTGCCCCCCAGCCCCCACCCCCACCTGAAGGGCCTGGCAGGGCTGAGAAGTAGAGGCATGGTAAATGGCAGCTTCTATTTTCTTCAATTTTTAAATCAGGATTTTTAAAGTAAATGTATTTATTGGTTGCACCGGGTGTCCACTGCACACACTTTCTCTAGCTGCTGAGAGTGGGGTCTAACATAGAGCGGCTTCTCACCACACTGGCTTCTCGTGGAGCACAGGTTCTAGGCATGGTCTCAGTAGTTGTGGCACAGAGGCTTAGTTGCTCTACAGCAGGTGGGCTCTTCCTGGACCAGGGATCGAACCTGTGTCTCCTGCATTGTCAGGAGGATTCCTATCCATGGTATCACCAGGAAAGTCCTGCAGCTTCTATTTTGAAGGTAGTTTTATGAGTTTATAAAAGGTCTTTGAACTTATTTGCTGCAAAAATGTCAAAGGTCATAGTAGCTCATTGAGTGGAAGGAAAGTGAAAGTGTTAGTTGCTCAGTCCTGCCCGACTCTTCGATGCCATGGACTATAGTCTGCCAGGCTCCTCTATCTGGGGCAAGAATACTGGCAAGTCTCCAGGCAAGAATACTGGAGTGGGTTGTCATTTCCTTCTCCAAGGGAATCTTCCCAATCCAGGAATCGAACATGGGTCTTCTGCATTGTAGGCAGATTCTTTACTGGCTGAGCCACCAGAGAAGCCCAAAGGAAAGGTGGGTGTGTCCTTTCCCCAGCAGGTTCCCATCCCGTTGCCCAGAATGGGCCACTGGTAAGTTTTCTGGGTGTTCTTCCCTTCTCTCTATACTATATGCAGGCACTCTACATGCTATTCAGCAAATATGCTTTTCTGCATTTTTATGAGATAATCAATACCAAATGAAATCATACATGTAAAGTGCTTAGAATAATGCCTAGCACAGTCAGGTTTTTTTTTGGCCACATTTGTAGGTCTTGCAGGATCTCAGTTCTCAGATCAAGTATTGAACCCAGACATGACAGTGAAAGCCTAGAATCCTAACCACTAGGCAACCAGGAAATTCCCAATCAGCTACTGTTTTTCTTAGCACACCTCGAACAGCTTTTTCAATCAGTAGATGCAGATCTTTTATTACTGTCTCCAAGCTGAGGAGGGAAGTTCCTATAGGAACTCCACCTTGGGGAAAGGGGTGAAATGTACCTTCCCCCGAAGTAGGTGTGGTTGATCTAAGAGAAATCAAGTGAAAAAGGCCTGCCCCTATTTGGAAGGGGTGCTAAAGGTACTCAAACCCTCCTCTGCTGAGAGCTGACAGGTGACATCCAATTACCTGAGGCAGGGACAGGGCCGAGACCAGGGCTGGGGAGGCCTTCCCACACCTGGTTCAGGCCTGAGACTTGTCCACACTGCTAGGCAAGGTCTCTCCTGCCTCCCTGGCCTGCACTCCCCAGTGGGAGGGGGAGGAGCTGCTCAGGCCTGATGCTGATCTCTCCTGACAGCTGCTCCTAAAGCTGGCAGGGCGGGCCAGAGGGGGAAGGGACAGATTTAAAGGTCTAGCTGCCCCGCCCCCTGCCAGACCTGGGAAGGCAGACGCTGGTGAGCATCCTCTGAGGGCAAGGCTCTCTCACATATGAGAGTCAGGAACCTCTATGCCCTGATTTCCGCCTCTTGGTACCATGAACGAACGCCACCGGTCCTCATTCCGGCTTTCACCCCACAGGACATCTGGGAGACAAGTGGCACCCACCATGCGATTTCGACGCCTGACCCCTGGGTACTTCCGAGTGCTACAGGTAAGCACCCCAACTGATGGCTTCCAGCACCGACCCCGTCCGCCCCTTACCACGGCCGGGATGATACCCAGTTACCAGGCTGTCACGTTCCCGGCCGCCTGAACAACCAGGGCCCAGATGGGCAGTGAAGCGAGAGGGATTGGGGTGGAATCTCCCTGGGGCAGCGATGGCATCCACATCTCCTTTCCCCAGCTGTAGCTTCTCAGCCCCTTTCCACCCCACCCGCCTTCCCAGTAGTCTTGA
>SJXQ01011684.1:107997-335770 GCA_006408695.1 Aepyceros melampus
GCCCGCGCCCCCTCCCTCCTAGGGAGGTGTCCTTAAACGTTTTTCCCCCGGAGCACCTACAAGTCGCCAGTGAACCGCGGGAAGAAAATCGGATATCTGCTGTCAGGAACTGACAACCTGGAGTTGGAAGAAACAAAAGCCAAACGGAGCGATTGCTCTGTTCTAAGCTCTCGGCTCTGGGTCTGACTCTCAGTGGTACCTCACCTACTCCTTACAAAACCCTGCGTGAAGTCAGTGAGGAAGCCGAGGCAGGGAGGGGGGCCGAGCGGCTCACCTCGCGTCACGCGGCTTGCAGAGGGTCGAGTTGAGACTCCGGAGCCGGCTCTGACCGGCTGAGCCGCCCTGCTTGCTTCGATTCTATCCCTCGGGTCGGGCAAATCGGCCCTCCCTGCTAGCCTGTCCGCCTACTTCGCTTATCCGTTGGTTGGACAGGACTTCGACTTCAGGACTCTGAGCCAGGACTGGAAGGAGAGAGGCCCCGACTGCATTCTGCTCCCGCCTTATTCACCTACTACTCTTTGGTCATCATCCTTACCCCCATCTCCAGCATTCCACCTTCCACCAGTTTTCACCTTTAAACTGAGCACCAGGAACAAAAAAACATCCAGTCTCCACTAAGGGAAATAGAGGAACATGTGGAAGGGAATCAAGGGCTTCTCCCAGAAAGCAGTGACAGGTCTATCCTCCTACTTTGACAAATAGACCTTCATAAAGACACTCTGAAAAATGTTTTGTTTTGTTTTGCTTTTTCATACAGAGAACCTCAGCAAAGTACCAAAGATGACTGTATCTAATTATCATTAAGGATGTACAGGTGTTTTGTTAAAGGGGCAGCAATATTAGATGAGTGAAAAAACAAAGATGTGATAATTCTTATATTATTATATCTTCATTCCATAAAACCTATTTTTCTTGCTTTGATTTCAGCAAAATGACCAATTGTGTTGCTCAATAACACAACACAATTAAATGATCAATTTAATTAAATAATTAAAATGCATATAATTTGTATTTTACTGATAGTAACGCCTAATTAGACAATCTTCAGTCTTTTTTTTTTTTTAATTTGGGGAAACTGATGTGCGGAGGTAATAGCAATTAGAATTGAAAAAAAATCTTTTAAAAAAATTAAATTCTTAAAACAATACTTAAATTTAGAGATGAGCTATGAATGTTACATAACATGTGCAAACATTTAAATGGTGTGTATATAATAAATTATCATTAGCATAGAACATATTACAATTTATTGTAATGGCATTGTATAAATCCCTATCTCTTGCATCACAATTGTTACCATCTCATACAGCAATGTCTAGATTCATAACAGTATATAATTGGCACCAGGCTTCTTGCATGTAATGTCTTGCCTGCATTTGCAAATTTAAGTGCAAAATGTATTATTTAACATTGCAGAATGTTCCTCAGCCATCATATGCTACTATTGCAGACACCATGCTCCCCGCTGGAACACGAAGTGAAGCAAGAAAATGGATGCTGAGCCCTTGCTCGGAAACAATACCCCCTTACGCACGAATCTGTGCATTAATGTGCTCTGAGAGGAAGGATTTGACAAGCTAATTAATTTGTATTTTCTCTTACCTAAGGGCTTTCTCCAGTCTTCCCCCACACTCCAAGCAGTGGCTGTCAGCCGTTTCAGCAGCAGTGCAAACCTACCGGCACTGGGATGCAACCGTCTTTTGTTTGGAGGAGAGGCAGGAGATGTGGAGAAGAGCATTTATTTCCCTGGGGCCGAGTGCAGTTAGGTCTGAGCAGATGTTGAGGGTTTTGCCTTACTCTGTGCAGTGGGGAGCACTGGGTCCCAAGTGGCAGATGCCCATGTGGTCCTTAATAAATGACTTTGGGGTACTTTTGATATCAAGGACCCCCTAATGGGCAGGAGCATTTCTAACCACTTGTAACAGTGGCACTGAGCTATGGTCATGGAGGTCCTGTATCACAGTGAACATACTTGATATTAACATTCTGAGCCATGCTAAGTCGCTTCAGTCCTGTCCGATCTTTGCGACCCCATGGACTGTGTAGCCCGCCAGTCTCCTCTCTCCATGGGATTCTCCAGGCAAGAATACAGGAGTGGGTACCCATGCCCTCCTCCAGGGGATCTTCCTGTCCCCAGGGATCGACCCCACGTATCGACCCCACGTTTCCTGTGGCTCCCTCATTATAGGCAGATTCTTTACCGCTGAGCCACTGGGGAAGCCCTGATGTTAATATATGCTTTATTTATTTATTTTTATTAAAAAATATGTATTAATTTAATTTTGGCTGTGCTGGGTCTCCGTTGCTGAGCAGGCTTTCTCTAGTCGTGGTGAGCAAGGGCTTATTCTTTGTTGCCATGTGTGGGTTTTTCATTGCAATGGCTCCTCTTGTTGCTGAGCACAGGCCTTACGTGTGCGAGCTTCAGTAGTTACAGCACACGGGCTCAGTAGTTGCAGATCCCAGTTTCTAGAGCGCAGGCTCAGTCGTTGTGACACTTGAGCTTAGTTGCTCCACAAAATGTAGGATCCTCTTGATCCAGGGATCGTACCTGTGTCCCCTACACTGGCAGGCAGGTTCTTAACCACTGGACCACCAGGGAAGTCTAGGACCTACCCTTTTATATGTGAGGAGGGCAATTCCCAGAGAAGGTGGAGTTTGAAGGCTGGGCAGACACCCCAAGAGATGGACATTATAAACACCACCTCTCACGTCATCATAGCATTATAACCAACACCTTAATATCACCACTGGATTATAGCTGTCGCCTTCTCCACAGCCATTGTCAGGCTCCCCCTGCCACCCCGCATCGTTCCTAGGCCCGGGAGCATCTGTACTTTGTGCCTTTCAGCAGTTCCTCATCTTTCTCCTGGCTCTCTTGCCCTAATCTCGGCCACTTTTTCTCCCACTCTAGTCCTTGCACTTCCAGAGTGCAGTACCATGACTCAGAGGGGCCCTTGACCTCTGTCTGGGTCAAAAAATCTATCACATCTCCCTGGCTTACAGCACTTCGTTTAATTTGATTATAGCTGAGGGACTTTTGCTATGATATCTGTGCTGGGTTTCTCTTAAGGAGCAAATACTAGAGATCAAATATTTTGGTAGAGAGAAGTCACCACCAATGATATCACTTAGAAGTTGTGAAATTTCATTTTCACTGTTTTTGGTTTTCTTCTTTCAGTATCTGGGAATGATAAATATTCAAAAGAATTTAACTATTATTTGATAGTAGCCTTTGATAGAATCATAACAAACTTATGTAGAAACATGTAGTTCTCCAAATGGAGCATATCAGAAGCATACATATTTCTTGATGGAACATCAGTCTTTTGCACAACATAGCAATTTAGTCCTTATTATATTTATAAAACAAAAGCAATCCATAGATCACATGCTATGTAAAATAACTGAAATTTATTACTACATCACAGATAACTGAAGAAGATATAAGGTACCTTTCTATTCCATGTAAGCATTCTTATTTTAAAAACTTGTATATCTTTCCATCTTTCCTAAAGCTATCCTTCATTTGTTTTGAGGTGATCATCGTGCAGAGATGTTCTAAATTTTTTCCTGCTGCACAAGAAAATAAGTGGAGTTTGAATTTGGTAGTAAATACTTGGTAAGCAAGTCTTCAAAACATCTTTAGATGCATGGTGTCTCCTTTAAAAAAAATCTCTAAATATAAATCACATGAGAAGAATCAATTAACAATGTATTTGTAAGCACATTTGAACCATGATCTAACATCTACCTTAAATATTTCAGTGGACTGCGTTTGTTTCAACTTGCAAATGTTTGCCCCAGCCATATTCTCCCAGCTCTTCTCTTTGCCTAAAATGATTGGATATCAGCTTACCAGGCTCTTTCTTTTTGTTGGAACTTTACCTTTTAAATATGACAGGTTATATTTAATTCTGCCACCAATTCCCTGATTCCATTTGCACACTTCTGATCTCCTCTACTCTGCTGTACATTTTTTCTTTCCTATAATACTTATCTTGTCCTAGTATGCCAGATATTTCTTCTTGCTTTCATGCTCAGTCTTGTTAACCCTTTTTCATCCCATAGACTATAGCCCACCAGACTACTCTGTCCATGGAATTTTCTGGGCAAGAATACTGGAGTGGATTGCCATTTCCTCTTCCAGGGGATCTTCCCAACCCAGGGACTGAACTCATGTTTCCTGCATATTTACTTATTATTTTTAATGATTATTTTATATTTGCCCATAAATGCAAGCTTCATGAGAACACAGATCTCTGTCTTATTTATCTTTTTCTGGTATAAACCTAGAGGAACACAAAGCAAGTATTCAAAAAATATTTGCCCAGTGAATGAAGGATGTAGGTTTATGCTTGCTGGACAGAAACATTAAATAAACATTCTTTATCTTTCTGATAAAGAAACATTTATCATCTGATTAATCTCTAATTCTCCATATGCATCTGACTCCAATCTTCCAAAATAATTATGCATCCCATCCACAGAAAATCCATAAAATGGATACAAAAAATGCTTTCTCACTCCATCTTCAGCGACACTGATGATAATTGAAGCATTTTTCTTTTAAACTATTTTGGGCTACAAAGTTGGCTGTCACTTAGATGTGAATGCTTGCTGGACAGAAACATTAAATAAACATTCTTTATCTTTCTGATAAAGAAACATTTATCATCTGATTAATCTCTAATTCTCCATATGCATCTGACTCCAATCTTCCAAAATAATTATGCATCCCATCCACAGAAAATCCATAAAATGGATACAAAAAATGCTTTCTCACTCCATCTTCAGCGACACTGATGATAATTGAAGCATTTTTCTTTTAAACTATTTTGGGCTACAAAGTTGGCTGTCACTTAGATGTGGTCTCCCATAATCAATCAATAGAGTTCTCCTTTGTTTAAATTTCACATCCTCTGTGAAGAAGAATCTACATTTTCTTATATTCACAGGAAGAGTTTGGTGATTTTTCCTTAATGCTGTGTGCTGCTTTTATTTTTGCATTTTTCATATCATATTACTGCTTTGTCTCCAAACTAGACTGTGTGTTCTTTGAAGACAAGAATTTTCATATTATTTTGGTGTTCTCCATACCAGTGGAGAGCATGACGCATAGAAAGTATCCTTTAAATATTTATACAATTTATGAAAGATGCATTCAGGTGAACTGTTCATTCCTCTCAAATAGTAATATCTATGAATTTTAAAATATAAGTTTCCAATATCACTGTTATCCACAAAAGTGTTTTAACACTTTATATTATTTTTCTATTTTTCTTCAACACATTTTTAAAAACTAACATTTTCTTCTCATTCATGATTTCCATTTAAATCATGACCATTATATCAAGTTAAATAGCCTAATTCTTTCCCATTTGTGAAGCAGATGATCTATGCATAACCAAGATACAAATGACAAGTGGATAAGCTCTGGTCTGATATTTTACAAACCTTATTTAATTTCCTCCTTTTTGGATCATCAATATGTATAGTTAAAAATGTGGTTCTTGTTAGTCAAGTGGAGAGAGAAGGAACTGCTTAAATTAAGTACAAAACAGGGTCTGATGCTGTCAGTTGCTTTGATCTAAAGTGAAGTTAAATGAGAAAAAAATAATATTTTATATTTAATGCATATTGTAAGAAAAATTCTAGAAATCATAGAATTAGAATCAGTGAAAATATATTTTTAAAGTTAGAAATATGTTTCTTGTTTATTTATTTATTGTTATGTTTTAAAGGAGCTAAATTTTCATGATAATAATGATTGAAATATTAAGACTTCATTTTGGAAGAAAGAGAAAGTGGCAAAGGAATTAACCCCTGTACTCCACATACTGGGCTTCTCCAGTGGCTTAGTGGTAAAGAATCCACCTGCAATGCAGGAGATGCAGGTTCAANATTTCTCCTCAGCATCTTGAAGAGTTATTGGTATGTACTAGTATATTATCAATTATTTACAGATTCAATGAATGAACTGCTATGAAACATTATTGATGTCTCTAATATTGGTCAACATTTCTCCATAATTTTTACATCACATGTGATAAAAAATTCATTCAGAAATGTATTTAGAGAGACAAATTTGTTTTTTTCCTTAAAATCACTTATCTGTCAGGGTCCCAACAATAATAGATGATAGTTTGAGGTGATTTTAACACATGGGTTATTTAGAAGTTATGGACAGGGTGTTGAGAAATCATATGTGAAACATCAAGTGAGTGACATCTGGAAGTTACTGTCCCTTAGCTTGAAGGTGTGAGGGGAGGGAATGTTACTGGAGCCTAGGAGGAGAGTCAGGTGAAGAACTCTTTGAAGAGGAACTGGGATGTTGGATGCAGGTGTATCCTCAGCCTGACATAACCTTGCATGGGAAGAAACTAGGGAAGTAAATATTTTGACCTCACTCCCCTTTGTTTCTCTGACCTCTAGCTGGGATTTCCAAGGCCAAACCTGACCTAAATCCTCAGAGAAGGGAACCGGGTGATTAAGTCCACACAGGCCAACCTCACTAAGCATAGAGCGGAACAAAAAAGAATGGATAGTAGATTTGAAAGGGGAAATTGCAAGATAGAACTAGCATTCTAGTTATGCCATTTATCTTGCATCCCATTATTTTGCTGTACATGACTATAAGTGTGTCACTTTTATAAGTGTGACAAGTTTTATGTTCTGAGTAATCTCCTGCTTGATTAACAAGAAGTCCAGTTTTTCTTCCAAAAACCTCCAACTGGATTTCCAAGGCCAAACCTGACCTAAATCCTCAGAGAAGGGAACCGGGTGATTAAGTCCACACAGGCCAACCTCACTAAGCATAGAGCAGAACAAAAAAGAATGGATAGTAGATTTGAAAGGGGAAACTGCAAGATAGAACTAGCATTCTAGTTATGCCATTTATCTTGCATCCCATTATTTTGCTGTACATGACTATAAGTGTGTCACTTTTATAAGTGTGACAAGTTTTATGTTCTGAGTAATCTCCTGCTTGATTAACAAGAAGTCCAGTTTTTCTTCCAAAAGGCATGGATATGCACAGAATGGCTTCTCTATTCTGATCAGAGATGCTGCCTGATGCCCTTTATTTCCTGACCAGGCTGTGTTCCTGGGCTGACCAGACTCTTTGCCTCCTATGAAAATGTCTAGGTATTAACCCTCAGGTTTGAACAGAGGGAGCTTCTGCCCTACTACAGGGCCAGGTGTTTGCAAAGGGTTACCCATAGCAGAGCTGCTGGGTCTTGACCACATGGTTATGTCTTTTCCCCTTGTTCTCTTTGTGTAGTTGTGAATTGGTGAGGTTTGATTGAGGGTTGATGGAGGAGTGATTGTTTCAGGAATGGTCACACAGCCTCATCCTAGACCTGGAACTATTATTTCTTTGGATGTACAGGTCTTGTTATCCTGTCTGATCCATTTGGCTGGACTTGTGGTTTCATGTTGGTTTTCATTCAGGGGCCCCCTTTTCTTCCCTTTTTGTTTGAGGCCTTCTCCAAAGTCCAGTAGACAGATGGGTTCATCTACCTGTTGGACCTCACTGTAGACCAAGTTCCAGAGAAAAGCTAAATGGACTTAGACCAAATCTTTTCCTACAGGAGGATGAGTGAATGGGCTAAGATGGGAGCATACCACACACTTGAGTTTTAACTCTTCTAACTTGGAGATTTTTTTCTTATGAACACATGCAGACTTCTCTCTCTCTTTTTTTAAACTATCTGAAAATATTTCATTTGATAGATATATTTCATTATGAATATATCAGTCATTATATTTAATAGTTTAATATGATAATTTTGAATTAACATGCTCTAAAAATCATTTTACACATCTATACATATGTGAGTACACTCATAAGAAAAAATTATTGCTGAGTCAGTGTTATGCTCATTTATAGTTTTGATAGCTATAGTTCATTCAATAATTCTGTGGCCTAAAAAATGTAAGCATGTTCCAGTTCTTTTGTGTTAGAAGGAGGGGTCCTTTCAAATCATTTGGTGCATCCAGTTCTAGAGACTATTCTATGGTCCTAGAATGTAAAGTGGCTTGTTTAGGGCTGGCTTTCCAAAGTCACTGCTTAATCAGTTTGGCTCAGTAAGGATGACTTAATATCCATTTTTAAGTTTTAAAGCTGTGGTTGACAGTTCTGATAGTTCTCATGCATTTCTTTTCTCCGCTCTTTATCCAGGTGGATAATGTATTTTTATTCGGTTGTTGTCATTTTAGTAGGGATTTAGAACAGCAAATATGTGTGTAATCCATTATGTTGAACCAGACACACATTCTTATATTTGCTCCTAGGTGTTTTATCTCTTTTTTCTATTTATTAATTGAAGTGTAGTTGACTTATAATGTTGTGTTAGTTTTAGTTGGACAGCAAAGTGATTCAATTATACACACACACACACATATGAATCCTTTTTTTGATTCTTCTCTGTTACAGGTTATTGCAAAATATTGAATGTAGTTTCCTGTGCTATATAGTAGGTCCTTATCAGTTATCTATTTTATGTATATTTTATCTTTTTCTTGTAAAGGCCACTTCAATTGTATTCAAACTGGTTGTTTTTATGTAGAATAGTTCTGATGTTTTTGTCACTGCTTTCTAGATAATTTTGATTATTTATATTTTTCTAGTTCAATGTCACTTGAAAATAGAAGTTTTACTCTAAAAAAGGCTTTACTTTTTTACTTTGATTTTTTTACTTAAAAAAAATCAGACATGGTTGAAGTCCTAGCTCCTGCTTATTGCTGATCGTGTCAACTTAGGTCACTTGGCCTTTTTTTCTTATCTGTGAAGTGGGGCTAACCGTCAGGGCCTGAACTGTGTTCCTCCAAAAGATACACTGAAGTTCTCTAATTAGTGTTTCCTGGGAATGTGATCTTATTTGGAAATAGTGTTTTTGCAGACATAATAAAGTTAAGGTAAAATCATGATGGGGAGCCCTAATCCAACATGACTTCTAGCCTTACAAGAAGCAGAGGACACTCTTTCTGAAGCAGAGACACAGGGAGAACCCAGTCCTGTGAAGGCTGAGGCAGCGATTGGAGTGATGCAGCCACAAGCTGAAGAATGCCTGTGGTTATTAGCAGCTGGTGGGGGCAAGGAAGGGCCCTCCCAACACTTTGATTTCATATTTTTAGCCTCTAGATGTGTAAGAGAACAAATTTCTGGTCTTAAACCACTCAGTTAATGATAATTTGTTATAGTAGCTCTAAAAGACTAGCTGAGATGGTAGAGAATCCACCTGCAATGAGGGAGACCTGAGTTTGAACCCTGGTTTGGGAAGATCTCCTGGAGGAGGGCATGGCAACCCACTCCAGTATTCTTGTCTGGATAGAAGAGCCTTGCGTGCTACTGTCCATGGGGTTGCAAAGAGTTGGACATGACTGGACGACTAAGCACAGCACAGCAGACTAATACAGTAGTTGTTCCTACCTTACCAGGTTTTTGTGAGGACCAGATGCTGTCATACATGTGAATGTATGTGAAAGCAGTGATGTACCATGAAGCTGAGCAAATGGAACTTACTGTCATTCCCAGGCCATGGGATGGAGGCATCGCATTTCCAGCTCTGCTTAGTATGGCTAGATCTTACCTTCCAGCTTGTGACTACTTAAGTGGCCACTGCTGGGCATTCTGCTGAACCCCTGTCCCTTGGTGCAGGTGCATACTCCCCTGTGGGAGACCTATGTTCTGTTTCATTTTCAAAGTGATCTATTCCTGTGACCCTTACTCTGAGCTGTGTTTTCCCCTATACTTTACCTGCTGACCCTCTTTAGGGGAAACTTACTGCTTCCCAATTTATCTCCTGAGGAAGGAAAACAGGATTTAAGGTCAAGACCTGTGGGTGTTTTCTACTTTGAATATACCTACAAAAACCTTGTGTGTAATGTCCTATGAAAGTCAAATTGAACTGGATTGACTTCACCTCTGCTGAGAAATGAAATTCGCTCTAGAGCCTTCCTCACTGATTACCCTGCCAAACTTGGCAATTTTTCTTCCAAGTCACCTTACCTGGCTTTTGCTGTGAAAGAGGTTATACAAAGGGCATTTGAATCTGCATGAATATCTGTGTACCTGTCATGGCTGAGATACCAATTTAGAACTTGCTCTGTCAATCAGGAATTATCATCTGGCGCCATCTCATTCTTTCTGGATTAGAATGTAAGGAATAGCTTGATGCATAATTCTTGTTCCTAACTGCTGCTCTCAGCTGCTTTTCTACTGGCCTGCAGTGTTGTATGCTGCTAGTGAAGACAATATGAAATGAGGGAAGAAAAATCCATTTTGTTCAGTCTATGAGTATATATTGTAATGCTTACCCTATCTTGAAATAGGAAGGGGTGCTCTGAGATGCCTAAGAAGGAAATGGAGAAATGTAAAAACAGTACATCTGTTCTGTTTGAATGTGAGGGTTTCCTTGAGGAAGGGATGAAATGATCTCTCCTTAAGTAGAGCTCTCATCATTATTCTCTTCTAGTGGAGGGTACTCTTCACCGTGCTGCTGTACTTAGTCACTCAGTCATGTCTGACTCTTTGCTACCCCATGGACTGTAGCCCTCCAGGCTGCCCTGTCCATGGGTTTTCTCCAGGTAAGAATACTGCAGTGAGTTGACCTCCTCCAGGAGATCTTCCAACCCAGGGATCGGACTTGGGTCTCCGCATTGCACAAGGATTCTTGACTGAGCCACCAGGGAAGCCCAAGAATACTGGAGTGGGTAGCCATTCTCTTCTCCAGGGGATCTTCCCGACCCAGGAACTGGATCCGGGTCTCCTGCATTGCAGGTAGATTATCAGTTGAGCTAACAGGGATGCCCCATACCCTTAACTAATCGACCTCATTAAGGCTATGCAGGTCTTCATAGAACCATTCAACTTCAGCTTCTTCAGCATTACTGGTTGGGGCATAGACTTGGATTGCTGTGATATTGAATGATTTGACTTGGAAACGAACAGAGATGATTCTGTCGTTTTTGAGATTGCATCCAAGTACTGCATTTCAGATTCTTTTGTTCACTGTCATGGCTACTCCATTTCTTCTAAGGAATTCTTGCCCGCAGTAGTAGATATAATGGTCATCTGAGTTAAATTCACCCATTCCAGTACATTTTAGTTCGCTGATTCCTAGAATGTCAGTGTTCACTCTTGCCATCTCCTGTTTGACCACTTCCAATTTGCCTTGACTCATGGACTTAACATTCCAGGTCCCTGTGCAATATTGCTCTTTACAGCATCAGACCTTGCTTCTATCACCAGTCCCATCCACAGCTGGGTATTGTTTTTGCTTTGGCTCCATCCCTTCATTCTTTCTGGAGTTATTTCCCCACTGATCTCCTGTAGCATATTGGGCGCCTACCTACCTGGGGAGTTCCTCTTTCAGTATCCTATCATTTTGCTTTTTCATACTGCTCATGGGATTCTCCGGGCAAGAATACTGAAGTGGTAATGGACTTAACATTCCAGGTCCCTGTGCAATATTGCTCTTTACAGCATCAGACCTTGCTTCTATCACCAGTCCCATCCACAGCTGGGTATTGTTTTTGCTTTGGCTCCATCCCTTCATTCTTTCTGGAGTTATTTCCCCACTGATCTCCTGTAGCATATTGGGCGCCTACCTACCTGGGGAGTTCCTCTTTCAGTATCCTATCATTTTGCTTTTTCATACTGCTCATGGGATTCTCCGGGCAAGAATACTGAAGTGGTTTGCCATTCCCTTCTACAGTGGACCATGTTTTGTCAGAACTCTCTACCATGACCTGTCTGTCTTGGGTGGCCCTACATGGCATGGCTCATAGTTTCATTCAGTTAGACAAGGCTGTGGTCCATGTGATCAGTTTGGTTAGTTTTCTATGATTGTGGTTTGCATTCTGTCTGCCCTCTGAAATAGAACCATTCAACTTCAGCTTCTTCAGCATTACTGGTTGGGGCATAGACTTGGATTGCTGTGATATTGAATGGTTTGACTTGGAAATGAACAGAGACGATTCTGTTGTTTTTGAGATTGCATTCAAGTACTGCATTTCAGACTCTCTTGTTCACTGTCATGGCTACTCCATTTCTTCTAAGGAATTCTTGCCCGCGGTAGTAGATATAATGGTCATCTGAGTTAAATTCACCCATTCCAGTACATTTTAGTTCGCTGATTCCTAGAATGTCAATGTTCACTCTTACCATCTCCTGTTTGACCACTTCCAATTTGCCTTGATTAATGGACTTAACATTCCAGGTCCCTGTGCAATATTGCTCTTTACAGCATCAGACCTTGCTTCTATCACCAGTCCCATCCACAGCTGGGTATTGTTTTTGCTTTGGCTCCATCCCTTCATTCTTTCTGGAGTTATTTCCCCACTGATCTCCTGTAGCATATTGGGCGCCTACCTACCTGGGGAGTTCCTCTTTCAGTATCCTATCATTTTGCTTTTTCATACTGTTCATGGGATTCTCTGGGCAAGAATACTGAAGTGGTTTGCCATTCCCTTCTACAGTGGACCATGTTTTGTCAGAACTTTCTACCATGACCCGTCTGTCTTGGGTGGCCCTACATGGCATGGCTCATAGTTTCATTTAGTTAGACAAGGCTGTGGTCCATGTGATCAGTTTGGTTAGTTTTCTATGATTGTGGTTTGCATTCTGTCTGCCCTCTGATGGATAAGATTAAGAGGCTTATGGAAGCTTCCTGATGGGAGAGACAGACTGAGGGGGAAACTGGGTCTTGTTTTGATGGGCAGAGCCATGCTCAGTAAATCTTTAACTCAGTTTTCTGTTGATGGGCTTTGGGCGGGGCTGTGTTCCCTCCCTGTTGTTTGACATGAGACCAGACTATGGTGGAGGTAATGAAGATAATGGTGACCTCCTTCAATATGTCCCATGCATGCACTGCTACACTCAGTCCCCCAACCCTGCAGAGGCCACCACTGACTCACGCCTACACCAGATACTCCTGGACACTCATGGGCAACTCTGGGTCAGTCTCTGGGGGTCATTGCTCCTTTCTTCTGGGTCCTAGTGTATACAAGGTTCTGTTTGTGCCTTCCAAGAGTCTGTTTCCTCAGTCCCGTGTAAGTTCTGGTGGCTCTATAGTGGGGTTAATGGCGACCTCCTCCAAGAGGGCTTATGCCATACCCAGGTCTACCACATCCAGAGCCCCCATCCCTGTGGCAGGCCACTGCTGACCCATACCTTCGCAGGAGACACTCAAACACAGTTCTTGCTTGGTCACTGGGTCCAGGTGCACGCAAGGTTTTTTTGAGCCCTCTGAGTGCCTCTGGTGGGTAAGGGGTTTGATTCTAAATGCTATTTTGCCCCTGCAAGGAGATCCAACCAGTCAATCCTAAAGGAAATCAGTCCTGAATATTCACTGAAAGGACTCATGAGGAAACTAAAACTCCAATACTTTGGCCACCTCATGCAAAGAACTGACTCATTGGAAAAGACCCTGAGGCTGGGAAAGATCAAAGGCAGGAGGAGAAGGGGATGATAGGGGATGAGACGGTTGGATGGTATCACTGACTCAATGGACATGAGTTTGAGTAAGCTTTGGGAGTTTGTGATGGACAGGAAGCCTGGCATGCTGCAGTCCATGGGGTTGCAAAGAAGTGGACACGACTGAGTGACTGAACTGAAGGCTATGCAGAGGTAGGTGGGCAGTTTTTTTTTTTTTTATTTAAGGATTTAGGGGCAAAAGATAGATAGGAATATCTGAATATTTCAGCTTAGAGTTTAGGAAACCAGATTAGAATGTGGAGCAGAAGCCCAAACATGGAGTAAAAGCTGTGATTATGTGAATGTTTCACTTGGCTATTAATAATAACACTAATAAGACCCCCTAAAGCTCAGAGGTTTACCAAAATAAATATGTATTTCTCACTTATGGGTTTACTGGTCTTGCTATTATAGCTTTCTTGGGCTTTGCTTGGTTTCTCTGTGCTTGATATGGACAGTGATTTGGCCTCAGGTCTGTCTCTGGCTAGTGGTACATGGTGGATGGCAGAAGTGCCAAGAAGACTGTAAGAGTCTTGCCAGGCTTCTTTAAGGTGTTAGCTTGAAACTAGCTCACTGGCTCTGCTTTCCTCATTTCACTGGTCAAAGCAGTTCATGGAAAAGCTCATCAGTGGAGTAAGAAAGCATTGGCATCTACTCTAATGAGAGTGGTTGCAAAGTTACATGATGAGGGATATGTGTTATATTTTTACTGGGAGTCATGTATGAATGTGAGAGTTGGAGTATAAAGAAAGCTGAGTGCTGAAGAATTGATGCTTTTGAACTGTGCTGTTGGAGAAGACTCTTGAGAGTCCCTTGGATTGCAAGGAGACCAAATTAGTCAATCCTAAAGGAAATGAGTCCTGAATATTCATTGGAAGGACTGATGCTAAAGCTAAAGTTCCAATACTTTGGCCACCTCATGCAAAGAACTGACTCATTGGAAAAGACCCTGATGCTGGGAAAGATTGAGGGCAGGAGGAGAAGGGGACGACAGAGGATGAGATGGCTGGATGGCATCACCAACTCAATGGACATGAGTTTAAGTAAACCCCGGGAGTTGTTGATGGACAGGGAAGCCTGAGGTGCTGCAGTCCATGGGGGTCACAAAGAGCTGGACACGACTGAGTGACAACTGAACTGAACTGGGAGTTAGCCAGGACTGAGGGCTTTCCTGGTGGCTCAGTGGTAAAGAATCCACCTTCCAAGCAGGAGACATGGGTTCAATCCTTGGGTTGGAAAGATCCCCTGAAATGGCAACCCACTCCAGTAATCTTGCCTGAGAAATCCCATGGACAGAAGAACCTGGTGAGCTACAGTCCATGGAACTGTGAAAGAGTGGACACAACTTAGCAACTAAACCACTGCCACCACTGAAGAGTTGGGAATAATTAAAATTTCTCAAGTGGCTTCATAGGAACTTCAGGCATCGGGGCAGGGCAGGATGGTGCAAGGGGTTCAGTGAAAGTAAAGAGCCTCCAAACACCTGCATTAGTTTCTTAGGGCTGCCTAATGAAGGACCATAATCTCTGTGGCCTACCACAATAGAAAGTTACTGTCTCAAAGTTCTGAAGGCCAGAAATCCAAAGTCAAGGTGTCAAGAGTGTCACGTTCCCTCTGAATCCTGCCTTCACTCTTCCTGGCCTCTGGTGGTTTGAAAATCTTTGGCGTCTGTTAGCTTGTTGCATTGGAGAAGGAAATGGCAACCCACTCCAGTGTTCGTGCCTGGAGAATCCCAGGGATGGGGGAGGCTGGTGGGCTGCCATCTATGGGGTCGCAGAGAGTTGGACACGACTGGAGCAACTTAGCAGCAGCAGCTGCTGCTTGTTGCATTGGAGAAGGAAATGACAACCTGCTCCAGTGTCCTTTCCTGGAGAATCCCAGGGATGGGGGAGCCTGGTGGGCTGCCGTCTATGGGGTCGCACAGAGTTGCACATGACTGAAGCAACTTAGCAGCAGCAGCAGCAGCAGCTTGTTGGTACATAAGGCCAGTCTCTGCTTTTGTCACATGGAATTCTCTCAGTGTTTCTCTATTTACACAGCCACTGTCTTATAAGGCTATCAGTCATATTGGATTAGGGGCCCACGCTGCTCCAGTAGGACCTCATCTTAACTCGCTATATCTGTAATGACCTTTTTCCCAAATAAGATCACATTTTAAGGTACCAGGGGTTAAGGCTTCAAATCTTAAACGTTTAAAAAAGTTTTGGTGAGGACACAATTTCACCTATAACATCACCAATGTCAGATTCTTAGGTAGCACTGTACCAAATATTATAAAGAAATAGAATTTATATGTGTTGTTACTTCAGATACCTTTTTCAATTTATTACTAATAGTCCTGACCAAGTGAATGCTTGCTTTATATGTACATATGAATAATTACTTACATAATTGTTCTCTTTAAATGTACAGTTTTTTAAAGAAACAGAGACAGAACTTATTGTTGCTAGGGAGAAGGATTGGGGAAGGGATAGTTAGGGAGTTTGGGATGGACATGTACACACTGCTATATTTAAAATGGGTAAGCAACAAGGTCCTACTGTATAGCACAGGGAGTCCTGCTCAGTGTTATGTGACAGCCTGGATGTGAGGGGAGTTTAGGGGGAGACTGGATACATGCATATGTGTGGCTGAGTCTCTTCACTGTTTACCTAAAACTTTTACAACATTGTTAACCTGCTCTACCCCAATACAAAATAAGTCTGAAAAAGAGCACAGCTTTTAGAAACAATTGGATCTAAATAAGTTTTTTTTTTTTTCTCTGAAAATTTTATTTTATTTTTTTAATTGATTTTTATTTTTTAGTTTGTTTTGCTTTACAATACTGTATTCATTTTGCTATACATTGACATGAATCAGCCACGAGTGTACATGAACTCCCAATCCCGACCCCCACCTCCGCCCTACCCCCCCCCACACACCATCTCTCTGGATTATCCCTGTGCATCAGTCCCAAGCATCCTGTACAAAGGAGTCTGAGAAGGGGTATTTTATTCTGCAAAACTTTTTTTGGGAGGATCCTAAGAGATTAACAATACTCAGTTCTATTAAAAGTTCTTAAGTATGATCACAATTTTTTGAGTAACAACAGTTGATATTGGAAGAATATAAATAATTTTTAAAAAATATTCTCTATTTTTCGAAAGCATTTCAGGCAAATTAAAGGACGTGGGATAGTAAGTCCTAAAGCTGTTTTATTAACTCTGCCTTGTTCAATACGTGACTATTCCTAGTATAAACTTGCTTTCCAAGAATCAAATTCTCTTTACTCATATGTGGTACTATATTGTGATTTGGCCAAGTCCTACCAGTCTTTCAACAGAAATGTCTGCTTGGCTTAAGTCAGTGGTTCATGTACTTATTAAATCTCTTAGTGCCTCAGTGCCACAAAACTGTCATATTTCTGGCAGTCCTTAGAAGCATTGCATGTGCTTACAAACAGGGCTCTCCGTTTAAATTATCACTCTGTCTTCCTTTTCAAACCCTTACTCCTGCCCTTGTAGCTGTGTAGAGGGCACGTGATCAGGGCTTTCTGGTTCTTGCAGGACAGTGCTGATACTCTCGATCCTGGGAATCTCTGCTGCTGTGCCCAAAGCTGCCTACCCCTGCAGTTCCAGCACGATTCTGCTTGCCCTGGGGCTGCACTGTATCTTGCACAAAAGGAGGAAGAGTGTGTAGTTCTGCCAAATCCAACATATCCCAGAAAGTGTTCTTTTTATCAGTCCTTTTTCCTGGTTACTTATCTTTCCTACCTACCAACCTGCTGCAGGAGTCAGTCATTGAACAGTAATTCTTGATACCCTGCTCTCCATCATCATTCTTTACATTCAACCTATTATCAAGTTCATCAATTCCATTTCCTAAATCCACCTTGTTCTCTGTTTGTACTGTACCTACTTTCTGGAAGCCATGACACTTCCTGCTGACTACTAAGCTCGTCTCCAAGTGAATTCTGTGGTTTGTACTCTGTTTCCCTCAATCCTCAACCATTCTGCCCACAATATCTAGAGAGATACAATTAAAATTTTACACAATTTCTTTAGCATATAAATGGAGAAGGAATGGCAACCTATTCAAGTATTCTTGCCTGGGAAATCCCATGAACAGATGAGCAGGCTATAGTCCATGGGGCCACAAAGAGTTTGACATGACTGAGCGACTAACACACACACACTTCGGCATATAAGAACCTCAAGGGAATTCTGCAGCATCTGGAAGAAAATCTGAAATATCGAACACAGTCTCTAAGACCTGGAACATTTTTTTCCTGGAACACTTCTCTACTCTTAACCTTCTGTATTTTCCCCATTGCTCACTATGTCATACCTTTCTGGTGTACTTTCCATTCTACAGATGAACCAATACCATTATTTCTTCAAAACTTTTGCTATTCCCTTTGCTGAGAATACTCCTCTTACTGAGTTAACTTATCATAGTCTACCTTTGAGAAGATTGCAATGTATGAATTTTGTAAAATTGTAGTTCTATTTATTCTAGCTTCTCATCTTTAATGCTGTTGTTGCTACACATTTGATTCTATTTTATACCCACCCTTTGCTGTACTTGGTCAGAAATCAAGATATTGTGTTACTGGTGAAAAGATAGATATACAGATTATTAGAATAGAATAGAACATTCAGAAATAGACCTACACAGCAACAATCATTTTTTTTTTAAAGTTTGATAAAGGTGACTAGGTAACTCAATAAGGAAAAAATAGTCTTTTTTTTTTTTTTTAACAAATGGTGCCAAAACACTTAGATATCCATATATATAAAAAAGAAACCTAACCTATACCCTTTATTTAAAAAATTAACATTAAATATGTCACAGACCTAAATGTAAAACTTAAAGCTATAGAATTTCATGAAAATATTAGAAGGAATCTCTGTGGTCTTGAGTTAGGCAAAGATTTCTTAGAAAACATAAAAAGGAAACAAAAATGGTGTGAATTAGAATGCATCAAAATGAAACACTTTTCTTCTTGAAAGATACTAAATAAAAACAAACAAACCACGCTACAGACTTCAAGAAAAAATTTACAAAATATGTACCTGACCAAGAATATACAGCCAGCATACATATAGAATTTACAAAACTCAGTAAGAAAACAAATACCCACATAAGAATCACAAAAGATTTGAAGAAACATTTCCAGAGAGGGATGACAAAATAATTTAAAATGCCTAACATCACTTGTCACTGGGGACTTGCAAATTAAAGCCATAATGGGATGTCACAAAATATCTATTATAATGATTAAAACACTAAGTACTAAGAAAATGTGGAACAACTGGAAATACAAAATATGTACCTGACCAAGAATATACAGCCAGCATACATATAGAATTTACAAAACTCAGTAAGAAAACAAATACCCACATAAGAATCACAAAAGATTTGAAGAAACATTTCCAGAGAGGGATGACAAAATAATTTAAAATGCCTAACATCACTTGTCACTGGGGACTTGCAAATTAAAGCCATAATGGGATGTCACAAAATATCTATTATAATGATTAAAACACTAAGTACTAAGAAAATGTGGAACAACTGGAAGTCTCACGGCTCTTGGACTTTGCTAGTGGGAATTCAAAATGGTAGCGTTACTTTGGAAAACAGTTGGGCAGTTTCTTATGACATTAAACATAGCCTGGCATGCTACAGTCTATGGGTTCAGAGTTGGATGTGAACTATGTGACTGAGCACACCCGTAAGCATACACTTATATGTAACCCAGCAGTTTTACTCCTGGATATTTACTCAAGAGAAATAAAAAATGTTACCAGAAGAACATGGTGGACAAATGTTTACAGCAGTCTAATTCATAATTGCCCCAAACTATTCTGATGATTGAGTAAACAAATTGTGGTTCATTCAGTGAAATTCTATTCAATAATAAAAATAGTTAAATCAGTAATATAGGCAATACCATGTGTGAGTGTTATCTGCATTATGCTAAAAAAAACAACACAAAATGTGAACACAAAAGGTTACATACTGTAAGATTACATTTATGACATCTGGAAAGGCCAGATAATAGGGATAGATATCAAATCAGTCAGGGCTTGGTTGTGGGTGGCAGTAGTAATTACAACAAAAGGGAATGAATTGCTTACAGAACTATAAACTTTTCACTCATCCAACTTTATACCTAAAAAGGATGAATGAATTAATTGTACTGTATGTAAGTTACCTCAGTCAACCTGACATTTAAAAGAAGATTCTGTGTGGGTATACACGTATCCCATATACATGCATATATATGTATATGTACATATAGAGGCACATAAATATCTTTATTTGCTGGAATATTTTGTCATTAGTTACCTTTCCATTGCTTTCTGGCCTTCATGTGTCTGATGAGAAGTTAGCTTTTGGTCTCTATATTGTGTTCATTTGTATAATGCTATTGTTTATCCTGTGAGTGCTTTTGACATTTTCTCTATTTTTTAGCAGTTTGACTATAATATTTCTAGGTATGCTTCTCTCTGTATTTATCCAGCTTGGGGTTCTTGAGCCTTATTTATTGTCTACCTATTATCTCTTTGCTTCAGTTTGGGTAATGTCTATTGAATTGTAGTCATATTGACTGATATTTTATTTGCAGTGTATTAATAATCCTTGTTATAAGCCACTACAAAACTTAGTGTCTTAAAACATTGTCAAGTTAATGTTTGTCAGAAGCATATGGGTTGACCATGCATTATTCTGCTGAATGCATCCAAATTCACAATGTAGCTGCATTCAACGGGGGATTGACTGGAAGCTAAGCTAGGCTGCGAGAGCTGAGAGGGTTGTATCTCTTTGTCCACATGCTGTTTCACCCCACTTACTAGAAGCATGCCAAAGATTTCAATGTCTCTTTAGGCTTAACCTTATATTGGACTTCCCAGGTGGCAGAGTGGTTAAGAATCTGCCTGCCAGTGCAGGAGACACAAGATACGAGGGTTCAATCCCTGGGTTGGGAAGATCCCCTGGAGAAGGAAATGACAACCCACTCTAGTGTTCTTGCTTGGAGTACTCCATGGACAGAGGAGGCTGGTGGGCTACAGTCCATTGGGTTGCAAAGAGTCAGAGACGACTTAGCACAGCAGGAACATCAGGTTAAGACCTAGGAGAAAGACTAACATCACTGCTGCTACATTTTTTTTAATTCAAAGCAAGTTACAAAGCCATTTTATATTCAAGGATTGTAGAAATGCATTCCCACTTCTGAATGAGAAGAGTGGCAAAGTCACATCACGAAAGTGGCAAAGACACATTCCCACTGTGTTGGAATTAATTCCTGGCCACTAATCAACCTTCTACATGCAGTTTTAAATTGGCATCTGTGCTATCCAGTGAGTGTTTTATTTCAGATACTCTATTTTTTTCAGCTCTAGAATTTCTATACTTCCATTTATATTTCTCTCCTGAAATACCCTCTTTTCACATAGTATATCCATATTTTCCTATAAATTCTTTAACATCTTTATAGTAGTGAATTTAAAGGCCTTAGCTGCTAATTGTTTTGTGATTTTTGTTGACTGTACTTTTCTTGATTATGGGTCATGTTCACCTACTTCTCACATCTCAACTTTTTATCATACACTGGATATTATGTATGATACAACACTGGAGACTGAATTATAGTTTTTTTTTATTTTGTTTCATTGATCTGAAATAGAGTGCCATATATTTCTTCAGCAAAGTTGGTTTTATTTAGGATCAAAAGGTAATTTCAATTAAGGGTCGGCAACCATGGTGTGACACATCCAAGTTCCCACACAACAAAGAAAGGAGAATACATTTATAGAGAGGAAAAAGAACACAGGAGGGCTATAATAAACAGTCTGTGGATTTTCATTGACTGAGACCTTTTATTGGAGTATATTTACTTTACAATGCCATGTTAGTTTCTGCTATACAGAAAAGTGAATCAGCTGTGTGTGTGTGTGTGTGTGTATCCCCTCATTTTTGGATTTCCTTTCCATTTAGGTCACCACAGAGAGCTGAGTAGAGTTCCCTGTGCTATACAGTAGATTCTCATTAGCTGTTTTATACACAGTAGTGTGTAGATGTCAATCCCAATCTCCCAATTCATCCCTCTTCCACGTTCCCCCTCCGAACACCGTGTCCATGTTTGTTCTCTGTGCTCTATTTTTGCTTTGCAGATAGGTTCATCTGTGCCCTTTCTCTAGATTCTGCTGCTGCTAAGTCGCTTCAGTCATGTCCAACTCTGTGCGACCCCATAGACGGCAGCCCACGAGGCTTCCCCGTCCCTGGGATTCTCCAGGCAAGAACACTGGAGTGGGTTGCCATTTCCTTCTCCAATGCATGAAAGGGAAAAGTGAAAGTGAAGTCGCTCAGTCATGTCTGACTCCTAGCAACCACATGGACTACAGCCTACCAGGCTTCTCTGTCCATGGGATTCTCCAGGCAAGAGTACTGGAGTGGGTTGCCATTGCCTTCTCCCTTCTCTAGATTCTACATATATGCATTAATGTACGATATTTATTTTTCTCTTTCTGACTCACTACACTCTGCCTGACAGTCTCTGTGTCCATCCATGTCTCTGCAGATGGCACAATTTCATCCCTTTTTAAGGCTGAGTAATATTCCATTTATATGTGAGCTACATCTTCTTTGTCCATTTCACTACTGATGGAAATTTAGGATGCTTTCATATCCCAGCTATTTTTTGTTTGTTTCTTTTTGTTTTATATAGTTTCTAAAGCATGAAGGCCTTCATCCATAATGTGTTTAGGTTAAGGGGCTAATCATTTAGATTCATCCTGTGATCTAGTTGTACTGGGCAGGTAGCAACTTGAATTCTTCTCTGTTAAACCAAAACCCCAATCTCCTGTACCAGTATTGTCTCTTTGACCTGTCCAGTAGTTCCTCTGGGATGGGATTAGACTGTAACACCAGATGATGTTGGTCTACCTTTATGTTCATTTCTGGCAGGGTCATAGGATTGAAGCTCTCAACATGTGTAAGATTACTGTTTTTTTCCTACTTCATAGTCCTGCATTTACTGCTGCATCTGGGGTGGAGAGTTACTGGGTCAAGTGATTTGTTCATGTTTTGGGTTCTTTCAGATTCCAGTTGGTACTGTCATCCAATGCTGTACTCGCCTCTACAAAGTCCCCAGGCTAGTGCAAACCTGCTCTCCCACTGCTCTTACCCAAATCAGATGCTGTTCCCAGGAATAGAAGCTGATAAACTCTCTGCTCATTCAGGAAGATAGCTTTTATCTCTGGAATTCAGTTCAATAGCATTTTCTCGCTTAGTCCTAAAGAAAAATAATATTTTATCTAGATTTATCTTGTTACCATAGGAATGAGGTTTGTTTTTATCTTTATCATCATTGAAAATGAAAACCAATATTGGGTGATTTTAACATGATTATGGGTAGAAATAGCTCCTGAACTACAGAGGTATTGGTTTGTATCCTGGAAGCTCTTTAGTTTCAATGCTGGTGGTTATTGAATTTCTTTTAATTCATGTAGTTTTATGCTGTAGCATGTTTGCATAAAGTTTGCAAAGAGCTGCTTTTCTGCTGAAATAAAGATGATTCTTTGTTCTTTATATAACCACTGGACATCAAAAAGACAATGTGAAAAAATGAAAGAAACATGGAAAAAATGTAAACATTGTTGAATACCTATGGCTAAATGATGTCACAACTAAATACTGCTTTTTGAGGGGGTAAAATTTCCAGGCATTTGTTGGCTGGCTAGTCACTAAGTCATGTCTGACTGTTTTGTGACCCCATGGACTGTAGTACACCAGGCTCCTCTGTCCATGGAATTTCCCAGGCAAGAGTGTTAGAGTGGATAACCATTCCCTTCTCCATGAGATCTTCCCAACCCAGGGATTGAACCCATGTCTCCTGCTTGGCAGATGGATTCTTTGCCACTGAGCCACCTGGAAAGCCCCCAAATATTGCTTTCTGTAAGGGGTAAAAGTTCCAGATGCTTAAGTCTAGACAAATTGAGCTATAGCTCTGTGTTGTGATAATGTAAAATAGCTCCTAATGTCTTCAGAGAGCAGTGTTCTTGCCCTTGACAGTATCAGGTAACTCTGGAAGATGTCCTTGTCTAATAAGTAAAGTTGGGGTTGTTACTTCCACACCTGAAACAAACACTTGGCTGAGGGGGTCTCATATTGATCTGAAGCAGCTGTGGTAATGAGTACATGTGCAAAACACTAGAAGGCATCTGAAGGAGGAAGGCAGTGGACATCAAAAGGTCTATAGGGCAAGAGGATAGCATGATGTCAAAGTTGTCTTTGGAAATACAGCCTGGAACAAATGTTTTAAAAGTGTAATCCTTAAGGAGATAATCCTTTTAGGATATCTAACAGCTCAGCCCTGACCTTGCTTGAGACTGGCTCTGAGATGTACTGGCCTCTACACTACCTGAAATGTAGGCTCAAGTATGGTTTTTCATGCTCTTTCCCAAAGAAGATTCCTGCTTTTTCCTTCCAACTACTTGTCATTACTTTCCATTTGTTTATGAAATTGAGACTGTAATCTCACTGATACATTTTTTCCCTATGAGTAAAACATCTTGTATGGTCTTGGGAGGTTCCTCCTGGTTCTGGGAGGTCCTGCTCTAGATCCCATCATCTTTCTTGCTCTCTTCAGTGGCAATCTTAATTGCACCCTAGAGCAGGGCCGGATCTTCTCTTTTTTCCTTTCCTTTCCTCTCTCTTCTTCCCCTGCTCCTCTGTCCTTGCCACCTTTCTAAAGGAACTTTAGGGTCTTTAGACTGGACTACTGACCTTCTGTTATGTTAATTTTGCTAAGGAATAGAGAAAGAGTCTTAGAGAGTAGAAGGGACCAGGAAATACTCTTCAGTGGCAATCTTAATTGCACCCTAGAGCAGGGCCGGATCTTCTCTTTTTTCCTTTCCTTTCCTCTCTCTTCTTCCCCTGCTCCTCTGTCCTTGCCACCTTTCTAAAGGAACTTTAGGGTCTTTAGACTGGACTACTGACCTTCTGTTATGTTAATTTTGCTAAGGAATAGAGAAAGAGTCTTAGAGAGTAGAAGGGACCAGGAAATCACTGTTTCAGGAATGTCTTTTGTTTGGGATTAAGTTGGACAGTTTGAGGGGAAGTACCCCACTCCAGTACTCTTGCCTGGAAAATCCCATGGATGGAGGAGCCTGGTAGGCTGCAGTCCATGGGGTCACAACTTCACTTTCACTTTTCACTTTCATGCATTGGAGAAGGAAATGGCAACCCACTCCAGTGTTCTTGCCTGGAGAATCCCAGGGATGGGGGAGCCTGGTGGGCTGCTGTCTATGGGGTCACACAGAGTCTGACATGATTGAAGCGACTTAGCAGCAGCAGCAGCATTGTCGTCAAGAGGAGAATGAGAATAGCCAAGGTGAACCAAGGAATTTTAAATACTTTTATTATATATTAATTAAGTAGTTAAGCCTTTCAATATAGATTTAAATTTTTCATTTTTTAAAATCATGAAATCAACATTGTCTTTTATTATCAATCAAGAGGTTGTATGCCCATGGTGTGGAAAGCCAAACTCTCAGAGTGTTTATAACAAATAAGGGTTTATTTGCAGTACACCAAGCATGATTGAAGCGACTTAGCAGCAGCAGCAGCATTGTCGTCAAGAGGAGAATGAGAATAGCCAAGGTGAACCAAGGAATTTTAAATACTTTTATTATATATTAATTAAGTAGTTAAGCCTTTCAATATAGATTTAAATTTTTCATTTTTTAAAATCATGAAATCAACATTGTCTTTTATTATCAATCAAGAGGTTGTATGCCCATGGTGTGGAAAGCCAAACTCTCAGAGTGTTTATAACAAATAAGGGTTTATTTGCAGTACACCAAGCAGTCTTCCTAAGTGAACAATGCAAAGAAAGAGGAAAACAATAGAATGAAAAAGTCTAGAGATCTTTTGAAGAAAATTACAGATACCAAGGGAAAATTTCATGCAAAGATGGGCACAATAAAGGACAGAAATGGTATGGACCTAACAGAAGCAGAAGATATTAAAAGGTGGCAGAAAACACAGAAGAACTGTACAAAAAAGGTCTTAATGACAAGGATAACCACGATGATGTGATAACTTTCCTAGAGCCAGACATCCTGGTGTGTGAAGTCAAGTGGGCCTTAGAAAGCATCACTATGAACAAAGCTAGTGAAAGTGATGGAATCCCAGCTGAGCTATTTAAAATTCTAAATGATGCCATAAAAGTGCTGCACTCTATTGAGTGCACTCTATTGCTGGCTTATTAGCCAGCAAATTTGGAAAACTCAGTAGTGGCCACAGGATTGGAAAAGGTCAGTTTTCATTCTAATCCCAAAGAAGGACAATGCCGAAGATGTTCAGTCTATGGCACAATTGCACTCATTTCACATGCTTGCAAACTAATGCTCAAAATCCTCCAAGCCAGGCTTCAACAATACATTAACCGAGAACCTCCAGATGTTCAAGCTGAATTTAGAAAAGGCAGAAGAACCAGAGATCAAATTGCTAATATCCATCATAGAAAAAGTAAGAGAATTACAGAAAACATTTACTTCTGTTTTATTGAGTACGCTAAAATTGACTGTGTGGATCACAATAAACTGTGGAAAATTCTTCAAGAGATGGGAATACCAGATCACCTTACCTGCCTTCTGAGAAACCCGTATGCAGGTCAAGAAGCAACAGTTAGAATCGGACATGGAACAATGGATTGGTTCAAAATTGGGAAAGGAGTATGTCAAGGCTATAGATAGTCACCCTGCTTATTTAACTTATATGCAGAGTACATCATGCGAAATGCTGGACTGGATAAAGCACAGCTATAATCAAGACTGGTGGGAGAAATATCAATAACCTCATATATGCAGATGACACCACTGATATGGCAGAAAGTGAAGAGGAATTGAAGGGCCTCTTGATGAAAGTGAAAGGGGAAAGTGAAAAAGCTGTCTTAAAACTCAGCATTCAAAAAACGAAGATCATGTCATCTGGTCCAATCACTTCATGACAAGTAGATGGGGAAACAATGGAAGTAGTGACAGACTTTATTTTCTTGGCTCCAAAATCACTGCAGATGATGACTGCAGCCATGACACTTATTCCTTGGAAGAAAAGCTATGACCATCCCAAACAGCATATTAAAAAGCAGAGCCATCATTTTGCCAACAAAAGTCCCTATAGTCAAAGCTATGGTTTTTCCAGTAGTCATGTATGGATGTGAGAGTTGGACCATATTGAAGGCTAAGTGCCAAAGGATTGATGCTTTTGAACTGTGGTAGAGAAGACTCTTGAGAGTCCCTTGTACTGCAAGGAGATCAAACCAGTCGATCCCAAAGGAAATTAATCCTGAATTTTCACTAGAAGGACTGATACTGAAGCTCCAATACTTTGGCCACCTTTTGTGAAGAGCTGACTCATTGCAAAAGACCTTGGTGCTGGGAAAGATAGAAGCCACAAGGATGAGTGGATGACAGACACAAGACGGTTGGATGCCATTGCTGACTCAGTGGACATGAGTGTCAGCAAGCTCCAGGCAATGGTGAAGGACAGGGAAGTGTGGCTTGCTGTAGTCCATAGGGTTGCAAAGAGTTGGACACAACTGAGCAACTGAACAGTTTGAACAAGCAAAAGCAGGGCTGCTCAGGCTCAAAAGACCTGAACTCTACAGTGGCTTTTAGGCAAGGGTTTTTAAAGACAATATCAGGGGAGAGGGCCATAGGATGTCTGATCAGCTTGTGGACCTTCTGACTGGTTGATGATGAGATAACAGGGTGATGTTTTGGGAATCTCAGTCCTCAACCTTCCTGTTCCAACCAGTCTTAAATTTTACGTGCTTGTGGTCATCGTGTAATCACCATCCTCCTCTGTGTGGCATTTTAATTTTTGCAGGACAACTCAAAAATTGCATCAGATTGTTATCTGTATCCTTTCAGGAGGAACTAGCAGTCCTTCAACTCTATTGTTCTCATCATTAACTGCTGAGTCTGCTCTTTGGACCCCAGAGGAAGGCCTAGGAGACCAAATCCTTTTTTCTACAAACAAGAAACAGGGACATGGAGAAACTCTTATACCTGGGAGGCCCTACAGGGTCCTGATTTGTTTCAGTCCCCACTTTTATAATCCTCAGTCCTGAGGGGGAACAGGTGGAAAGAGAAAGGGAATAAAGTTTTGGATAGATTAATCATAAATCTGGTGAGGGAACTAAGTTTTAGGGGGATACAGATTCATTTTAAATGACATCTGCCATGTAGGTGCTGTAATGATACTTGGATTATACTTTCAGCTGGTACTCTGAACTTTGTGCTGTATTTAATGAGAGATGATTCAGAGTTTCTTCTCTATCTCTGTCTCTGAAAAAGCAAACTTCTTGTGCCCTTTACCCACTGGCAACTGGATTTATACTTTAAAAAGTTAATGCCTTTGTTTTTAAGCTTTGATCCATTTGAAAACGTAGCTCTTGTAGGACTTGAAGTTTGTGTGTGCATTTCAGAATAATGGAAGTATCCTATACTGGTGGTGCAGCAGAGTTGAAGAGATGCCCTAGGCATATAGCCCCCCTAGAAAAAGGAGAAGAAGGAAGTCAGGAAAAAAGATGAGGAATGTGGCCACAGCTGTGCTAGGAGCTGGCTGTATTGCCAATAGTACAGATACTGACTCCAGACCTAGAAGGTTCTTTATATTTTTAGTTATTATTTCATAATAATAATAACTATATTATTATATAGTTATATATTATTTCATAATAATAATAACTTTATTTCATAAAGTTAGAGCATTTGGGGACAGAAAGGAAGTAGGGAGGAAGTAGGTAGGATAGGAAGGAAGTTTCCCATCAGGACAAGTTTGACCTCTTATTTGAAGAAGAAATAAATAACATTCATTAATTTTCAAATAACATTAGTAATGTGAAGAGTAACTCACACAATGTATAGCAAAATGAATACAGTATTGTAAAGCAAAACAAACATTAAAAAAAAAAAAGAGTAACTCACAGAATGTATTGTGTGCCAGGCACTGTGCTGAGCCCCATGCTTCCTGCCATGACAATGAAATTCCTTATTTAGAATGGATAAATGTGTTTCTCAGCAACACTAGAAACTTGAATTAATACACCTCCTACTTGTATATATTCTCTGTCTTACTTTTCTTCCTTTTAAAAGTTTATCTAAATTGCTGTATTGTTTGGCTGTTAAACTGCTTGAAACCTTTTCTGGGAACAAGATAGGATATAAATAAACACATATATACAAACTAGGAAGGTTATGGTTGCACGTATATTTCAGCCTCTTGCTGCACTCTCTAGTTTCTTTTTCTGACTAATCAAGCTCTCCTGCATAGTTTTCTGGCCACTTAGGAGGCTGACTTTTGGTGCAGCCTGCAGTCCACGTTCCTGATTCTCAGCCATATCCTGTATCACCAATTGTGGTCCTCCTATGAAATGTTCCTTTAGTTGTGACTTATGGCCTTTTGGTCTCAAAGTTCTCTTTGACTTTAAAATCCCATAATTTTCTGAGTCCCTGGTATTATAATTATTGTTCCTTGGTGGGCAGCATCTTCTAAATATTCTTAGATATTTGCTGATCCTAAAGATCAAGGTATGACGAGGCTAAAAGGTAAAATAAAAACATTGAGTCAACAATACCTTCTTTTAATTCTTTCTTTTGCAAAGCTTCTTCTAAATACTGGCTTCATCTGTATATTCCATCAGTTTTTATAAAACGTAAGTCAAATTTCTATTTGTTTCACTTTTCAAAAGTAATTAATTGTAAAAAGGGCCCAAGTCAGCCAGAAGCAAGAAAATTCCTTGTGGGACATGAAATGTTAAGTAGTATGTAAATGCTAGATACATAGAAATAAGCAAAAGCTCTACATTTTACAGGTAAGAAAACTGAGCCCCATCACTTGTCAAAGGGCTCCAAATTGTAGGTGGGGTGAGAGAGCTGGGAATGGACCTTTGCTCTGAGTCTTTTTACCTCCTGTGGGGTGTGCTCTGAGGTGAGCCATCTCCCTTCATGCTGAGATCACCAGAGGCAACCTCAGTGAATAGTTCAGTAATCATTAAATGGGTGAGAATGTTCATAATGTGTTTGCCAGTGAAGATAAATTCTCTACAAGTAGGAAGATCATTATTGTGAATTGAGAGACTTGATAGCAGATATGACTGGTCACAAATGAGACCTAAAAATACTCCAGTATGTGGGCTGTAACTCTGTAGGTGTCTGTGACAATAAATGCAGAACCAGAAATAAGACTGGGGGTACAGGGTGTTGCTTAGCAATACAAATGAAAATGAGATGAAAATAGAGTTCTTTAGTGGAGAGATTATTTACTAGAAGTAAAGACACAGTGGGGCTGATTTTTCAACTTTAGCTACTGTGATGTGTATGAACTTTTCTGGGTTTGTCAAGTGCACTAACAACATCAGAAGAAATCATTCATCCTAAAAGGATTAAAAATTAATTCTTTTTTCCAGAGGAGATATTTGAGTGTGGATGGAGTTGGCCACAATGTACTTTGGAGATTTTAAAAGGTGTTTTCTTTCTTAGTGGATGTAGCACCCAGGACAGAGGAGTAGAACTGAAACACGTAACACAGAAATTACTAAGATACAGAATCTCCAGTGACCTGAGTAAAGACATCTCAATGTAAAGGAAAATCATTATAAAAATCTTTGTGCTGATTACATGAAAATGTTGATTTATTTGTCTCATCATCACTTCATGTGGTAAACGTCACCTTGCCTGTTTTATAGATGAGGAAGGCGAGGCTGAGAAAAATGCACTTGTCAAAGTCACAGACTTATCAGGGTATGCAGAATCTGAATTCTAACTCAGATTTTTTTGTACAAAATATTGGCTTTTTATACTCCGCTAAATCAGCTCAAGAGGCATCTTCTCGATGCTGAGTACTGGGGTTTGGTGACAGACAAACTTCCTGTGGAAAGTTGTTCTTGAATTGGTTTAAAAGGACTGCAAGGAAGAAGGGAGAAGGATTATTCTAAATAATGATTTTCTTAATGTTTGACTGAAATTTCTTACAGCCACTTAGATTTTCCAAAGTTAACTAGCTTGTAAGCACCTTGAGTACAATGAGCTCATCTTATAGTTTTCACAGTGCTTACAAAGTGTTCTCTTGCATGCTTGAAGATAACTTGTTGATGTAATGAGCTGCAACCCAGAATTTTAGGGATAAGCCTGAATATGGATGTTTTTGGTGACTGATCTTATTGTCAAGAAATGAGTTTGACATAGAGTGAAAGTGACAGGAATGGCCTTCCATGATCCAGTTTGATTTGATGTGTCAGTAGTAAAAGGGCAAAGGTTGAAAATGAGAAGAAAAAGTCCAAGAAAGACCAAGACATTACTCTGTGGAAGGACTTCCCTTTGATACTGAAGACAGTACTGAACACAAGCTATGAGTAAGGTTATCTATTCACTGGAAACTTGCTCAGGACTCACTCTAACTTTCTATATGACTTAGAGATGGGCTTATTAAAAAAAATGCGTTCAGTCATTCGAGTAACTGACAACTGAGCATAGGCAGTGGAACTGTAGAAAATAATAAGACATACATTACCCCTCAACAGACTAGTTGCAATAGCTAAGAAACTGAAGCATTCCAAGGCTCAATAGCAGAAGATTGGATTAAGAAGACGCATGTGTGTGTGTGTGTGTACACACACACATGATGGACTATTACTCAGAAGTAGAAAAGAGTGGGATACTGCCCTTTGGAGCAACATGGATTTACCTAGAGAATATTATGTTTAGCAACATAAATTCAGGCAGATAAAGACAAATATATGATATTACTTACATGTGGAATCTAAAAAATTACACAAATGAGATGAATGTTTATATGAAACAGAAACAGACTAACAGACCTAGGAAACAAACCTGTGGTTACAAAAGGAGAGAAGAAGTGGAGGAGGGACAAATTAAGGGTATGGTATTAACAGATTCAACAAAGACTTACTGTATAGCACAGGGAATTGTACCCACTGTCTTTTAATAACCTATGTGCTGTGCTTAGTTGCTCAGTCATGTTCAACTCTTTGTGACCACATGGATTGTAGCCCTCCAGGTTTAGATTTACCTAGAGAATATTATGTTTAGCAACATAAATTCAGGCAGATAAAGACAAATATATGATATTACTTACATGTGGAATCTAAAAAATTACACAAATGAGATGAATGTTTATATGAAACAGAAACAGACTAACAGACCTAGGAAACAAACCTGTGGTTACAAAAGGAGAGAAGAAGTGGAGGAGGGACAAATTAAGGGTATGGTATTAACAGATTCAACAAAGACTTACTGTATAGCACAGGGAATTGTACCCACTGTCTTTTAATAACCTATGTGCTGTGCTTAGTTGCTCAGTCATGTTCAACTCTTTGTGACCACATGGATTGTAGCCCTCCAGGTTTGTCTGTCCATGGGGATTCTCCAGGCAAAAATACTGGAGTGGGTTGCCATGGCCTTCTCCAGGGGATCTTCCCAACCCAGGGATCGAACACAGGTCTCTGCATTGCGGATGGGTTCTTTACCGTATGAGCCACCAGGGAAGCCCTTTAATAACCTATAGTGGAGTATAACCTTCAAAAACACCAAATCACTATGTTGTTCACATGAAACTAACACAGTATTGAAGGTCAACTATATTTCAGTGAAAAGACTGTGTTCTGTAATATATTTAAATTATTTTCTCTCTGCTTAGAAAGTATTGTTGTTTAGTCGATAAATTGTGTCCAAGTCTTTTGTGACCTCATGAACTGTAACCCACCAGGCTCCTCTGTCATGGGATTTCCCAGGCAAGAATACTGGAGTGGGTTGCTGTTTCTTCCTCCAGGAATTTTCCCAACCCAGGGATCAAACCCTTGTCTCTTGCATTGGCAGGAAGATTCTTTACCACCGAGCCACCAGGGGAGCCCTAGAAATTATACATGCTTGCTATATTAATGTTTCTTTTAGGAGACAGGGAAAATTCTCCTAGTGCCTTATGTGAGAAAACAAATATTAAGATTATATGTCATCTCTGTAGATAATTTCTATTCTAGTTAAGTAACCAAAAGAGATCAGAATGCCTACGCCCTATGACATAGACTAAATTGAACATTTGAATGTTAACCTTGAGGAAATCTTTCTTGTTTCTGCTTTTACTGGGTATCCAAAATTGTTTGGACTTTTGAAAAGGGGAATAAATGTCACCATTAAAGGTCTGAGGAACAGTTTGGGTAATACTTAGTTTTCACTTAATCTAATTTTGGGCAGAGTAACGGGACTTTGGAAAAACCCTTTTGGCCTGTCTTGTATAGTTTAACAGGCTTTCCAGGTTACTGGGAGCCAGGGTGAGGAATCCCGCCTGTGGCAAAGGTCATGAGGAAGGAAGCCTGACATACACAAAGGCAGGATCAGGCCTCAAGGGTCCCCCTGGACTTTCTTGAGCATCTACCCCCAAAACCAGAGTCTGCCTACTTTACTACATTATGCTTTTCACTTATGTTTCTGACATTAACAGAGGCTATCCCTGACCACCTTTCTCTGGAGAAAATCAACTTAGGGCTCTAGCTAATAAGTCCCTGGACATGAGAGGAATATTTCAAATCAAACCCCCTCTGTTAGCATTCTAGCTTGCTTGGCAGGTTTATCCAGACTCTTGCAGCTACGCATATGATTGTTCACAGCTTCCCAACTGTGAGAGGCACCGGACGCCTAAAACATAGAGCCTTTCAAAGAGTTAAAAGTTATTAGAGTAGTGCTGGTGTAGGATTTCATTATTGGGCCAATGCTTGCTGCTAATTCCCATATCTCTTATCCACTGTGCACCTGGGGGTGCATGAGTTAACACAGTTGGAATGTAAGAAAACAAAATAGTAGCCTTGAAATTAACCACATCAGACTTTTGAGCTAGTTGGTTGGTTCTTTGTTGTAACTTACTGCACCTTTGCTCCCTGAGAAATGTAACTTTGTTTGATACTTTCTGAGGCTGACATAGATTAGAAATATAAAGAAAAAACACTTTGAGGGAAAATAAGTTTTCTGGTTGAGTAACCTTTATCAAAAGAGGGTCATAAAATGCCACAGGCCTCCAAGGCCAGAAGATAATGTATACAACATCGTTTATGGAAAAGGTATACAGAAAAAATCCTGGTTTCGATAAGGGCAAAACTGCTGAAATGTTTGGGCTGACTCTGTATGACCTTGTATCTTTCATTCCCTTCTATGTACAAATTAAGGTATGAAAGTCCCTAAATAAAAAAAAAAATAAAGTAACGGGCCTCACTTGAAGCTTGGTCACCCTGTGTCTTTTTTTTCTTTCTTTCTCTCTCTTACTCTTTTTTTCAGGCTGATCCCTTGGAGCATAGAGTCTCCCTGAGTTCACTTATCTGCCTGGGTTTCTAAGACCTGAACGGGAAGACGTTCTGCGTCTTCACTCCCTTGGGAGACCAGGAGGGCACCTGTGGCCTCCGTGAACAGGGCAAACTCCTTGTCTCAGGGTTTTATTGGCTTTCTACGTAAACAAAGGAATATCAGCCTCTTTCTCTCCTCTATTTTCTTATCTACAACATTCTTTCCTTATCTCTCTCTAAATGAATCACTGACTCCGTCCCCGCTTCGAATTACCCTGGATCCACCGGGGCTGGACCCCGGCACCAGGTGGCACTAGTGGTAGAGAATTCACCTGCCAATGCAGGAGATGCAAGAGATGAGGGTTCAGTCCCTGAGTCAGGAAGGAGGAAATGGCAATCTACTCCAGAATTCTTGTTTTGAAAACTCCATGGACAGAGGAACCTGAAGACAACATTTAAGACAACACTGTCATGGGGCTGCAGAGTCGGACGTGACTGAGCAGCTGAGCACATGAGTTGCTCGTGAGTAGCTGAAAATCTGTGCTCATCCAAAGGTCCCAAAGGAACAGAGTAAAGAATGATTTCAAGGATGAGAAGGAGGGATGTGACCTTCACAGAATTTCTCTGCAGGGAAGCATATGAAAGACCAGATACTTATGTCTTCCTATGTGTCATTGGAAAGGAACCAATTTACACACACGACCAACTTTGTTTTAGTTTAGTCAGTAAAGTTGTGTCCAAGTCTTTTATACCCCAAAGACTATAGACCCTTGGACTGTGAGGAGATCCAATCAGTCCATCCTAAAGGAGATCAGTCCTGGGTGTTCAGTGGAAGGACTGATGTTAAAGCTGAAACTCCAATCCTTTGGCCACCTGATGCAAAGAGCTGACTCACTGGAAAAGACCCTGATGCTGGGAAAGATTGAGGGCAGGAGGAGAAGCGGATAACAGAGGATGAGATGGTTGGATGGCATCACTGACTCAATGGACATGGGTTTGAGCAAGCTCCAGGAGTTGACAATGGACAGGGAAGCCTGGTGTGCTGCGATTCATGGGGTTGCAAAGAGTCGGACACTACTGAGCAACTGAACTGAGACTATAACCCACAAGGCTCCTCTGTCCATGGAATTTTCCAGGCAAGAATACTGAAGTGGGTTGCCATTTCCTTTTCCAGGGGATCTTCCTGACCCAGGGATTGAAACTGTGTCTAGCTAAGCCTTGAAACAGGTAATGTTCTATAATGAAGGTATAATAAGATAAAAAAGGACGTGTATGTTAAGTGCAGATGTATTAGATTCCCAGGTCTACGTTTTTTAAAATCTATATTTTATTTTGTTATTATTATTTTAATTAATTATTTTACTTTACAATATTGTATTGGTTTTGCTATACATTGACTTGAATCTACCATGACTATGCATGTGTTCCCCATCCTGAACCCCTCTCCCACCTCCCTCCCCATCCCATCCCTCTGGGTCATCCCAGTGCACCAGCCCCAAGAACCTTGTATCATGCATCAAACCTGGACAGGCAATTCATTTCACATATGATATTTTACATGTTTCAATGCCATTCTCCCATATCCTCTCGCCTTTGCCCTCTCCCACAGAACCCAAAAGAATGTTCTATATATCTGTGTCTCTTTTGCTATCTCGCATACAGGGTTATCATTACCTTCTTTCTAAATTCCATACATATGCTTTCAGTTCATTTCAGTTCATTTCAGTTGCTGAGTCGTGTCCGACTCTTTGCGACCCCATGAATCGCAGCACATTTAAATTCTGCCGGTGATGGAATTATCAATACCTGTGAAGGCTGCTGCTGCTGCTAAGTCGCTTCAGTCATGTCTGACTCTGTGCGACCCCATGGATGGCCGCCGCCAGGCTCCCCCATCCCTGGGATTCTCCAGGCAAGAACACTGGGGTGGGTTGCCATTTCCTTCTCCAGTGCATGAAAGTGAAAAGTGAAAGTGAAGTCGCTCAGTCGTGTCCAACTCGTAGCGACCCCTTGGACTGCAGCCTACCAAGCTCCTGTATCCATGGAATTTTCCAGGCAAGAGTACTGGAATGGGGTGCAATTTTAATTTTGAAATACTTATGCAGAAAGTTGCAAGGGCAGTGCATAGAGATCCCATGTGCCCTTTACCTAGTTTTCCCCAAAGGTTACATTTTATATAATGATATTGTGCATAGAATATTAAAAGCAGGAAAGTGACATTGGAACAATGTGTTTGTATAGGTTTGTGACATCTTATTACATACATGGATTCATGTAAGCACTGTTATAAAGATACAGAGCTACTTACCATCACAGAGATCTTCCTTATGCTGCCCCTTTATAGTAACACCTTCCTCCCTCCCCCTCCTAGCCCTACCCTGTGCTGACCACTAATTCATTCTCCAGTTTTATGATTTAATTATATAAATGAAATCATGTGGTATGTGATTGGTTTTCACTCAGCATATTACTCTTGAGGTGCATCTGTGTTGTATGTATCAGTAGTTTTTTCCTCTTTATTCCTGAGTAAAATTCCATGGTATGGTTATACAGCAATTATTTTTTAAAATATAAATTTATTTATTTTAATTGGAGGCTAATTACTTCACAATATTGTAGTGGTTCCACTATTCATTGACATGGCTATTTGCCTATTAAGGAACATTTTGCTTGTTTCCACTTTTTCACTATTACAAATAGAGATATTCTTTTTTGTTAAATTTCTCTTCATATAAAGCACTTTGCCTTTTGCCTTTGAGTATAGCTGTAAATTTTTGGTTGATGCCCTTTATTTGAGCAAGTTCTCCTCATTTCTTATTTTCTGTTTTTCTTATTGTGATTTTTTTTTCCCTTCATCAATTAATAGGATCATGATTTTTTTTTAAACTTATATGACATCTTACACTGATTTTTAATATTCAACTAGCCTTGCATGCCAGCAATAAGTCCCATTTGGTAAGAGTGTATAAATATTTTTATTTATTGCTGCATTACATTTGCTAATATTCTGTTGAGGATTTGTCTATATTCATGAAGAGATTGGTCTGCATTTTTCTTGTTTGCCTTTTTTTGGTTTTGTTTCTTCCTTCTGTTTTTTATTTTGTTTTCTTTTTCTTGCTATCTATAGATTATTTGAACTTTTAAAAAAAATTGCATTTTAATTCATCTGTAGTGTTTTTCAGTGTATTTCTTTGCAAAGAATTTTATTTAGTTGTTGCTGTAGGTACTATGGGGCTTCTGTGGTGGCTCACCTGGTAAAAAATCTGTATATTACATAAGTGTAACTTACATCCTGCTGCTGTTGACATTTTACTAGTCAGAGAGAAAACTGGAAGCCTTACATACTTTAATTTCTTTTAACTTTCCCTTCTTATAATGTAGTTACCTTACCTATTTCTTCTATGTGTGTTGAAATGCATATCAGATGATGTATACTTCTTGTTTCAAACACCAACATAATTTGGAAAACTAAAGAGGAGGGTAGCCTATTGTGTTTACCCATAGTTTTACTTACCGTGTTCTTTATTCCTTCCTGATATTGTCAGGTTCCTTCTGTTTGTTTTGTTTTAGTTCCCACAGCTTCCTTTAGCTATTCTTTTAGGGTAAGTTTGCTGGTGATACATTCTCTTCATTTTCTTTTGTCTGAGGATGTCTTTATTTCTCATTCATTTCTGAAAGATATTTTCACCATGTTTTGTATTCAGAGCTGACAATTCTTTTACTTCAACAATTGAAAAACGCTGTGCCGTTTCTTTCCGGCCTTCAAGGTTTCTGATGAGAAAATTTATCACTGTCTTTGGAATTGTTTTTCCCTTTTAGATAATGTGTTGTTTCTTTCTTGCTGGTTTCCAAAAAAAAAAACCAAAACAGTTTATTTTTAGTTTCTAGTTTGTTTATGATGTATCTGCACAAATTTCTTTGCATATTTCTTGTTTGGGGACTTAACGGAGTTTCTTGAATTAGTAGGTTTACATGTTTTACAAATTTGGGAAATTTTCATTCATGATTTCTTCAAATACTTTCCAACTCCATTTTTCTCCTCCCCTGGAACTACGATGGAATGAATCTTTCATTATTTTAATTATGTGATTATAAACCCTGAAGTCCCTGAGGCTCTGTTTATTAACTTTTTACTCTACTATTTTCTCTCAGTTTTTCAGATTGTGTAATTTCTGTTCTATTTTCGAGTTCACTGTTGTTCCTCTGTCCTTTCCCTTCTGCTGTTCAATCTATCCGTTTGATTTTTAAATTTCGGTCATTTTTCAAAACATTCTATAAATTGCCACTTGGTCCTCTTGTCTTCCATGTCTTGTTCTAGAGCTAGAAAGTTGAACAATACATTTTTGTACTGCTACTAAAGGAAGGACATTTTATTATCTTAGTTCTGCCCTTTGAAGCTAAATACAATAAGAATAGTAAGTGATAAGTATTATTATCTAAATACTAGCAATCCTGAGGATTATTTTTATATGTTTTGCACTGATAACCTTATTTAATTCTTAAAGTAACACTAATATTTACTCATGTAAGAAATGTTTACTGATGGCTTACCATTTGTGACAATTTTGTTTTTTTTTAGTCACATATTTTCAGTTTAGCTTCAAATGTTTACATGCCTGATTTCTTGGAAAAACTATTTCTGTAATTTTGGTAGTTTGCAGACACAGGAAAGAAGTGAAACTGCAAGCTGAATTCTCACATCTTCACATAAACTGGTCAAAAATGTTCCTTTATGATTTCCATCTTTACTCCAATTCAGAGATTTATCAGTGCTGTATTGTGGAACATAATGTATTTTGAAAGAGTTATAAGTTTTCTGAGATTCAGATATGCTCAGGGTTTGGAGTAGCTGTAAACTCTTTAATTGTCTATTTGTGCCTTGAAAAGGATTGGGAAGCACTTCTCTAGTTTACAGGTTGAAGAATGGGTTCTTTTTCTGTACCAGTTGAACTTTGGGCATGTTAGAAAGTACAGCTTTATCATTCTTTACAAATAAACTTCTCAACAGAATTATCTTCTGTTGTTCTCCAACAGTGAGATCATAATCACCTGGTGGACTGTTAAAGGCTACAGAATTTCTTATTAAAACACCTACAGAATTTCTGATTAAATCTAGGTGGTACTCAACAATTTGCATTTTTAACAATCTTTGGGCAATGTTGATTATGTTATTTTAAGGAGTTTGTGAACCAGTTATCTGCACAGAATTTTTCTACTTCATCTTTCTTTGATTCTTCAGTTACTTCAGTTTGGTTTCAATTTCATCCTTCTATCCAGAGTGCTTTTTCTAACATCCTTCCTGATATTAATGTAGCCAAAATCAAATGTATAATTTTCAGTTCCTTATCTTACCTGACATGTAGAAATCATTTTATTGCTATTTTCTCCTCTTGTTTAGGAAACTCAGTTTTTATTTGGTCTGGAGACCTCTGTCTCTGCCTCCCTCCTTTTTTCTATCTCTGCATGGTCTTTATCAGTCTCTCTCTTTCCTTTATCTTGAATCAAACTCTGTTAGAATTCATTCTGGGTCCTCTTCATATCTTATTTTACCCTCTCTTCCTAAATGATCTAGTTATTCCTAGATCAAATGATCTAATAATTCCCAATTTATGTCTCCAGCTCAGATTTTCCTTTTAAGCTTTATTATAATTTAACTAATTGAATTCCTGAATAACTTATAGGTGTTTGGAATAATACCTAAGATGCATATTTTATCATTTTGATGTGTATGAATCTTACAGATTCCATGAAATAAAGTAACTCTTTTCTTTCTCTTCACTAAAAAGTGCTTCTCCCTCTCATAAATGGTCTTTACTTCCATTTAGTTATTAATGTCAGAAACCTGAGGGTTATCCCTGATGCTTGTCTTGCTTAACACTCTCATTTATACCCCTAAAGCATCTCTCAGTTTCCTCTTTACTTACATGTCTGATACCATCACCTATGTTCAAGTCATAATCACCTGTTGTGAGTTATTACAACTGTCTTTTAACTCATGGTATCTTCCAACCCAATCTCTCTTTAGTACTTAGATTCATCTTTTTAAAATGTAAATCAGATCATGTCACCATCTTGCTTAAAATCCTTCAGTGAATGAAATTTGTAATCTTTAATATGGTGTGAGAAGGACTTTCTAAGCTGATTTGTGTTGCGTCTCTAGTCTCAGCACGCATTCTCCCTCATTCTTTTTGGTTCAGACACACTGGTGTTCCATCGGGGTTTTGTACAATGCCATCTTGTTACTTCCTCCTGGAATGCTTTCCTTCGTTTTCCATCTGCCTGTATCTTTATCTGTCCTTTATAGGTCACATATTTCAGTTCTCAAACATCACTTCTTTAGAGGTGTTTGCTGACCCCCAAATCTAAATTAAACTGTTATTATATTCTTTCAGTGTTTTGCACATCCTATATGACACTGATGATTTATTTATGTTTATCTCCATTCTGCTGAATGTCTCATTGTTTTACCCCTTACCTTAAGGTTTAGCACAATGCACAGCAATATGAAGGTGTTTAGTAAATATTTTTAAATAAATGAAAATATGAATAGAGCTTAACCAGATGTGCACATATAGATGAAAAAGTTCTTTTCCAAAGGTAAGACAAATCAGTTGCCAATTACATAAATTATCTGAAAAATTATTGAGTAGAAAATTTATTTTTAGGAGAATGCAATTTCTGAAAAAAACTTGAAAAATTCCTTCAGAATAATATCAGGTAATTCATGATATTTAAGGGAAGTTTATATTTACTAACAGAAGTTGAGTGAACCTGTTTTGTCATTTTCATATAGATTTAATCTTTTGTCTAACCAATTCTTTTCTTTTAAATCACTCGAAATTTTTAGGAGGTTTCAACATTAAAGAATATCATACTATATTCCAGAAACATTCAATTACTTCATTTTTCATTATAGTGGTTATTAGCAATCCACTGTTTAATTTTTAAAATGCTTCTTAATCTTTGGAGAACAAACTCATGTCTGTAGGCCAGCATCAAAAAAAAAAGCATGAGTAACAGACATTGCTGAAAGTCTTTTTCTCTTTTTCAAAATATATAATTTTTTCCATTTATATTCCTGTTTATTAGTAGCTTTTTCCTTTCTTGCAGCAGTTTTGGTCTGTAGGGTTTGTCTAGAGTACCTAAGTATTCTGCATTCTGTAAGTTTACTCACTTGAAATCTTAGCTTTTCTTGGTGTATAAGGAGCGCTCACAGATAAAGTGCTTCCAACTAGAGGGGATCACGCAGTTTACAATGTTGATTATGTCTTTGCCCTTTCTTTCGCCGTCTCCTTTACTTGCCTCTTTGTCTGTCTGACTCTCACAGGAGACGTGGATCACAACTGGTTGGACCACACTTGGCATAGCAGTGAGGCATCCCCAGTGTCTTTGGTGAGGCACGTGGGGCCTTACTATCTAATTTCTGTTATCATTTCACTTTTCCTTTTGGATTTACACCTTTGCATGTTTTCTTTTTGTATCTTTTTTTTTTTTATCCCACACCTGTAGGGGACAGTCAAAAGGGAAAAAGAAAAACTAGTGAGCAGGCAGTTTTGTCGGACTCTAACGCCAGGTCTCAGAGACAAAAGAAAATGCTGTACTTTGGTGGCCACTCTTTGGAAGAGGATTTGGAATGGTCTGAGCCTCAGATTAAGGACTCTGGGGTAGATACGTGTAGTAGCACAACCCTTAATGAGGAACATAGCCATAGTGATAAGGTACTGAGATTGTGGAGCCTGCCTTTTAACCTGCTCATTTGGTCTTCGTTTGCTCTCTGTCACTCATTCAAACAGAACATAATAAAAGGACAGGGCATTTCAAGGGTCAATATAGCATTTCTTAAGGTGCAGAAAAGAAAAACAAAACCAAAACAAACCAATCAACCAAAATACTTCTTGCTTGCTTTACTGTTTTTGTTGTTTGACGGCATACCAAAAAATAAGTAAATGAAAACAAAAATTAGGAACAATGGAATGTTTTGTTTATGGTCGCATGAAAGAACTTGGTAATGTTATATTAAACCACAAATATAAATAATTTTTTTTGGATTGGCTTATTTGACTGCTTGCATATATTTTCCTTGGGATGAAAATTAAATTATTAACAGTTTGAATCCCAGATAAAAGGGAGATAATTGGGTCTGTTTGCACAGAAAAAGTTGTTTTTCTTTTTTCCCTTTCACTGTCATTTTGCTCTTTTGTTTTCTTATCATGCATTTTAATGTAGTATCAATTAGTATTAGAGCCATTGCCATCTGCTTTGGTATTTATTGTTTGCTTTTAGTATAGTGAAACTTTTGAAATCTTTTTATCATATAGATGTGATTTACTGGAGCTTGTCTTTTGCCTGCTAAATTTTGCATGAAGATGTGCATGTTAACTTTTAGATAACTGTGGAACTGTGATTACACAAATCATTTACTTTGTTATTTGACATATAATATATAATGGAATTGTGTCATGATTTAGAAAAGATGAGAAAAACTAATATTTTCAAGGTTGTTGAACAGTGTTTAACAGTACCATTGAATTATCAAATAAATAGTTCAGAAACCTGAAAGAGTCAAGAGCTCTCCAAAAAATGATCAATGTAATCTATCCTCATGTTTGAATTGGACCTGTTTCTCCCATGCACATTCGTTTGGAAAGTTACCTAGCCTTGTGTATTTTTAATAATTTTTATCTAGAAACCTATTTCAAGAAAACCCTCTTCAGTTTTCATATTTTAATTTAGCTTGACCTTTTAACTTTTACTGTAATAAAGTCTTTCAAAGTCTTCCAGAAGTGTTTGAAGATTAAATTCTCATTTTTAAATGAGTTCAATTGCATTAGAATTAGAGTCTCTTTTCTGCCTATGGCTTTTTAATCTTTAGTATGTAGATAATTAAACTAGAGTCTGCATATATTTTTAAGATTTATCAGTTTTTGTAGAACTATATAACTTCAGTATTGTGTCAGAGCATGTTAGAATTTGAAGTAACTGATTTTTTGGAAAAACTTGAGATATTAAAATAAGATTATAAGCATAATCCTATCATCTTATTAAATTTTTGACCAGTGTTTTGACTGAAAGCTGATTTGTGTAATCATAACACTTTGGAAATTGCAAGTTTGGCTAGATTGTACAATAAAGGGTCATTTGTCATAAAAGAACATTAATTTTTGTGTTTATTGATGCAATATATCAGCACCCTGTGACGTGGCAGCCATCCAAAGATGGAGATCGTTTAATTGGCGCATTTTATTAAATAAGCGTTTAAAGGATGGAAGTGTACCTCGGGATTCAGGAGCAATGCTTGGCTTGAAGGTATGTGATGAAATATGTGAGATGCTCTATACTCCTTATAGATTTATCAGAAAAGCAAAAGATATAATAACTCTATACCAACTTAGTGTTTTTTTTTCCATTTTCAAGAATTCCTAAGTATTTGCATTCATTTTTTGAAACCTTTTCATTTCCAAGTATTATTTAAGAAGTTGTCATTATTTTACAATAATACATATTTATTTAATTTTGGAAAATAGAACTTGAGTTATATACTTTAATTCTAAATACAATGCTCAAGCTTATTTTACCTATAGTTGTCCTTCAAGTCTATGTATGTGTTTATAGTCTATTAAAATGATAGCTTTGTTCAATTATTAAATGTGCAAATGTGGGAAATATAACATATGTATTACATAGGAATAGAATTTGTATTAGCGTAGCAAAATATGTATGTGTTTGTATGTGTGTGTGAGAGAGAAAGAGAATAATGTTTGAAGTTTAAAAACTCAGAAATACTTATGCTAGGAGATTTAATGTAAATGCTGATTTGTATTTTGCTGTAAAATACCAGACAATTATTTGTTAAGTACATCAAAGAAGGCTCTGTTGATTTTTTGTGTATCTGTAAGGTGAATTAAAAACTGAAATGCAAAGAGAGTTTTAGAACTGAGTCATTGCTACAGAAGTAGTTGTATAGAATCCAGGAAGAGACATTGAAAATTTTTATTGTAAATAAAATTGTGCATCATTTATTGGGTGGTTGCCATGTGGCTGGCACTCATCTGAGCACTTTATCATTTTACTGACTCTCAGATAAGAAATAAGCTTAGCCAGGTGTTGTAACTTGCCCACAGTCTCAAAGATGGTGATAAAGGTGAGAATTAAATCCAGATCTGCCCAGTGTACAGTTAGAACCGCAGTATAGTATAGAGGTCGGGATGCCTTGGCTTGACTTCTGTTTATAGCAGTTACTAGCTATGTGACATTAGCAACTAAACTTCTCTTAGCCTCAGACCCTTCATCTCTACAACGGAAATAATACTACTGAGAATTATTATCTAGTAAGATTAAATAAAAGCAGTATACAAACATTTAGTACTGTGCCTGGCACTCTGAGATTTCAATAATAATAATTATAGTCAGTATAATTATTATTAAAATTTATGAAGTCAAGAAAATTTTAATATATTTACATAGGGATTTCAGCCCATATTGTCTATACATGTAATTTGCAGAACCAAACATTTGAGTAATTGGTTAATATTAACTGAACTGCCACTGAATGTTATTCACTGCAATTGGGGAATAAATACATGGAGTAAAATAAATCAATACATTTTTAATTCTGTGTCATTCAGTCAATTGAGAAGAGGGAAAAAAAATCTATTCTAGTCAATGAAATTAGTTACTATTTATTGCATAACTTGCTACAAAGTTGATATATTGATTGATTGGCAGTTCTGAGAATCAAAGCATTAATTTTTAAGAGACTAGTCTTATAGCTGCACATATGATTCCACTGCATTAATGCTAACTTTTTTTTTTCTGTTTCTGAAACATATGTGTTAATAGAAACAGAAAAATTGAGAGGCAGATGGTCTAAAGTTTATGTTAATTTGGATGAGAATAAGTAAATTTTGTAATTTTCTCAGGAAAAATCCATCATCATCATGCATGTTATCAATGTGCCCCAAAGATTACCAACTAATAAAATTTTTAGAAGATATCATAATTATAGTAAAAGTAACAAAATATGTAGTATGATACTTGACATCTATAACTAGAAATTTGTAATTAGAAATGTTAATGTAATATGTAATTATGTAGTATTGTGTAGTAACATTTTTAGAAATGGCAAAAGTAAGAATTCTGTAATAAAGGCAGAAATTATAAATTGTTTCTAAGGTATGCAACATTTTCAACAAATAATTGCTTAAATTGTAAAATATTTGGAGTATGTGAAGAGTCTGCCCTTGACATATACTCAGTTCCTAATAACACTTATTTAAAATTATTTTTAACATATTAAATTATAGTTTCAAAACTTGCAAATTATCTAGTTATTTTTTACTTGAATCTTCAACTGTGTTCAATTGACAATATGCCTGTTTTAACATTTTCTTCTTTTAAACAGGTTGTAGGAGGAAAGATGACTGAATCAGGTCGGCTCTGTGCATTTATAACCAAAGTTAAAAAAGGAAGTTTAGCTGATACTGTAGGACATCTTAGACCAGGTAGGTTTCAATTTTTGATTATTTACACTTAAACTTTAAAACTTAGTAGTTATGAAAAAGTTGTCCTCATTTAGAAGTGACTTCACTGGTAACCAAAAGTTCATTTAACTTAAATATTAATTTTTATTCATCAATGCAAAGTTGTAACTATTAGTTCTTAAGTCACAGTAGATAAAAAGATTTTTATATTTACTTTTTTTTTATATTTACTGATCTTATTTTTTTGTTGATGGATATTCCTAGTCTGTATCTTAGATTAGCATAATTTGTTTCCCATAAGCCTTATTTCTTTTGAAGAACTTCCAGTATGGTTTAGAAAGCAAATTTCATGGATAAAAATGTTTTTCCTGAAATGTGTTACTCCTTATGTCTTTGATAATGGATACTACTGAAGAGATCCTTGAATGCCTTGGAGAGGATTCAGTGAATGGTCAGTGTTAAACTTTTCATAAAAGAGATTAGACAAGTGCTCAACTACATATATATTGAGAATCATAGTATACAGAGTTATACATTTTTCAAAGAGGCAACTGATCTTGATAGATTCTAGAATTGCAATTTCTATTAAGAAATCACAGACAAGAGTGATGTCACCAAGTTGGAGACGTAGGTTGTTCACAATTTGCTTCCCCTTGCAGGAACAACTGACAACTATTCAGGGACAGGACACTATTGAAAACAATTCTAGAAATCACAGAGATGAGTTTTATGTAATTTTTTCCTCTGGCCTTTCCTTGTCCTTTTGTGTGAAATTTCCTAATCATCCCGGTCATCATATTTTACGCCATTGGAGCTGTTCCCGTGTTTCTTATTCCATAATGGTGCTTGTATTCTACAAAATTGATATTGCAGTTTGAGATTGCATTTGTTTCGAGTGCATTTTGTGAAGTTAGATTTTCTTTCTAAGATTATCATTGCTGACACACATCACAGGTGATGAAGTACTAGAATGGAATGGAAGACTATTGCAAGGAGCCACATTTGAAGAAGTATATAACATCATCCTGGAATCCAAACCTGAACCACAGGTGGAGCTTGTTGTTTCAAGGCCTATTGGGTGAGTTGATCTGAATACTTTATACATGTGTAAATCTGACTGTGTGTGCATGCTTAGTCATTCAGTTGTGTCTGACTCTTGTGACCCTAAGAACTGTAGCTCACCAGGCTCCTCTGTCCATGGGATTTTCCAGGCAAGAATACTAGAGTAGGTTGCCATTTCCACTTCCAGGGTATCTTCTCTACCCAGAGATTAAACTCCTATCTCCTGCGCTGGCAGGTGAATTCTTTAGTACTGCACCAACTGGGTGGAGAAGGAAATGGCAACCCACTCCAGTGTTCTTGCCTAGAGAATCCCAGGTATGGGGGAGCCTGGTGGGCTGCCGTCTATGGGGTCGCACAGAGTCGGACACGACTGAAGCAACCTAGCAGCAGCAGCACCAACTGGGAAGTCATAAAGTTGACTACTATTAAACAATTTGTAATATGCAATTCAATAATATCTGATTGCTGTATAAAACTAAATTTTTTGAGGACAGTGCTTTTTTTCTCCTTTACTAAAAACACCTTATCAAAAATGACGTCTTTTTATCTGATCATGCTAGAATATGTAGTTAATTACAAAGGAAGAAAATTTACGTGTTTATAATTTTTCTTAGGGCTTTCCTGATAGCTCAGTTGTTAAAGAATCCGCCTACAATGTAGGAGACCCCAGTTCAATTCCTGTGTTGGGACGATCCCCTGGAGAAGGGATAGGGTACCCACTCCAGTATTCTTGGGCTTCCTTTCTTGCTCAGCTGGTAGAAAAGTCTGCCAGCAATGCGGAGACCTGGGTTCAATTCCTAGGTTGGGAAGATCCTGGAGAAGGGAAAGACTACCCATTCCAGTATTCTAGCCTAGAGAATTCCATGGACTGTATTTTTTATTTTTAATATTTAAGATAATTTTTATTATCTTAGTAACTCAGTAGATAGCTAAAGGATTAGCAGAAGAGGACTATAGTAACAATTATTCTCAAAAGAAGTTTCATAATCTGTGGTTCTGTACATTGCATGAGAATCAGCTATATTCTATGAATTTTATGTTTTTTCCAAAGTGGAGATTTAATATAAAAAAGAGGGATAGGTTAAGGGCACACTATTTCTAGATGGAGACAACCACTTAAGGAAAAACAAACATCTTTAAGTTAACAGATAAAAAGTAAGCAAATGTCAATTACTGTTTGACTTTTTAAATTGGCAATAAATATAATCCTTTTAAAAATTATTTTATTATTATTAATCATTTTTATTATTTATTATTATTATTTTAAATGTAATCCTTTTTAATCTAGTGAATAATTATGTTTACTTTTTAATTATGTTGTTAGAATTACTCATGAAATACCACAGCAGTATTTACTTTACAAAAGCTTGTATTCTAAGCCAATGTAAAAGAGAAACCTATAACTTAAAAAAGCAATAGAAAAATATATAAACTGACAGTGAATTATTAAATGCATGTCTGGTGTAAAAGTATTCCAGGGTAGAAACTGGAAATTTTTCCTTCTTATAGAATACTAATGCCTAGTTTTAAGTCATTTATATGAGTTTTTCATGATGAAATTGCTTCATGAAGGAAATTACTTCAATTGGTAACTTAATTTTCAGAATGTTCCTTTCAAAAGTAATGAATCTATTTCATGAAATTATATCTATTTTTTATTTTGCCTTTTCATAGTTCTGCTATATTGTTAAACTAGTACCTTAGGGTATTAATCAAATGTGTTTCTTGGTATTAAGGAATTCTCCAATCACATTTTTGTTTAATATTTAAGTATTATTGTTGCAACCTTTTGAATGAGCTTACCATTAATATATATCATCCTTGGCAAACCTCAAACAAAAATGTACATACTTGAAGTGTAAATGCAATACAGAGTAATTATGTTAAGTTTAATAAAAACATGTCTACTTTTTTCTTAGTAGAATTATTATGTTTAAAAAAATTTCAGTCACAATCCAAATATTTTAATTTTTATTTTGGTGATATTTTATTTGAATTTCAATGTTAGTGATTTGAACAACAGCAGGTACAATGTAAAGAGTAGAGTATAATTAAAATGTATCTCTAAAACTTACCTTGTTTTGAGTATAGAATTTTTTTGAATGGAAAATTATATAGTAAAACACATAGGAAATGAATTGTATATTTTCATAAATCTGCTCCAAATGCATGTATTTTTCATTTTTTTAAGTAGTAGGAGTCAGCCCCGAGAACTTTGATTAGCAATAAAGTGCTTCGACTTTTTTCTCCTTATTTATATAATGCTGCTATCATACATGGTTTTGTTCATTTTGCATTGTCCTGTTATAATATAGATTGATAATTATCATAATAGTAGTTCCTAGTACTTTTTAAAACAATTTCTTGTATTTTTTTTCTTTTTCTGTCATTTCAGAGATATACCTAGAATACCTGATAGCACACACACACAACTGGAGTCCAGTAAGTTTCATTTATTTTAGGAGAAAATGTCAATAATAAAGTCATTCATCATCTGAGTCAAATGAACTCTGTATTAATACAAAGTAAGAAATATAATAGTACTGTTATCAAGTATGCAGTTGTATAAAGACAGAAGATTTAGTATTATTCCATGTTATTGTGGGAAAAAGTACAAAAGTCTATATCTTAAGATGATTTTTTTAAACTACACTGTCTTAACTACCATGTATTTTTTAGATAGCTGTATTAAGGTATATTACCATAAACTGAAGGTATTTAAAATGCACAGTTAGGTAAGTTCACTACTCAAAATTTCACCCTGTCCCCAGATTTCACCTAATTTTAAAATTTACTACTTTGTAACCTAATCCTTAGTAAATGTGGAAATCCTGAGGACAATCTAGTGAATAATTACATATATATTCTTATTTATATTTTCAGAAAATGGGTAATAGTTCTTATTTAACAAAGTAGTAATAGAACAATAGACATTTAAGTTGAAATAATATCAACTATATAGACATTTTAAATTACTTGTGTTTGAATGCTACTTCAGATATTAAGCAAATGTAAGTTAAAATTATTACAATTTTATATATTATATAGACATTTTAAAATTACATAGACATTTTAAATTACTTGTGTTTGAATGCTACTTTCAGATATTAAGCAAACAAATTTTTTCTAATGAATTAAGTTTGTTGACTTATTGACAGAAAGGCATGTTGTAAAGGAAGAGAGGAAGGTTGCAGTCTGAAATATATTGCTCAGGATAGACCACATTGAGATGTAAGAATGGGAGCAAGATTGGACAGAGTGGCAGTCTGAGGAAAAAGCTTTTCGGGTACAGAGGGCAGAGGTTCAGTGGTACTAAGCCAGGAAAGCCTAAGATGCATTTAAGAAAAAGCAAAAAGACTATTGTGGCTACAAGAGTGAGCAAAGGGAAGAACAGCAAGAGGGAAGACAGGGAGGTCTCGGGCAGCCAAACTACAGAGATTTTATGAGGCGCTGTAAAGAATTTGGCTTTCACTCTAAGGGAAATCAGGAGCTACATAGGATGTTTTTGGGGAGAAACATGTTTTACAGTCTGGGTGCTGTGTTGAAAATAGACTAACTGGAGTGAAAGCAGAGAGACTAGTGAGAAGGCTATTTCAGTATTTGAGTGGTGAGCCAGCGGTAACTTAGACCATGGAGGTTGCCATGAAGGTCGTGAGAAGTGAATGGATTCTTTATACACATGTCGATTAACAGAATACTATTAAAATAGCTGGAGTTTTTTTACATTTATATTATAATTATGAGTATAAATTTTTTTAAAAAAGAAAAACTTTACCTGAGAGGTCATTTTGGAATGGCTTAGCTCTAAATTTAAAATTTTGATTATATGATATATTTGCTTTAGTACTTTGGCTGGTTGCTAAATTATTTTATCCAAAATAATATTATGATCACATAAAATTATAAGTACTAGCATAATGATAATAGTTATCATTATATATAATGATATCATCATCATCACTCCTATTTTGGATGCCTGGAACTATGCTAGAGATTGTTACTTATACTAATTTTCACAGCAGACTATGATGTAGGTAAAATTTTTATTCACTTACATCACCCAGATATTATATAAGCAGTATGGAATCCTTTATCTTATTGTAGCTATTTGAAAAACCCCTAGGCTACCATTCCAAAATTGTTTCTGTTAGGGCAGGGGTCCTTTCTTAAGTTAAGATTGAATCCTGTTTGCTTTAGAAGTTGAAGAGTAGCTTTCTCCAAGGCCTATTTCTTAACCTATATTTTTAGTTCCTCAGTAAGTTTTTCTCTTCATATAATTTTAATTGCCACATGACTCCTAAGTTACATGATCAAAATGATCTATCATTGTCCCTACAGCCCTGGATATTTAAAGAATATTGAAGAATATGTTCTAAGTGTCTTCCTGTTACTTGAAGCTTAGCTTATTTCTTAATATAAAGGCAGTATTCTTTCCACTTCTAAATGCTATGAAGGTATCACCGTTACTTCTGATCCCAAGGTTTACCGTTTCCCCCTTCATTTTACACTGTATTCTCTCTGGAAGTGAATACTATCCATTAGGACCCCAATTAGGGTGACAGTTTACATTTAATTTCTAACACTAATATCTGCTCGACATTTGGTCCCATCTGCACGTCTGTTACCTGCTTTACATTTCCCCCGGATGTCATTGTGCTGTCGCAGGGTCACTGTGACAGGTTCCAAATTGACTTCTCCAACCATTCCTTTACACACAGAACTTCTCCAGAGTTCTGCATCCAGGGAATATCCGCTCTGTCCTGTGCAGAGAACAAGACATAGGGGACCATATCTGGTTATAACCCTTGAAATCTTAATGTCTCCTCCTTTTCCTTAATCTTGCATATCTAATTAATTTGAGTCCTCATTTCTAATTTTGTGATATTGCCTCAATTCTTTCTTTTCAAGTCCATTTTCCAGTCATTCCTTGTCTTTAATATTTTATTGAATTCCACTTATTCTTAACTATTTTTCATCTTGCTCAATTCAGACACTTTAAATGAACGGTAAAGACATCTTCCTCAAATGCAGTTTTTATTACCTAACTCATAAAAATTTAGCATGGATATTTTATTAGTGCCAAAATTTGTAGCCCCGAGTTCCAGGCATTTAATTCTGTCAGTATCTCATTAGCCCTATTTTACTCACTTTGCAATTTGTTCATTCCTCTCCATACAAAAAATTAATACTTATCACTTCTGGGTACTGAAGTTCTGCTTTTTCTGCTCTCCTATATCTTTTTTTCATAGCTCCCCACTATCTTTTTACCCATCTAATTTATTATATTCTTCCAGATATGGTTAGAAACCACTGCTGAAAACTTTTCACAGTTAACATTCTAGTAATTACGTTTTTAGCATTACAAGTTTAGACCATATTTGACTTGCTTTATTGATTTAGATTTTGGCTTGAGTTTTTCCTTCTTAAGTTTCTATTTTTAAAATTTCCTAGTATATGATTGTAAGATATGAGTTTAGAATACACAACAGATGAAATAACTAGGTTCTGAGTTCTATCTCTACTCTAATTGGCACAGAAAATGGTTTACCCTTGGTCTTTCAAGAATCCCTAAGCTACACTTATGTTTTTAAAGAAACCCTTTAAGTATATTTAGAACATTGTGGCTAAGAAAAAGGTCTATATAGTGGAATTTTGTAGGTATTAAAAATAACAAGATATATGGTAAAGATTATTAAATACTAATGAAGAGTCATTATTGTTATTGTTTATGTATAATTACCATTTCAGGTTCTAGCTCATTTGAATCTCAAAAAATGGATCGTCCTTCTATTTCTGTTACATCTCCCATGAGTCCTGGCATGTTGAGGGATGTTCCACAGTTCTTATCTGGACAACTTTCAGTATGTAATTACTAGATTAATTTTTCTTTTGGGATATCAAGTAGTATTTTCACTAGATGATGCCATTTTTTGTGAACCAAGTCCTATTTAGAATATAATTGTGCTTTTCACCATCAACTTTGTCAATCTTAGTAATTTTAATTAATTTAAATTCAATTATAATTATCTAACAGAATGCTTTCTTTATTATAGCTATACTTTTCTGGAATTTGGTGGGAATTAGAATTTGTAATGCTATCTAAAATCTTTTTCAGTAACTAATATTATTCCAAAATTCAAGGTCATGATTTTCACTCAGCTAAGAAAATGGGGAAATATATAATAGATTACTGAGTATATCATGTGAATTTCACATTAAGTGACCCCTAATTTGAACATTTTATAATAAAAGTTAAAAATGAAGTTATCCATCATATACCCATATTAGAAGAGCTTTGCAAATTCAAGCCCTCACATTTTATTAATTTCTAAAGTTGTCATTCTATTTTAAACCATTTAAAAATATTAAAATTTATCCACTTATATTAGAAACAAACAGATTAATATTGATACTAATTCTGCTGAGTTACTAACCTGAAATTTTATGAGTATTAAGAACTCTTTAGATTCTCAAAATTCAGACATTGAATTTTGGATAATTGTTACTGTTATAGTTAAAAGCAAAACTATTCTTGGTGTAATTTAAAAGCAATTTCTAGCTTTGTTAAATTAGGTACAGATTTTGTCCTTTTATTTTCTGGGGAAAGGAGAAGTATTTGATTTTTCTTAAGAGTTTCCATTAATTAGATGAAGATACAGGAAGTATAAGCAGAAATAACATAGTAAAAGTCATTAGGCACATCTGTTCTAAGAATACTTTGATCACAAAAATGAGAATAACAGAATATGAAATACTATTAGGAGATTGTAAATGTCTTACTAAAATGGATTTCTTCTTTTTATTATTTTCTTTTCCTTTCTCTTTCATAAGCAGAGTGAACTTTTTCATTTGAGGACAGTGGTGTTTTTTTCCATTTTCCACAATAAGTAGCGTCTTTCTACTTATTCTCTTCATACATTGACAGCACAGATGTTGACATTTATGGTTACAAATATATGTGTATTTTCTTCCACCATTTTAGAAAGTGTTAGTAAATGTTAGCTTTTAATTCTAATCATGGCTTCCCTTAGATGGTTTCATCTATAAGTAAAGCACTGGGTGGCTGATGATGCCAGTATATATTAAATCTGTTCATGTGTGTGTGTGTGTGTGTGTGTGCTTAGTTAGCTTCAGTTGGTGAACGAGGGAGTGGAAGTTAGACTCCCATAATGAGTAAGTACCACTTTGTTGCTGCCTCTTTTGAAATCTCAAGGTTATATTAGCAACTGAACTAGGGACAGAGGGTTCATAGTGTGGACATTTAGACAGATTTCAAATTCAACTACTTTTCCTCATGGTTCAAAGTGAATTTGGTAGAAAGGTAAGACTGTTAAATATTTGGGGAAAACATAAACTTAAATGTATATAGTACTTGTGTTTGTAAGTGATGGTTTAAAATCTATATAATTATAATTTAACATGTGTTCCATTTTATCATTTTTTATGACCTAGAAGAAGTGTGCTCCAGTAAGATAATGTTTATAAATATGATATATATTTCTTTTGGTAAATTGAGAAAGCAAAGATAAATAAAAAATGAAAATCACCTGTATTTTTGCCACTAAAGAATAATCATTCACATACATATAAATTTTTAAACAGAACTATAATAAATCTGTGTATACTATTTTAAAACTTCTTTTTTTACTCAATGTATCATATACATTTTCCTTTAATTTTTTTAATTCATCCTAAAATGATTTTAATTCCTATTTAATACCTCATTTTAACTTAATTTGCTATTATAGGATATCTTGCTTGTTTCTAATTTATAGTATTTTAAATAATGATGCCATGGAAATCCTTAAATATAAATCTTGCATATTTTGTTAGGACAAAATTCTTTAGTCGGGATAATTTTTGTTTGGATATAAAATTACAATGTGAAAGAAAAAAAGTTTAAGATTCTTGAAATCTTTTGCCAAAACTTTCCTCAACATATTTTTGCCAAATTAAATTACAATTATCAATTCAAGTAATATATATTAAGATCTATCCCCTCATCAGTTATAATACTAGTAGCTAAGAGAATATAGCAGAGGATTTTACCTTCATGAAACTTAATTTTACGTTCATTTTATTCATGCAGCATAATAAGCAAGATACCCTTTTGAATATAGTATTTTCCTTTATATTTAACCCAATTTCTGCCAACTGGAGACAATTTTTGGTTTGCTCTAGTGATACAGAGGTTGGGAAAACATTTGTCCACTTATATCATCCTTCAGAGAAACACCCAGGAAGTCATCAGGCAGCACTGTATTTCCTATATCCTTCTGTTCTACCTTTGGGTATTTTTGATTTTTGATGAGATTTTACCTGGGTCCATAACTCACTTATAAAATTATGACATTGTTAATGTCTGCTAATATGATATCTGACAAGATAATTTATTTTATTATGTGAGCTTTCCTTCCTAATATATTTGTCGGTTCATGGACTGGTATCTTCTTAAATATATGATATATATATATATACATAAAAAACACATTATTTAAACTTAAAACTATTATTCCATTTATTTCTTCATGCTTGAATTGTACTGCTAGCTTGTTGTTATTCTCAAGCATAACTATGAAAGTGCCATTAATGTGTTTGGTGAGAAAATCTGTATGAGCTTAGGTTTATGACACCTGGACTGTATGTTAGTCTTTTTGGTGTCAGCAATCCCTTATTTTGATTCTTTTTTAAATTTATGGTCTTCCGTAATGTAGCAATTTCCTTGTTTGAAGGATTGCTTCTGTAATTCTCTCAATATTTTAAAATTAATTTCAGCCTTTGACTAGTTTTTTGATGAGTGTTAAATTAAGATATAGCCTTTAACTATTTCAAAAGTGAGAAGTGACTCAGAATTTTGTCTCTAGAAACACATTAATTCTTATTGACAATCATTATTTTACTTCAGATTCTGTGGCTAACTAATAGCTGCAATTTTTTTCCCTAAGTTACTTTGTGTAATATTTTTCTGACTCCATTTTTAGTGATGAGCTTGTAAATATTGTACATATCCATTTTATGCCCATTTAAAGGGACTAAGTAGCTGAAGAATAGGTATGTATTCTTTATATCTACTTAGAAATTTGATAGCTGTTTTCAGATTTTCTATAAATGAAAATTTTTTCTTTGAGCTTTTATCTTTTATATTTCTTTGTTACAAACTTGTTATTTTAGAAGTATTATGTAAGAAGAATGTCCTGAAGTTGGTAGTGCAGGATGAAGTATGAAGTGACATTAACAATGCAAAATAAATTATAGTGTGCAAATTCAAATTCTTCATTTGTATGAAACTGAATTGTTTACAGATATTATCAGACATTTCATGCTTAAAGTAAATGAATTCGTATTAATCACAAATTGCAATGAGATGCATAATACTTCATCATTTTTTGATGAAATATCCAGAATCTGTGGAGATAGAAAGCAGCTTAATAGTTGCTAGAAACTGGGGCAATGGGGAAATGGTGAACGATTACTTGATACAGAATGTGATGAATCATGACTCTTCTGATGTGATGAAAAAGTTGTGAAACTAGAAGGAGGTGTTGGTGACACAGCATTGTGGATTCTCTAAATGCCACTGAATTGTACACTTTAAAATGATTAATGGCATGTTATTTTAATCTCATCTCAATTTAAAATAATCTGACAAAACAAAATATGTTTACATAGTCAAGTTTAATGTATAAGCTTATGCATAAAGGTTAAGTTTAAACTGGCATAGATTTTAGACAGTTGATTTCAAAAATCTGAGTTGCTCATTTGAGGTCATTTTGGAAGATGGAAAAATGTTGACCTTAAAGGATTACTTTATTTCAAAGCACTATTTCTTTGAAAGTAAATGTTTTAGTTTTGAAGTAATATTTACTTGCAAAAGTCTTTCATTACCTTGAGAGTTTTGGTCAACAACAGGTAGGACAGTTGGGAAGGCAAGTAAAGTAAGATATATTTCAAAATTGAGTGCATTGTTAGTCCTTTTCTTAGCATGCCTAGCTAATCTCTGTGAATTTGAAACATCCCTTACCTTAACTTTGGCTAGAGAATTATCCACTTAGGGTTATGCAGACAGATAGCAGGAACATACTCCGTATCTAAACGTTCCTTTCTTCCTTTGGAAATGTCTCCTCATGAAAGGGAAGACAACTGAGATTTGAGACTGTCTTGATTTTTGGAGATAAAGATGACTCATATGGCTAAATGATAGTCTGCTTTAAAGGTTCACTTTCCCTTGAGTTTTAGATTATGTCTTAAACTATCATCAGGTTTTGTCTGATGATGGCTACATTGGACAGCAGTCCTCCTAGTACTTATTATCTGTTTCCGTATAGCAGAGGAAACGTCTGAAACCTTTAACTGTTCACAATTGCTAATTAAACAAGAGAGACATGCATGAAAAATGTGAGAGATGGGATGGAATCTTGGTGAAGGAACAAAAAATAAATGCCCTGATATCCATTCCCAAACCCAGAAACTTGAATCTGATTTTGTCCTCTTTTAACTGTTGGCATGTCTTAATAAAGGCACAATGTTCCAATGGTTGTGGTATCTTTGGGAAGCTGTTTCAAAATGGAAAAAAAAAAAGTTAGAAGAGAAAAGAAATTTGATTCTATTCTACAGATTTGAAGTAGTGTTTTAACTGGAATTGAGCTTTATTATTTACCTTTAAAACTGTCTTACTTTTTGAGATTGGACAAGTCTGTCTAGGCTTTTTTTTAAATGTCTCTATTTCCTCATCTGCCTACTGGAGATAAAAACAACTACTTCCTAGCATTGTTTTAGGCAATAAACTGTTATTGAAACCTTGAAAATATACAAAGAACTGTATAAATAAAAAGAAAAATATTATTGTCATTAATAAGTGTGATTAGCTCTAAATAGTGTTTATCTCAGGTGGTACGCAGTAAATGTCTGAAAATGATGGTTAAATACTAGTTCCTAGTATAGATTCTTAAAATGTGAAGCAAGGAATTAATCCAGTGTGTTCCAGCACACTTTTATCTTTCGTGTTTATTCTTTTAAGAAATGATAAAGCTGACTTGGCTTTTTTTAGACTTTTGTTAGCCATATTCCTTTGGAAAGTTATATAATTACTTCTATAGATGACTTTTCACTAATAATTCTTTAATATATTTTTATCTAACTTCTTCTTGGACTATGTTTTTTTCTATGTAGTGTGTTTAAGGATGATATCTGAAGTATCTTGGCTCTCATATTTTATGTTTACATTCATTCTTTCAGAATATATGAGCCCGATTATATTGTTTTACATTCAGTCTTAATTTCTGTTATGTTGATACATTTAAAAATCTAATTTAAAACTTCTCAGATTTTATATAGTTCTTAATCTGTTTTATAATTTTGGGAAAATTATTCATTATGTTGAAGTACTTAATTTAGATATATATTGTCATGGAAAAATGTATTTAAGGGATAGTTGTATGTGTTTTTTACTTTTGGTCTTTTAGTTCCAGCGTGTTGTCCTTTTTGGTTTTGTTTTATTGCTTTTTTCTTTAATTTTGCTTACCAGAGCCAAAGCCTTAGTAGAAGAACAACGCCTTTTGTTCCTAGGGTTCAGGTAAAGGCCTTGTCTGCCTGATAGAATCTAAAATTGTGTTTTAACCCTTATTTGTATGTTTTTGGAAAATGCGTAGTAGGAAAACTTTATTTGGTATGTTGCTCCAAACCATATTATTGATTTCCAAATCATTTTATGAGCCAGCTTGTAAAATTCTGCATGGGGATTAAAATACAATAAAAATTTAAAGAGACAATCTTTGTTAGTGATTTTATATGATGTACTGAATACTAAAACTCATAAGTTTCAGGTTGACATTTAATGTAGATTTCACTTATATCTGTAATATTGACACAAACAGCTGATTTTATACTGTTGATATTTTTATTACACTAAGGTTACTGTCTCTTTAAATCATTCATTATATCACTTAACATCTACATTATCTTGCATTTTCCAAGCAATTACTCCTTGAGGAGACTGGCAAATAAATTTGTACCTTATCTAAAAATGAATTTTCTGCATATTATATATAAAGTTCAACTTTTGAAAACTATATGACTTTGATAGAACAAAATCACAATCCAAATAAAATGTGTTGGATTTATTTTGTTTACATTATGTAATTATAATTCCATTTGTTTTTACTGCAATACTTGGGTACAAGTTCTTTGCCTCTTTTCATTAGGAAACCCCTATACTGAAAAGTAGTGTTAATATAGTGTTTTTAAAAAAGTAGTATTATGCTTTCCTTGATTTGCTGCATGGGTTTCTTTCTTTTTTTTTGTTTTGGTTATTGTTGTTGGTTTTCAATAATGCTAATTTAATTTAAATTTTTAAAAATTGAAATTGTTCTAGTTAACACTATCTCGTGTAAAATATTTACTTAGACTGCTCAGAGTCTGCTTGGGAAACTTAAAAGTGGCACATGAAAATTGTATTAAAGCAAGTACAATGATATCAATATTTTCATTAATGAAAATGATGTAAAATAAGTTTATCATATTTAGAACTGTGGAAATATATTTATTTTATTTTGAGAAATCAACAGATATATTCCAACCATTCATTTAAAAAGCACATTTAGGAATGTGACTAGTAATCTAGCAAATAAAATAATTTTGTTTTGATACTGTGAGCTGGATATCTATTAAAAACTTCAATGCAAGTCCCATAATATAAAATGAAAATTAGAGCTATTGATCAAATGCCCAGTTTGACAGTTTATTAAGACATATAATTTTCATCAAAAAATCAGTACAAAGTGTGCCTGTTTCATATCTATATTATTTTAATAAGTATATATTTGTAACATATAATTTATAAACTGTAAAGTATTAATGTGAAAATATGAAAGCTAGTACCTAATATCTGTTTGTGTGAGGAATGAATATTATTAATAAATGATAGTTTTGGTTTTCCATGGCATAAGAAATCTAAAAATAATACTATTTATCAAGCATTTGAAATATATATCTTAAGATTTCATTGTAATAATTTTAAAAGAGTAAAAATGCTGCCTGTGGAGATGAAACAAAGGTTTAGTGTCAATCCCTAATAAAGTGCTCACAGAAATCAGTAATTTGCTCCAATAATTAATTATGAACTTAGTCTAACAATACTTATTATTTTTCTTTGTTATTTAAATGCACCATTGGAAAACAATTTTGTAGCCTTTCAGAAGTTTTTTTCTTTTGTGAAGTGTCTAATATTGATGTCATGATGCTCCGAGAAGGATTTTTAACTTCATGCAAAATAAAGCCATAGCTCTTATTTCTATAGAAAATAAAGAATATAGAAGGTAGTGTGATTTGGTCACAAACTTAGAGGAACTTCGAATATTTCTGACATCTGTTTCATCTCATATATGAAACACTCTTGTATTTCTTACTTTTTTCTTCCCACTCATATCTTTTGCCTGAATGTCTCTTTTTTCCATCTATTCTCATCTATATCTTTGATTTAATATTGTTGGGCAAGAAATACTTGAACTTTTTCTCTTTTTTTAATAGTGATTTCTAAAAGTTTTATATTGGAGTATAGTTTATAATGTTGCTGTTAGTTTCAGGTGCTGAACTTTTTTTTCTCACTTAAATATCAGATGCTTTTTTCCAGGTTATTGCTTCCCTAGTCTAAGGCAGTGGTTCTCAAGCTTTAATGGAAATGAGAATCACCTGAGGATTTGTTAATATGCAAATTTTCTGGGCCCCATTCTGGTTCTGTAGCTGAAAGGTGGGCCACAGGAATTTGTAACTTTTAAACAGATGAGTCAGATAAAACTGTTGGAAGAGTTTTATGAACCACAGTTTGAAAACCACTTGACTAGGGTCTGTACTTAGCAAGTCAGTTCAAAAAACTTTTTGTTATAGAACCTCAAGATAATAATACCTGCATTAAACATAAGGACTTAATATAAACAGTAGTATTACCGTTTGTAAAATTTAAACATTTCTAATAATTATTCTTATAAGAGGACTAATTTCATTTAACCAAACAAAAATGTGTATAAATAATTTTATATACTTTTCTGGGCCATTAGTCTTCTGACTCAAAATCTTGCTTGGCCTCTCATCCTCTTAGGATATTAAGTGAGGAGCTCAACAACACTATGTTAAAATTGGAACTGAACTACTAACCTATCATATATATATTTATCTGTATATTTTTTTAATGTGGATGGTCTTATGTATATAGCCTAGAGCTTGGCCCAGCCCTGACTGCTTTGGAGCGGAGAGGAAAGGACTGACATGAGATATATATTTAAGTCTTCCAAGCTGCTGCAAACATTGTGCATCCAAATTAAAAGAAAAAAAATCAAACCATTGAAAATAAAATATGCATATTACATAAACAAAACTTTTCCCCAAGCTCCAAATTTCCAATTCAATTTCAGTTTGAAGATAGTGGCCAGGGATGTGCTAAATTCTGAACCAACTGTGAATCAGAATCATAGTCATCATAACTAAGTGTGGGAGTGTGAGATGTGTGTGGGAGGTGACAGTTGTTAAGTCTAATGAATTCAGCAGCTGGATGTGAAGATCTAATCCTTAATTATGACATAGGCAAATTATTCTAATTTTCTCATCTTGAATTATAAAATATACCCTTGTATTCTAAGGATGAATACATTTGCTTCACAAATGAAAAAGAGACTATGTATAAAAAACTTTAAAAGATGAATTTAGTATCATTTTAAATACAAATTTAAACAGTCTGTTTACTAAATCTTCTAGTAATTCCTAGTTACTCATAATCTTTGAAAGATCTTTGCTGTGATATAACATAAAACATTTGCTGAAAATATTCCCATGAATGCCATATGAGCAACTTATCTGTTCAGTTCATTTTGAGGACTTATTATGAACTCAGTATTGTAGGGGAACCAAAATGAACTACAGTGATTCCTGCATAAATGTAGACACAGAACAATCCTATATAAAGTCCTTATTATAGCAGTGCAATTATTATGTGCATGTTAATAAGCTATCAAATTAGATTACAAAAATTTCAAGAGATTTGTCAAACTAAAATATCTGAATTAAATTCTCCATTCATTGAAGTTATTATAGCATATCCTTTAAGTTAACTGCAATTTACTAAGTGAAGTTTATATTCTGTGCTAATATCAGGATAAGAGAATGGGGCAAAGATTGGGAATGTAAGCATTCTGTTATATTAGTAAATGGTTAAGCTGATAAATAAATAATTTTGCTTTTCAGATAAAACTGTGGTTTGACAAGGTTGGTCACCAATTAATAGTTACAATTTTGGGAGCAAAGGACCTCCCTTCCAGGGAAGATGGGAGGCCAAGGAATCCTTATGTTAAAATTTACTTTCTTCCAGACAGAAGGTAAGGATATGAAACAAAAGTAAATATTCTTGAAAACAGATGAGAAATGTTAATAGCAGGGAGCATTTTGATTTTGTGTCATTTATTTTTAAATATCATACCAGTTAGATACTTATAAAGTTTAACATAGGCATAATGATTCCTAGGAATCAAAAAAGTGAGAGTAAATGCTTTGAGATTGTTTTAAAACCCATTTCAAATGTTTATAATATAGATGATTTTATTCTATATCAATTTTATATTGTGTGGATTGCTTCTTAAATAAAGTATGTTTTTACTTATAAAACTCATTAAAAATTGTGCACCTTTAAATCGGATACACTTAAACATAAACTACAGAGACAAAGAGCTGGAAATGGTACTAAAGGATATTCATCATATTCCTCTACAATTTCTACTTTCTCTTATTAATATATTGTTTCTCTACATTCTGTAAAATTAATGAATATGCTTTGTATTTAATTACCCGTATCATCAAGGAATCTCTACCATTGGGCTGAGATTTAGCTTCCTAAAGTGTCATTTACTTTGTGTCCATGCTGATCAGTATGCATGTTATTAATCTACCCTGATTTAAATAGAGAAATCAGGATAGGAGAAATAGCTTATCAAAAATCATCTCAGTTCAGTTCAGTCGCTCAGTCGTTTCTGACTCTTTGCGACCCCATGAATTGCAGCACGCCAGGGCTCCCTGTCCATCACCATCTCCCAGAGTTCACTCAGACTCACGTCCATCGAGTCGGTGATGCATCCAGCCATCTCATCCTCTGTCGTCCCCTTCTCCTCCTGCCCCCAATCCCTCCCAGCATTAGAGTCTTTTCTAATGAGTCAACTCTTCGCATGAGGTGGCCAAAGTACTGGAGTTTCAGCTTTAGCATCATTTCCTCCAAAGAAATCCCAGGGCTGATCTCCTTCAGAATGGACTGGTTGGATCTCCTTGCAGTTAAAAATCATCTAATCATTCTTAATTTCAAACACATGCAAAGTGAAAGAAATTATTCAATAAACATCATGAAAAAGGAGAAAACTAGTACACTAATTTCCCTTCCCTAGCTCTTCTGCATCCCTGGTTTCTAGGGCTGGTCTGGTCATTTTTCTCAGGATGGAAGTAGCCGGATACAGATGTGATTTTAAACATAGTTGTATACTTCTGCACACTCTCTTATTTGGTTTAACTTAAAGTCATCAGTATTGAATGCCACAGTATCATCTGAAGAATAGCCTCAACAAAGATAATAACAAGTAGGCAGTTTACAAAGGTCTTACACTTTGATACATATTTTGGAAAAAAAATTAGTAAAAACAAATTATTCAGAAAATATGTGAGGTTGCCACAGCCTCCTAAACTATTAGATGTATGATTTTATCTTATAAAGTTTACTTAAAGAAGATTGTTATATAACAACTTAGATTGTCTTTCAGGGAGGGATACACTTTGAACTGTAAGGGAAGATGAGGATATGCAATAACTAAAATGGTAAATCCAACTTAAAACTTCAGTTGGATGACAGATGTCACAGCCATATTATCTACAATCTCATGGGGAGGCCATGTCACTTCGCTTCTCAGAGTGCAGTGAGTTTACTAGTCTAAGCATCCTTAGATTGCCATCATAAAAACTTGCAGAAAATCGTGCATTCCCACACATGCTTTTATGTAAGCACATAACAAGTCATAGCTCAGTTGGTAAAGAATCCACCTGCAATGCAGGAGAATCTGGTTACATTCCTGGGTCAGGAAGATCCACTGGAGAAGGGATAGGCTACCCACCCAGTATTCTTGGGCTTCCCTTGTGGCTCAGCTGGTAAAGAATCCGCCCGCTATGTGGGAGACCTGGGTTCAATCCCTGGGTTAGGAAGATCCCCTGAAGAAGGGAAAGGCCACCCACTCCAGTATTCTGGCCTGGAGAATTCCATGGACATAGTCTGTGAGGTCGCAAGAGTCAGACATGACTTTCACTTCACTTCACTTCAACAAGTTTCTGTTTATTTAGAGCTCTGAAGAAAAATGCTTGTTTTTGAAGATGATAAAAGTCTCTCAGATTATTTGTTTTTTTTGTAGACTGTTTAGTTTTAGTTTATTTTTCATGCCTCTTCCCACTTTCTGAGCAGACAGAGCTCAGATGAATAAGAAAGTCCCTTTAAAGACTCCTTTGTATTCCCAAATATAGAATTTTTATCTTTTCTCAACAGCAAAAAATTGAGAAAGTTTTGAAATTTTTTTCTCAGATTATCTCTCAGCTGAGTTTTCTTGTCAGTTATCAGGAATTTGAAGAATATTTAGGCAAGTTTGTTGCTCACTTTATTAATAGAGTTGTGTCAGGATTTTATCTGTAGTAGAAAACAGAATTCTCTGGTTAACTCACATAGCTACTTTATCACCTCAACCTTTTTTATTCTGTTGGCATAAATTTTTACACATGAATAAAGGACTGTACTTTTAGTTTGAATTATTTATTTTTTGGAAAAAAAGCCACAGGTCGTAGGAAGCAGTATAAACCATTCTTGGATTAGATGGCAAGATTCCATCTAAATATTTTCTTTCTGATGTTGGTGGAAGGAATTTTTATCTCTGACAGGGTGTCATAATTCATTCTTTTATGGATAGAATATAAAGTAGATGCTTTATGAATATTTGTTAAAGTTTTGGAAGGAGGAAGTGACAGTCATAAATCATAGTCCTTGCCATTATTTCTCTATTATTTAGTTCTAATTTACAGTGCCACTTCTTTTTCATAAATTTGAATGGAGATAAGATTTCCAACATGGCTTTCCAAAGTTATTTTCCTAGGGATCCATAGAAATTAATAAAGATACATTGCTTTTAAATGGCCACATTAAATACATGCTTTTGATTCATTAAGTCAAATCTCTTACATCTCCTGCATTGACAGGAGGATTCTTTGCCACTCACCCTGGGAAGCCCTTGTATTAAACAGCAAGCTCTGCTTTCACCTAGGAGAAGTCACTTTCAGTTCAACTCAGTTCAGTCACTCAGTCATGTCCGACTCTTTGCGACCCCATGAATCGCAGCTCGCCAGGCCTCCCTGTCCATCACCATCTTCCGGAGTTCACTCAGACTCACGTCCATGAGTCCGTGATGCCATCCAGCCATCTCATCCTCAGTCGTCCCCTTCTCCTCCTGCCCCCAATCCCTCCCAGCATCAGAGTCTTTTCCAATGACTCAGCTCTTCACATGAGGTGGCCAAAGTACTGGAGCTTCAGTTTTACCATCATTCCCTCCAAAGAAATCCCAGGGTTGATCTCCTTCAGAATGGACTGGGTGGATCTCCTTGCAGTCCAAGGGACTCTCAAGAGTCTTCTCCAACACTGCAGTTCAAAAGCATCAATTCTTCGGCACTCAGCTTTCTTCACAGTCCAACTCTCACATCCATACATGACCACTAGAAAAACCATAGCCTTGACTAGGTGGACCTTAGCCAGCAAAGTAATGTCTCTGCTTTTGAATATACTATCTAGGTTGGTGATAACTTTTCTTCCAAGGAGTAAGCGTCTTTTAATTTCATGGCTGCAGTCACCATCTGCAGTGATTTTGGAGCCCCCCAAAATAAAGTCTGACACTCTTTCTACTGTTTCCCCATCTATTTCCCATGAAGTGATAGGACCGGATGCCATGATCTTCGTTTTCTGAGAAGTCACATAGACTCCCTCATTTAGAGGTACTCTATCCCTTCTTAGTTCAAACTGCTTCCTGTTTCCCAATACTCTTAGAACTGTGCTGTGCTGAGAGAATTTGAAGAAGTTAATACAGTTCCACTTTCTGTTCATTGGCACTTCTCTCTTCAAATAGCCTCTCTGATAGCTTAACATTGCCTTCCTTGATGATTTTCTTTGTTCCTATTCAGCCATTGATCCTCTCTAATAAGCTAAAGTAGTGATCTCCAAAACGAATGGATGTACCCAGGGAATGTACGAAACAATTCATTGGAGTTCAGAAAGAAATATTAGTCTTTTTATTTTCATCTATTTTTTATTCCTATTTTTGTATATTTACCAATGAATGCAATATTATATATTATATGCAATATATGCATGCAAATAATACATGCATATAATTTATAAATATATGTGTATATAATGGAATGCATAATCAAAAACATTAATTTGATAGAAATATGCAGCAGAAAAAAGTATGAAAGCCTCTGAACTGGAAGTTCTGTCCATCAGGATGGCCAGCTTGCATTTCCAGCCCAGACTATTTCAGCTACCTCACACAGAAATAATTTTACTATTTTTATAAAGACCTATAAATGTCAAATGAGCAAGTGTGGATATATAAGGAAATAATTTGAGAATATGTAATTACAATTGCTCATTAGCTTAACTGCATGGATGTAATAATTTATTATTATGTTTAATTGTTTATTGTACAAAGAATTTCTGTAGTTTAAGTGAATAGTATATTGGTTGCAAATACTGTGTATAGAATTTGCATATGTACAAATAGTTAAAGTAATAATGTATATAGCCAATAGATTGATTTCCATTTTAAAGGTTTCCAGTAGGGCACTGTGTTAAAAACAAAAAAAATGAGTTAAATATTCTTTAGTGTGGTTCTATTTAGAATTTGTGAAAGACTGTTTTTAAGTATCTATCATGGAAATTTTTCATATTTAGTGTAATATTCTGTTATTAAATCAAAGTTACATAATGATATGCCTTATACATTTCAATAGTAATTTTGAAGATTACAATATTTTTAATATATGACAAATTTATGGGGAAACTTCACTTCTTTCCTGCAAAATTTTAAATTAATACATTTTAGGGCAAAAGTTAAAATGAAGGTTTATGTAAGTACATATATTCTTGTTTTTTCATAGTGACAAAAACAAGAGAAGAACTAAAACAGTGAAGAAAACTTTGGAACCCAAATGGAACCAAACATTCATTTATTCTCCAGTCCACCGAAGAGAATTTCGGGAACGAATGCTGGAGATTACCCTTTGGGATCAAGCTCGAGTTCGAGAGGAAGAAAGTGAATTTTTAGGAGAGGTATCTGAACTATTTTAAAGCTTAGACTATTCATGTTATCTTGAATACTTTTGTTTATATGACTGTCAGTTAAATATTATATTTTGAATACCTGAGAAAGTAAACATAATCTAATGAATTTAGCTGCTGTTTTAAGAAAACTTATTGATGCTTTTATAGTATTTGTATATCCTTTTAGTTTACTAAACCAGTTGTACCAATATAATTCAATCATTTATCCATGGATCAGTTAGTTCAGTCGCGCAGTCGTGTCCGACTCTTTGCGACCCCATGAATCGCAGTACGCCAGGCCTCCCTGTCCATCACCAACTCCTGGAGTTCACTCAGACTCACGTCCATTGAGTCTGTGATGCCATCCAGCCATCTCGTCCTCGGTCGTCCCTTTCTCCTCCTGCCCCCAATCCCTCCCAGCATCAGGGTCTTTTCCAATGAGTCAACTCTTCGCATAAGGTGCCCAAAGTACTGGAGCTTCAGTTTTAGCATCATTCCTTCCAAAGAAATCCCAGGGTTGATCTCCTTCAGAATGGACTGGTTGGATCTCCTTGCAGTCCAAGGGACTCTCAAGAGTCTTTCCATGGATAAACGGATAAATTTAGGGACTAAGGTTTCAAAGGCAGACAAGGTATATTCCTCTCTTTAAAGAATTTATAGTCCACTAGAATACGTATAAGTGAATGAACAATTGTAATGTAGCAAGACAGATGTTCTACGGGAAAGTGCAGTAGGAATACAAAATTGCTGTGCAGGGAAGGGGAAGTAAGTGGTCCAGGGAATGCTCCACAAAGAAACTAGAATTTAGCAAAGTCAGAGGGAATAAAGTTTCTGCAGAGGGAATACAAGATCTAGAGTTATGGAAGTCTTGGACAACTGCATTGAAATTTGAAAAGAACATGGTAAGAAATGAGATTTGAAAGCTAAACTGACGTCTGATTGTATCCGTTCGTGTATCATAATAAGAGGCTGGATTTTATCCTGTAGATAATGGGAACAAATGACAGCTTGGAAAGAGCATGACTTGATTTCATATATACTTGAGAAAATATTTCTATCTGAAAGGTAGAGGATGAATTGAAGGGAACAGATGAGAGGCAGTTCTCCCACCATTAACATACTAAGATAACTGCTTTCAGTGTTTTTCAGTGTGGTTGATTTTCCGGAGTGAATTAAATGGTAATATCATGGGTAAAACAGCAATCCATAGAAATATTGAACTGAATGTTTTTAGCTAAGGAATCAAAGAGTTGTAAAGAAGGGGAATATAATTGCTAAAATCAGAGACTAGCTTCTGCTGCCTGGTTGTGTGTTCCTGACACTGCTACTTCCTGACTTTGGTACTTAGCAAGTTATTTAATATATTTGCACTTTAGTTTCCTCTTCAGTAGAGTGAGAAGGGCTAGAGTGAGGATTATGTGTGTGTGTGTGTGTGTGTGTGTAACCATTTAAAACACATACCTATAATTTTGAAAATGACTAGGGACAATTTAGGAAGAATGAAGAGTACCTTAGTTGTTTTACTTTTTTACCTCCCATAGCTATATAATGATTTATCATTATATAACAGTTCTCACATCCTTAAACACAGACCTTGTCATATTTGCATGACTTTGAAAGATAATAAAAAGAATCATTTATTTATATGGAATGATTTCCTTTTCAAATTTATTATATATTCATATTATAATATGTGATGATGTGATGTGTTTGTGTGCTTAGTCATGTCCAACTCTTTGCAACTCCACAGACTTGTAGCCTGCCAGGCTCCTCTGTCCATAGAATTTTCCAGGCAAGAATTCTGGAGTGGGTTCCATTTCCTATTCCAAGGGAATAATCTTCCCAACCAAGGGATTGTACCCATGTCTCATGCACTCCTGCATTGCAGGCAGATTCTTTACTGCTGAGCCACTTAAAAATCCATTCTTTTTTTCTTTCCTGTTTTGAATCCTTAGTATTATGATACATTAAACTGAGTTTTAAGTAAGACCGGTCTTTGATTTATATTGCATCTGTTTCACTTACCAGCAATGCCAACTTAAACAAATTTTTCAATCTTTTTCAACCTTGGTATGCCTATCTGTAAAAAGTTGACTAATAAGACCAACCTAGTAGTTTTTACCCAAGAATTAAGATAATGTATGACATGGTTCTTAACACACAGTAAGCATTTCTAATTTGTTTTTATATCCCCTGTTTCAGAATTTGTAAAGGTTAAGCTAATGAATGTAAGTGAAATGCTTTTTAAACCGTAAAACAGTTTACATATATTAGTTATAATTACCGACATTTAGTAATAAGTTCTCTTTCTGTTCAGTTCAGTTGCTCAGTTGTGTCCTACTCTTTGCAACCCCATGGACTGCAGCATGTCAGGCCTCCTTGTCCATCACCAACTCCCAGAGTTTACCCAAACTCATGTCCATTGAGTCGGGGATGCTATCCAAACATCTCATCAATGTCATATTTAACAGCCTCTAGTAGATGGTCTGTTACAGCCTCCAGTAGTTCAAAGAGCTACAAAATAAATGCCTTAAATGTATATAAATAAATGTATATAAAGCTATTAAGTCAATGAGTCATGAGTTATAAATATTTATATATTTAACTAGTGTTGAGCATATGGGCAATTCTACTGCATAACCTTGCTTTTGACCTAACAACATTACTATTATAATGAAATCATTTAAGAGAATTTTTATATCATTGTCATATGACAATTCTTTGTCTCTTGGCTTTGTAGATTTTAATTGAATTAGAAACTGCATTATTAGATGATGAGCCACATTGGTACAAACTTCAGACTCATGACGTTTCTTCATTGCCACTTCCCCATCCTTCGCCATATATGCCACGACGACAGCTCCATGGAGAGAGCCCAACACGGAGGTTGCAAAGTAGTTTTCAGTAAAATTTTTCATATATTTATTGAAACATCTTGAATGATATATATGACAGAGAATTTAAGGATACCATTATGAGTATTAACAGGTATCTATTAGTATTTTCATAGCTATTCTTAAAGCTTTGAAATTGATACACTTAACTGAATGCATGTTGTATTCACTTATCACAGTATGACACACTGTGCTTCACTGTATTAAAACTTCACAATGTTTTAACTTTACCTCTTAGAATCTAAAATATAGCAGTGAAATAGTTAATGTAGTAGAAGTTGGTCATGTAGCTGTAGATATCTGAAATTATTATTTCTACCTTCATTAAGCCAAATATTTTAGGGATATATAGGATAAAAGTATAGCATAGTGGTTAAAACCTGTCTATGAACATTACTCAGATAAACTTTAAGTTTTGATTCTCTCGTTTAACAATTGTATGACTTGAGGTAGGTCATCGCTCTCTGTTTCACTTTCTTCATTTAGAAAATGGAAATAATACATCACAGGATGGTTGTAAGAGTTAATCTCAGGAGTGTAAACTGATACTATTGTTGTCGTTATCAGTGTTTGCATTTTATCCTGAATTATGCACAGTCCAAACTATAAAATAGATTATTCAGAGAATCTTGAGGAAACTCAGAAATATTTTCCGCATTGAAAAAGGAAAATGGCATTGTTGATTTGTTGATCTTGCAGCTCAAGCTTATTTGTTTCTTTCTGATGAATCTTTGTGATAGGTGAAGTGGATGCTTTTTGCTTTGGGTAGTATTCATGGAGCCATCATGTTTCAGGGTTAGCAACTTTTTTGTCAAGTAACAGAGAACTGATTGAGATTAACTGGATTTCAGAAGTACAAATTTATAAGCATAAATACTGTGTCATCATGATATCAATCATGGTAAAGATACTTGACCATATAACAACTCTTGTATAAATGGATCCTAGCCTTTCTGATGAATAGAGGGCTAAATTACATGTCAGAAGGTTGTTGAATAGAGAATTAGAGCAAAACATTGACTTTTGGAATAATTAGTCATAGGAAAGCATAGAGATGTGTATTAACTTCTTTTTAAAATAATCTAATTACTGGAATTTTATTTCCATTAGACACAACCTCTTACCCTTGGAGGGGATTAATTTAATACTAATTTTACAGCACTCACTTTTTTCAGTTCCCCCCAGAGTGAACACCCACACACCTTTATTTGCAGTTGCCATGACAACATTGTTTGTTGTAACTACATAATCATGAAATTTATGTTGCCTAAATTTAGAGTGTCTGCTCTTTCTGACCCTGTAATCTACTCAGTATATTGTCTCTAAATCACAATGTAGGATGATGAGTTACTACATGAAGGTTGCTAGTATAATTCATTTTCTACTAATTCCTGTAGATTAGGTTTATAGGCTATTAATGCTAGCTTCTATTGCCCTTTCTTGCAGCACTGGCCTCTTCTCTATTTACTCTCTGTTGTTATTGCAATAAAGAGTAAGTTTGATGACTCTTAGTGTCTGAAACTCTTAAATCTACCAATAAATTTCATTTTTTCCTTCCCTAGCTAAGAATAGTGTATGTAAGGTAAGATGAGAATAAAGGACTTTCTAGTTATCTATATAATCATAGATATGCTTGAAATTAATTTAATCAATTTTGCAGATATTAATGTTTTCCATCCCTACAATGGCTCCTCTGTTAAGTAATCATTAATAATATTAAATTAACCCCTAGGTGAAATAATAACTCCATGTTGTACTGTATGAGTCTTGCCACTATCAATTAACTTCTAATAAAATTAATTTTCAATAATTGAATATATGACTGAATTTGGTGTTTTACATTAAAATTTTATTATAGTCTATTAGCAATGTGTGGAGAAGGCAATGGCAACCCACTCCAGTACTCTTGCCTGGACAATCCCATGGACGGAGGAGCCTGGTAGGCTGCAGTCCATGGGGTCGCACAGAGTCGGACACAACTGAAGCGACTTAGCAGCAGCAGCAGCAGCAGCAGCAATGAGTAGACATAAAGATAGGTAAAAATGAGTGATAAAGGAATATTAGGAGATAACACTCAGGGATAGTCAGAAAGTTAAAGATATTACCATGGGCTAAGTGTATGTTGCTCATCAATGACAGGTTCAAGTTAGGGTGTTAGTAAGTAAGTATATTTGATTTAGGTCATACCTGAATCGTCTAGTGGTTTTCTCTACTTTCTTCAATTTAAGTCTGAATTTGGCAATAAGCAGTTCATGATCTGAGCCACAGTCAGCTCCCAGTCTTGATTTTGCTGACTGTATAGAGCTTCTCCATCTTTGGCTGCAAAGAATATAAACAATCTGATTTCAGTGTTGACCATCTGGTGATGTCCATGTGTAGAGTCTTCTCTTATGTTGTTGGAAGAGAGTATTTGCTATGACCAGTGCGTTCTCTTGGCAAAACTCTATTAACCTTTGCCCTGCTTCATTCTGTACTCCAAGGCCAAATTTGCCTATTACTCCAGGTGTTTCTTAACTTTCTGCTTTTGCATTCCCATCCCCTATAATGAAAAGGATATCTTTTTTGGATGTTCGTTCTAAAAGTTCTTGTAGATCTTCATAGAACTGTTCAACTTCAGCTAATTCAGCATTACTGGTTGGGGCATAGGCTTGGATGACTGTCATATTGAATGGTTTGCCTTGGAAACGAACAGATATCATTCTGTCGTTTTTGAGATTGCATCCAAGTACTGCATTTCGGACTCTTTTGTTGACCATGATGGCTACTCCATTCTTTCTAAGGGATTCGTGCCTGCAGTAGTAGATATAATGGTCATCTGAGTTAAATTCACCCGTTCCAGTCCATTTTAGTTTGCTGATTCCTAGAATGTCGATGTTCACTCTTTCCATCTCTTGTTTGACTACTTCCAATTTGCCTTGATTCATGGACCTGACATTCCAGGTTCCTATGCAGCATTGCTCTTTACAGCATCAGATCCTTGCTTCTATCACCAGTCACATCCACAACTGGGTATTGTTTTTGCTTTGGCTCCATCCCTTCATTCTTTCTGGAGTTACTGCTCCACTGATTCCAGTAGCATATTGGGCACCTACTGACCTAGGGAGTTCCTCTTTCAGTATCCTATCATTTTTCCTTTTCATACTGTTGATGGGTTCTCAAGGCAAGAATACTGAAGTGGTTTGCCATTCCCTTCTCCAGTGGATCACGTTCTGTCAGACCTCTCCACCATGACCTGTCCATCTTGGGTGGCCCCACACAGCATGGCTTAGTTTCATTGAGTTAGACAAGGCTGTGGTCTATATGATCAGACTGGCTAGTTTTCTGTGATTATGGTTTCAGTGTGTCTGCCCTTGATGCCCTCTTGCAACATGTACCGTCTTACTTGGGTTTCTCTTACCTTGGACATTGGGTACTAGACCATTCAGGTATGACCTAAATCAAATCCTTTATGATTATACAGTGGAAGTGAAAAATAGATTTAAGGGACTAGCTCTAATAGATAGAGTGTTTGATGAACTATGGACGGAGGTTCATGACATTGTACAAGAGACAGGGATCAAGACCATCCCCATGGAAAAGAAATGCAAAAAAGCAAAATGGCTGTCTGAGGAGGCCTTACAGATAGCTGTGAAAAGAAGAGAAGCGAAAAGCAAAGGAGAAAAGGAAAGATGTAAGTATCTGAATGCAGAGTTCCAAAGAATAGCAAGGAGAGATAAGAAAGCCTTCCTCAGCAATCAATGCAAAGAAATAGAGGAAAACAACAGAATGGGAAAGACTAGAAATCTCTTCAATAAAATTAGAGATACCAAGGGAACATTCCATGCAAAGATCTTTTGACAGTTTTTCATAGGTTACTGAGTCTATGTTGTTGTTTTTAATTTTTTCCTCTCTTCCTCAGTTTTGATTATTTTTATTTACTTGGCTTCAAGTTGACTGATATTTTGTTCTACAGTGTTCAATTTTCCAGAAAAAAATTTCTGTGAATTATCTTATTAAATACATTATATTTTTCATTTTAAGTTTTGTATTTGGTTTTCTTAGAGGTTACTATATCTTTCCTGTTCTCCTTGTTTTATTATATGTATGTTTGATATACAAACAAATGTGTGTGGGCAGATGTGTGCTTGCTTAGTCTGTAAGTTATGTCAGACTCTTTGCAGCCCCTTGGACTGTAATCCAGCAGGCCCCTCTGTCCATGGGATTTCCCAGGCAAGGATACTGGAGCAGCTTGCCCTTTCCTTCTCCAGGGGATCTTTCCCACCCAGGAATGGAACCTGCATCTCCTGCATTGGCAGGCGGGTTCTTTACCACTGAGCCACTGTGAAGCCCATGTGTAGGTATATGTAGATATATTAAAGAATTTATAGGATTATAATCTATATACACATGCTGCTGCTGCCAAGTCGCTTCAGTCGTGTCCGACTCTGTGCAACCCCACAGACGGCCTCCTACCAGGCTCCTCTGACCCTGGGATTCTCCAGGCAAGAACACTGGAGTGGGTTGCCATTTCCTTCTCCAATGCATGCAAGTGAAAAGTGAAAGTGAAGTTGCTCAGTCGTGTCCAACTCTTGGCGACCTCATGGACTGCAGCCTACCAGGCTCCTCCATCCATGGGCTTTTCCAGGCAAGAGTACTGGAGTGGGGTGCCATTGCTTTCTCATATGTGATATATATAAGATATATAATATAATTTATATCTATATGTATAATACTATAAATTCTTAAATCTGTCTATCAGTTCACTTTAGTTGCTCAGCCGTGTCTGACTCTTTGTGACCCCATGAATCGCAGCACACCAGGCCTCCCTGTCCATCACCAACTCCCGGAGTTTACCCAAACTCATATCCATTGAGTCGGTGATGCCATCCAGACATCAAGCTATATATAGTATTTATTTTAAAGTATACTAATTCCAACATCTTAGTCTTTTGTGGGCTTATTAGTCTTAGTCTTTTGCCTAGGGATCACATTCTGTATGTTTTATATATCTACTAATGTTTTGTGTACTGGACATTGTGTTTAATGTACTTTAGAGACTGAATTTTGAAGAATATTGTGTTTTATTTTAGCCGACATTGAAATTACTGAAGGATCACTTAAAATCAATGGAAGATGTGTTTCTTTTTTTTTTTTTTCTATTTTGATCCTTTACGTAGTTCTAAGTTATAATCGTTAGTCTAACTTGTGGTTCTTATGTCTAAGTTTTGAACTCTAAACAGAGTTTAAAATTTTGGCCAAAACCTTGGGGCTTCCCTGGTGGCTCAGAGGTTAAAATGTCTGCCTCCAATGCGGGAGACCCGGGTTCGATCCCTGGGTTGGGAAGATCCTCTGGAGAAGGAAATGGCAACCCACTCCAAGTTCATTGAAAGGACTGATGCTGAAGCTGAAACTCTAATACTTTGGCCACCTCATGGGAAGAGCTGACTCATTGGAAAAGACCCTACTGCTAGGAGGGATTGGGGGCAGGAGGAGAAGGGGATGACAGAGGATGAGATGGCTGGATGGCATCACTGACTCGATGGACATGAGTCTGAGTGAACTCTGGGAGTTGGTGATGGACAGGGAGGCCTGGCGTGCTGTGATTCATGGAGTCGCCCAGAGTCGGACACGACTGAGTGACTGAACTGAACTGAACTGAACTGAGCCAAAGTATTGGCATCAGTCCTTCCAATGAATATTCAGGGTTGATTTTCTTTAGGATTGAATGGTTTGATCTCCTTGCTGTCCAAGGGAATCTCAAGGGGCTTCTCCAGCACCACACTTCAAAAGCATCAATTCTTTGTCATTCAGTCTTCTTTTAGATGTGTATAAGAGACAGGTTTGGGGCTTCCCTGGTGGCTCAGAGGTTAAAGCGTCTGCCTCCAATGCGGGAGACCCGGGTTCGATCCCTGGGTTGGGAAGATCCTCTGGAGAAGGAAATGGCAACCCACTCCAGTATTCTTGCCTGGAGAATCCCATGGACTGAGAAGCCTAGTAGGTTACAGTCCACGGGGTCGCAAAGAGTCGGACACGACTGAGCGACTTCACCTCACCTCACCTCTATAATAATAGGATTTAAATTCCAAAGTCTGTATCCTATACATCAGGAAGTTGTTGAAATCTTGCAGACCATTTAGCCTTTCGACTGTGGCTTTCTGCTGGGTTTCTTCTTGTTTTTCTCTTTGCAGTTTATAATTTTAGGCAAGAATTTTGGGGACCATTAAGTGTAAGTTTTTGGTCTCCTTCTCTGGCTCCCTCCACTCCGGGATTTCTGTATAATTACAGCTTCTCTCACAATTCTGAATTCTGATCTCTGGCTTCTCAGTCTTGTAAGACTGAGGTTTTTTACTGAGCTGTAATTTCTCTGCAGTGAACCATATGGGGAAGGCCATTAAGAGAAAACTGGTTAAATAGGTTCCTTTTCTGGGCTTCTCTGTAGCTCAGCTGGTAAGGAATCCTCCTGCAATGCAGAAGACCCCAGTTCAATCCCTGGGTTGGGAAGATCGCCTGGAGAAGGGATAGGCTACCCACTCAAGTATTCTGGCCTGGAGAATTCCATGAACTATACTCCATGGGGTCACAAAGAGTTGGACACGACTGAGTGACTTTCACTTTCTTTCTTTTATTTCAATGGTCATATTGCCAATTTCTGCCTGAGTTTGTACTCTGGTATCTCTGAATAGTTTTGTATTAAAATATTTTTCCAGAATTTAGAATTATTACTGACAGGAGAGTTAGTTTGATATAAGCTACCCTATTATTCTCAGAAGCAGAACTCTACATTTTAATTTTTAATTCAAGGATAATGTCTTTAAAATGTTGTGTTGGTTTCTGCCATACATAAACATGAATCAGCGATAGGTATACATATGTCCCTCCTTCTTGAACCCCCCACCCATCTCCCACTCCATCCCACCCCTCTAGGTTGTCACAGAGCTCTGGGCTAAGCTCCCTGCATTATATAGCAACTTCCAGTTAGCTATCTATTTTACACATGGTAATATATATATTTCAGTGCTACTCTCTCAATTCGTCCCACCTTCCCCTTCCTCTGCTGTGTCCATAAGTCTAGAACTCTACATCTTTATGTAGACTTTTTACTGATGTATAGAATTCATATAGAAATATGTGTAAGTTGTAAATATACTCATGGATCAATTTTGAGTAAGAAACCACAACATTTAACTAGCACCCACATCAAGAAATAAAACATCATCTACATCTTGCCAGCCTCTCTCCTGCTCTCTTCCAGTAATTATTCCCACTGTCAATAACGTATGATAGAATACTTTCACTTATTTTTAATTTCATATAAATGGAATACTCACACATACGTGAATTTTGTAGAAATGAGATTACACAATATGTTTATATATTGTATCACGTATATAATATGTGACTTTTTCCCTTACCACTATGTTGTATGACTCATAAATATTGTTGCATTAATTTGTTTATCATTTTCATTGCCATATACAATTTACTTCTATAAACACACACCAATATATCTTATTTTTAGGTTGGTTATGAAAGCTATTTGTCTAAGTGAATTCTTATGCTTTGGTCAGAGGTGATAACTATACAAAGGAATTGCTTATCTTGGCTTTAAAGTGTGATTTAAACTATTTACAAATTTTGATATACTGTTGTTTATTAGCAGCCTTCTAAGAAGGTTATAATGTGAAGGTATTTAGTTAAAATCACTAGTTTGGGGAATTAAATTATTTAATTGAAAAAGCCTACAGTTGATTGACAGTTTGCTTTTAGATTTTGACTGTTCCTGTGAGTGCTTATTGCACATGCCTTTTGGTAATCACACATATTCATTTTTGCTATGGATATACCTAGTAATAGAGTAGGGAGGTAAGAGGCTATACATATATTCGGTTGCTGTAAATATTGTGTTACAGTTTCCCCAAAGTATCCAAATGCATACTTCTTACAGCAGTGAATGAGGGTTTGAGTTTCCCTATATGCTTACTTTATATTTGGTATTTTTAGTTCTTTTCATTCACTCATTCAGGTGGGTGTGTAATATTACCTCACTGTGGCTTTAATTTACATTTCTCTAATAGCTTTTTCTTAAGTTAATTGACTATTTGGATATCCTCATTTATGGAGAACCTAGTCAAATTTCTTGCCCATTTTTCTTTGGAATTATTTATATTTATATTACATTTATATTTCTTGATATTTTCATAAGATTTTTATGCTGCTTTTGGAGAGTCCAGAAGTTCTGTTTAATTCCTGGTTGAATGAAAAGTTTTAATCATGAATAGATTTGAATTATATTATTTTTGTTCATTCTGTGTAAGTGGATATAAATATATGATATATAGTCTTGTTCTACTAATTGGTAAATTGTGTTGATTTGAAATGTTAAAGTTATCTTGCATTCCTTTAATAAACCCAAGTATCTCATGATGCATTATCATTTTATCTATCTCTGGATTCAGTTTGTTAATATAGTAGAATTTTTGCATCTGTATTCCTGAGAGAGAGAAGAAGAGAGAAGAGTTTTCTTTCTTTTTGTAACAACTTATTTGCTTTTGTTATCCATATTCTGCTGCTGGATTCATACAAAATATTAGGAAATTTTACTTCTTTTTTTATTTGATATCTTTTATTATTTTTTTTTGTAATATCCTTGTCGAGCTTTTATTTCAGTGCTTCTCTGGCTTCATAAATTGTTCCTCATTTTCTGTTGCTTGAAAGAATGTGTATATTATTGGTATTTTTTTCCTGTACATGTTTAGAAGTATTCACCGTTGATGTGACCAGGGTTGGCAGTTTCTTTGTGGGTGCTGAATTACATGTTCAGTTTCTATGCTAGATTTAAAGTGATTCAAAATTTTATGTTTTCTTGTGTCAGGTGTGTTAGGTTGGATTCTTCTTGAAATTTTAATATTTCTCCTATTTTGAAAAAAAATTTGTACTAAATTTGTTCATAGTAGCATCTTATTGTCTATTTAATGTCTGTTGAATGTGTAGTCATGTCCTCGTTTCCCATATATTGATAATTTGTTCCTTTTCCTTTTACTGTTCTCCGTCAGATTTGCTGATGAGCTATCAATTCTACTAGTCTTTCAAAGAGTAAAATTTTTGTTTGTTTACTTTTTGGGTTGTCTATTTCTTTTCTTTTCCATTATTTTTTTTCCTATTTAAGTTTTCCTTAATAGGAAACTTTTCCTTTAAGTTTCATTTGTTTCTTGTCTTCTCATCAGAAGCATACATAGATAATTTTTAATGTGGTGTAATAATATATTATTGTGTTTTCATTTACCTTTGGATTTTTTAGGAATATATTGTTAAATTTTCAAGCGTTAGGGATTTTCTAGGATCTTGTAAAACATTGAAATTGAGCATAATAACCATCTTGTAGGAGTATCTACTTTGAATAATTTCAGTCTTTAAAATTAACTGTTTGCTTTATGGTGTAGTATGTAATCAATTTTGGTAATAGTTCTTTAAAGGAATGTTTATCTTTCATGTTTGGTACGTGTTCAACATATGTTGTTTATTAGGTTTATTAACTTCATTTTTAAAATATTCTGGGTTTTTTTCTTGATTTTTCCTCTGATTATTTCATCAGTTATTGAGAGAGGTATATTAAAATCTCCACCGTGATTTGGATATTTGTTATATATATTTTCAGGATATGTTATTAGGTGCATACAAAACTCGAATTGTTATTTTTTTTCCTAATGGACTGATAATTGTATCATTACATAATGCCTCTCTTAGGAATACTTTTTCCTTAAGACATGCTTTGTTTGATGTTACTGTTGCTGCAGCTGCTTGTTTGTTTGTTTTTTTTTGGTATGGAATATGTTTCTCAATCCTTTTATTTTCAACTCTCTGTATACTTGTACTTAAGATTTGTCCATTGAAAACAATTGTAAACTTTATTTTCTAAAATCCATCTGGAAAAGTTTATCTTTATTTGGGATAATTTATAAATTAACATGCAATTTCTTATAAATTTTGCTTAATATTGTATACATTCTTTAATTTTGATTTGTCTTTTTTCTCCCTTCTTTCTTTCAAGATCCACATTATTTTAATGACATCAACAAATAGTTGGTCACCTGTTATGCTTATGGTGACTGACATTGTGACTGATCCAAAGATACATAATACATAAGTAGCAATCAAAACAATTATTTACAAACTTGTCTTTGAAATACACTTTAAAAAAAATTTATTTAATCTGACTCTTAGGTTCCCATTTCTATAGTCAAATAGCAGTCACTCCTTCTTACCTACTCTCAATTCTCAACCGAGGTTCTAGAAAACCCTAAAAAAGGACAACATTCAGGAAAAACCCACTAATTTTTATTCCTTTGAGCTTCACTGGTATGTCCCAATGTGCACTGGTTTCTGAAACCAGGTCTACACATAGAAATTGTTACTAATGCTGGTTGCTGTGGTGCTTAGCATCCAACTTCTAAGGTACTTCATGTAGCTACTATCCTGTAATCCTAAAATATCACTGGACTCTGGAGAAGTCCTGAGCCTGAGTTCCTATTATTTACAAGGCTCTTTAACCATTGTCTCCTTACAGATTCTGCCAAATCTTGTCCTTTAGCAAGGTTTGCCTTCTTTGTAGCCATCTACACTCCTCTTTCTTTTCTGTCGTTTAGCATAATCTCATTAGTAAGCCTGTAGTATCTCCATCTCTCATAGCTTTCCATCCTGAAAAATTTATGTCCCTAATTCAAAGAAACACAAAAGTCTATAATAAAACATAATTTCTATCCCTGTATGTGGATATATATAATTAATTTCTAACTTTGTATAATTTTTAAAATCATATATAAGAAGGAGGGTTGTAAAATTAAAATTTAAGCTTTTGTGGAGTGCTGTAGTAATTTAGAAATATGAGAGAATAGTGCAAGTGGTGATGAGCATTTTAGCTAGATCTGAAAAGAATAAGTAGAATTTTAATAAATGGAGGTGAGGGAAGTGAACTGTATGTTTGGGAAGGTAGAGACACAAGGGAATTTGTTATGATGAGACTCACTGCAGAAAGCATTATGTGCCAGGCTAAGGATTAGGAGATTCTAATTTTTAAATAGAACCTGATGGTAGAAGAATGAAAGGAGTAGCATCTTAACACGATTTATTACTTCTCCTGATGTGCTACAACAAGGGAAAAATGTGCTTTGAGGGGAAAGAATTCTCTTCATTGTATCATATAAATAAATGTCTATCTTGCTTATAAATGTAGACGTGTATTGGAATTGGAGGAAGTTAAATATAGTAAATATTAGAGGAAGCAGTAAATTGCAATGAAAAAATTAGGGGGAAATGGCTTTCCTCTATTTGTCTATTTATTATGAAAATATCTGCAATAAAAATGTAAGCTTTAATTAGTATCTTGCAATATTTTTATATATAATCTGTTTTCCTTATTTGAAAACTTTTTTATAAATTGTGATTCTTAAAATAATGAACATAAATTTTAATTTTAAAAAGACAGAGGAGCTATATCCTTGACAGAAAATACTCATATTCACTCTCTGAAATCATTTAAATGTTAGGTATTTTACGATATTTGTGAAGAAAGAGCTGGAGTTTGAAAACTTTAGTGTCTTTAGTCCTGTATTGATTATAGTAATGCCCTTTATACAGTTTTAAGAAATAGTATAATCCTTTGATTATTTGTCTGAAACTTGTAAAACGTTTCATTCTAAATACTGACAGTGAAAACTTACATTGAATTCTTCCAAACTCTTTCTATGAGGCCACTTTTACCCTGATACCAAAACCAGACAAAGACAACACAAAACAAGAAAACCACAGGCCAATATCACTGATGAATGTAGATCCAAAAATCCTCAACAAAACTTTAGCAAACAGAATTCAGCAGCGTGTCAAAAAGTTTATACACCATGATCAAGTTGGGTTTATTCCAGGGTGCAAGGATTCTTCAATATATGCAAATCAATCAATGTGAAACACTATATTAACAAGTGAAAGATAAAAACCATATAATGATCTCAATGGATGCAGAAAAAGCCATTGACAAAATTCAGCACCCATTTTTTATTAAAACTCTTCAAAAAATGGGCACAGAAGGAACCTACCTCAACATAGTAAAGACCCTATGTGATAAGTCTGTAGCAAACATTATTCTCAATGGTAAAAAACGGAAAGCATTCCAACTAAGATCAGGAACAAGACAAAGGTGTCCACTTTAACCACTGTTATTCAACATAGTTCTGAAAGTCTTTGCTACAGCAATCAGAGAAGAAAAAGAAATAAAAGAAATCCACATCAGGAAAGAAGAAGTAGAGTTCTCACTGTTTGCAGATGACATGATACTGTACACAGAAGACCATAAAGATAGTATCAAAAAATTACTAGAGCTAATCAGTAAATTTAGCAAACTTGCAGGATACAAAATCAATACACAGAAATCACTTGCATTTCTATCAACTAAAAATGAATTAAGCCTTATACTTCTTGGTAGTTGGACTGATTATTTCATTGTTTCTTTCTTCCCAAGGGCGTATTTATTAGACCAATAGTAATAAAAAGAGAAAATCACATAGACCATCTCTGAGTGGTATATAATTGAAATAATGATATAAATGACTTAACAAACTACATGAGGGGTCCTCTTAACAACAGTACTTTACAGAAAATTCTCAAGTACCTTTGAAATAAAGAAGGGCATAGTAAACCTGGTGGCTCAGACTGTAAAGAATCTGCCTGCAAAGCAGGTGACCCGGGTTCAATCTCTGGGTCTATAAGATCCCCTGGAGAAGGGAATGGCAACCCATTCCAGTATTCTTGCCTGGAGAGTTCCATGGACAGAGAAGCCTGGTGGGCTACAGTCTACCAGGTCAGAAACAGTTTGACAAGACTTGAGCAATTTTCATTTTCACTTTAGTAAACTTAGATCAATTAAATCTGTCATTAACCCATAATGTCTAGATCATTCAAGATACAGGAAGGATATGAAATTATACTTCCTCATAACGTTCTTGAGAAAAAAGGCATTCAGTTCAGTTCAGTTCAGTCGCTCAGTTGTGTCTGACTCTTTCCGACCCCATGAATCGCAGCACAACAGGCCTCCTGGTCCATCACCAACTCCAGGAGTTCGCTCAGACTCACGCCCATCGAGTCCGTGATGCCATCCAGCCATCTCAACCTCTGTCGTCCCCTTCTCCTCCTGCCCCCAATCCCTCCCAGCATCAGGGTCTTTTCCAATGAGTCAACTCTTTGCATGAGGTGGCCAAAGTACTGGAGTTTCAGCTTTAGCATCATTCCTTCCAAAGAACACCCAGGGCTGATCTCCTTCAGAATGGACTGGTTGGATCTCCTTGCAGTCCAGGGGACTCTCAAGAGTCTTCTCCAACACCACAGTTCAAAAGCATCAATTCTTCGGTGCTCAGCCTTCTTCACAGTCCAACTCTCACATCCATACATGACCACAGGAAAAGCCCTAGCCTTGACTAGACGGACCTTAGTCGGCAAAGTAATGTCTCTGCTTTTGAATATACTGTCTAGGTTGGTCATAACTTTTCTTCCAAGGAGTAAGCGTCTTTTAATTTCATGGCTGCAGTCACCCTCTGCAGTGATTTTGGAGCCCCCCAAAACAAAGTCNACCTTAGTCGGCAAAGTAATGTCTCTGCTTTTGAATATACTGTCTAGGTTGGTCATAACTTTTCTTCCAAGGAGTAAGCGTCTTTTAATTTCATGGCTGCAGTCACCCTCTGCAGTGATTTTGGAGCCCCCCAAAACAAAGTCTGACACTGTTTCCACTGTTTCCCCATCTATTTCCCATGAAGTGATGGGACCAGATGCCATGATCTTCATTTTCTGAATGTTGAGCTTTAAGCCAACTTTCTCACTCTCCTCTTTAACTTTCATCAAGAGGCTTTTTAGCTCCTCTTCACTTTCTGCCATAAGGGTGGTGTCATCTGCATATCTGAGGTGATTGAGATTTCTCCCGGCAATCTTGATTCCAGCTTGTGTTTCTTCCAGCCCAGCGTTTCTGATGATGTACCCTGCATAGAAGTTAAATAAGCAGGGTGACAATATACAGCCTTGACATACTCCTTTACCTATTTGGAACCAGTCTGTTGTTCCGTGTCCAGTTCTAACTGTTGCTTCCTGGCCTGCATACAGATTTCTCAAGAGGCAGGTCAAGTGGTCTGGTATTCCCATCTCTTTCAGAATTTCCCACAGTTTATTGTGATGCACACAGTCAAAGGCTTTGGCATAGTCAATAAAGCAGAAATAGATGCTTTTCTGGAACTCTTTTGCTTTTTCCATGATCCAGCGGATGTTGGCAATTTGATCTCTGGTTCCTCTGCCTTTTCTAAAACCAGCTTGAACATCAGGAAGTTCACGGTTCATGTATTGCTGAAGCCTGGCTTGGAGAATTATATATTGTCAATGCACATACTTTCAGTTTTATCAAGGACACATTGTTACATCTGGACACTCTTGCCAAGAACAAAGTTTTCTGATTCAAAGTTAACCTTTGAAGAACACAGACATCAGAATGACATGAAGAAGCGAGAACATTCCAAAAATATATTTTTATTTTTTACTAAAGATTCCTAAAATATTTTTTACTAAATATATATCCAGTATAAATACTAGCGTTTGGATATATTAATATGATTTTGCACATGGCAAATAAGTATGGTTATGAATATCATCATTCTAAATATTTAATAAACAGTATTTGATATGATACAAAGATATCTACAGAGAATTTTAAAACTAGTGAAAATGTTAATTGTATCAGCATGTAAAATACTTTTTTGATATAGATATTTAGTTAGATTTACAATTATGTTCAATGTTTTAAGGAAATATTATATAACAATTCATATTACAATTTAAAATTTTATTTGTTGTTGTTATTCACTTAGTCGCTAACTCTGGGACTTATTCATTCTCTAACTCTGTGACCCCATGGACTGCAGAAAACTAGGCATACACTGTAACAATTAAATCTTCTATAAAGTAACATGTTATTTTTACTTGTTAACTCATGATTTTCCTGCAGTTTTTTGCTGCATGCTTTGTGATTACCTCTTTATATAACAATTTTGAAATATCAGCTATTTACTTGTGGTATGTTTTTGTACAGCTTTTAAAATATTGCTTTTTCTTCTGCCTTTTTTCTTGTTTAGGAAATTGTAATTTTATCTCTTCTTCTTTTCTTTGTCTTTCTTTTTTGGATAAAAATTACTGTATTCTCAGAGTTGTCTTTTTCCTTTGTGGTATAATAAGAATTTTAAACATCTTGAAGAATCATAGGTCTTTTTACTTTGTTTATCATAGTAATGTCCTCTGGGATTATTTCTTCCGATTATATTTAATTTCAGTATGGTCAAAAATTCTTTTCCAGTAGTATGCTGGAGATAGAGCCCATTGTACATTCATCTCTTCCCTTCACATACAGTGACTTTGGTAGCTTGAAACTGGCTGTATGGGAGTTTTTACATTATGGAAATAGGCATGTGTTACAAATCAAGGCTTTTTTTCCACCAGAGAGATAGTTGTCAAACCTTTACCAGCACACCACTGCCTTATCAGTTCAGTTCAGTTCATTTCAGTCGCTCAATCGTGTCCGACTCTTTGCGACCACTGCCTTATATTGTATACTAAAATTAATTTCAGAATTAACAAAATTTGAAATGTTAAGGGACTGGAAAACATAAATATTTAACCAAGCTGATATATGAAAGTAATAGAAGGAATCTGAGGGAAGATTATCATAAACTAGGATTTTTTAAAAAACTAACACAAACTTTAATTCATCTGAGAAACACTATTAGTCTATCTGGTTTCAAACGTACCTTACAACATTTATGATGAATATAGTCTTTCTTTTATGAAAATGTTGTAAGCTACGTTTGAAACCAGATAGATTAATAGCATTTCTCAAATGAATTATAGTTTGTGTTGATTTTTTTAAAATCCTAGTTTATTCTAGTTGATTCAGTTTTTTGTTAATTTATGAAAATATGCCCTTGACAAAATGTTAATACACTTAAATTATTTAACTACTATTTTCTGATTTGTACAATTTTATATTTATGTTTTATGAAATTCCTTTATAGTGTCCCGAATAAAGGTTTTTTTTCTTCCTCAAAATACTTTATATAATTCCAGCAATGTATAGATTACCAATGGGACAGATTAATCATTTATAATAATAGATAGTGTACTACTTCTCTATCTGTTAAGTAAAGTTTAGAATTGTCATTCACTTAAAAAATTTTAATTAAACATTGAAAACTAATTCCATAACAACTAGAGAACCTATTATTTTGTCTTCCTGTGATTTATTGTCTTTTGGCTAACAACGGAGATGTGTTAGGATAAATATTTACTTTTTTCCAGATAATATGGCATTTTTTTCACTACTTAGTATTTTTTTGGCATGATAGTTCATGCTGCTAAGTTACTTCAGTCGTGTCTGACTCTGTGCGACCCCATAGGCAGCAGCCCACCAGGCTTCCCCGTCCCTGGGATTCTCCAGGCAAGAACGCTGGAGTGGGTTGCCATTTCCTTCTCCAATGCATGAAAATGAAAAGTGAAAGTGAAGTTGCTCAGTTGTGTATGACTTTTCATGACACCATGGACTGCAGGCTTCCAGGCTCCTCTGCCCATGGGATTTTCCAGGCAAGAGTACTGGAGTGGGTTGCCATTGCCTTCCCCATGATAGTTCATAGATTCCTTTAAATTTCTGATGTATATTCAGATGATAATTTACTCTTCTTTTAAATGTAAAAACCTTTTGAAACTTGGTAAATATTTAGAAATAGATGAATCTAACTAATCTGTATTCTGCTAACTTAACTGTGAGAAGGCAATGGCAACCCACTCAAGTACTCTTGCCTAGAAAATCCCATGGACGGAGGAGCCTGGTGGGCTACAGTCAGTCCATGGGGTCGCTACCAGTCGGCAACGACTGAGCGACTTCACTTTCACTTTTCACTTTCCTGCATTGGAGAAGGAAATGGCAACCCACTCCAGTGTTCTTGACTGGAGAATCCCAGGGACAGGGGAGTCTGGTGGGCTGCCGTCTATGGGGTCACACAGAGTCGGACATGACTAAAGAAACTTAGCAGCAGCAGCAGCAACAACTTAACTGTGATGATTTCTACGAATTATATTTTTTATTGAATGCGAATGTCAAAATAGCTTGTTCTTTATAAATTTTCAGTTTCCTTTGTATAAAAAGAAATCTGTTTTAAGATATACTTTTTCCAAAATCAGAAATTTCAAATTAATAATATTTCTGTATTATCTCTTCAATTTAAGTTTATTAGTTCTTCTTGTGTGCCAAATTTCTGTGTGTAACAGTTATGTCTTATGTTTAATTGTATGTTATGTGGCCATATAATATAAAATAGAATTGACAATCATTAGTATGCAGGGCAGGCCTATTATTAATTTTTTATTTTATGTACCTTCTCTAATTTGTGCTTCTCTCTTAGCCTCTGTTTCATGTATTCAAAGTTCCTACTAAAATATAATTCAAATTTTTACTAATTTAGATATGATGTGTCTTCCTTCATTATTTTATTCTGACTATATGGCCTTTTAAATGAAAATGTTAAAATGACCATCTGTAGTGTGAAGCAGAAATTAGATTTTAATATCCCTTTTGCATATAAAGAGTTTTAAATTTATTTTGACATTTTAACTTTTTTTCCAGATAAAGCCTTATGTTCATATAATTCAGGTAAATTTTAGCATGCACAGTGTTTAATGCATGAATTCATATGCACAGTTTAACTGGTTGTTTTGTGCTTTGTCTGGCTCTCGTGCATATGTAAAATGACTAAACAAAATGTTACTAGCTTTCTTTTTCTACCTTTAGAGCTTTTCCAGTATCTCCCATGTTGACATGTTTATTATTTTGGTATTAAAAACCTTTTGTTGAAATATAGTGATTTGTGATTTTAGTGTGTCTGCTCTCGTCTCATTTAGTATCGTATTATTTCATCAATGAAGTATGTTTTAGTGTATTGTGTTATCATGTGCACTGTTTCAGAACTTTTGAATAGATACAGATGCAATTTGCTATATTTTTGACTTAGGAAGGAATAGTGTTAAATGTTCTAAATATGTTAAATTAGAATATAATTAAAACTGCAATGTTTGCTGTAGTTTCCATCATTTTAGCCATTTTTCATATCTTTTAGGGAAAACTAAATAGATTTAGGTTTTTATGACTTTTAAATTCATACATGCACAGAGTGTATGCCAAGCTATTTAAACTAATGGTAAGTTTACTGCTTTCTGGCTTTTTCTTGGTTTTTAACAATTTTAATAAGGTTAACATTTTAAATTTAGTCTAATGAACTTGTGCATTTAAAAAATTAACTTCTTAAGTAAGATTAGGAAAAAAGTTATTTAAAACCACAGGAATAGTGGACTGAATTTTCAGTCCCTAAATGGAAACGAGGTAAATGAAGAAGGACTTACTGTTTACAACCAGAATTGAGTAAAAGGGGCTGGACTTTCCTTCCCACCTTAAAACAACAACAAAAATGAACAAGTACAAGAAACAGCTGTTTGAAAAACACTGGGCATCAGGCTACTGCTAAGAGAACCCTAAGCACTACAGAGAGAACTAAGATGAGTTGAACCCTGTAATTGCCCTTGCCTAATTCTATTGAAGAGAATTTCCTGCATAGTGTGAGGAGCCCATATGGAACCTACAGATTCCCTGAGTTAGGGCGATGGAGCTGAATTCAGGGAGACAGACTACTGGACAGGAGAGAACTATGCAGAGAGGGGACGCAAGCACCACAAAAGATCCCTCTCAAGTGTTCAGATGAGGCTGATGAATGAGTGAATGGAGGAATTGCCGCAATGCTGGGGAAAGAACCACCCAAAAGGATTAGAGGTAACAATACCTGAGAATAAGGTCTTTTTTTTTTTTCTCCCAGTGAGTCAGGAAACATCAAGTTTCACAGGACATTGTGTTGAGTATGCAGAAATGTCTGACCTCAGTAGTGAAGAGTAGTTAGCCATAGAACACGGTATAACATTAAAAAAACTTTTAAAGCACGAACTGAAAGGAACAAAATGTTTATATGAAAACTCCATGTAGAAGAAAGCTTAAGAATATTTAAAGGAATATAAAAGCATCCAACACACAATGTAAAATTCACAATGGCTGGCATCCAATTAAAAATTACCAGGCATGTAGAAAAGGAAAAAAAGAATCATTAAAAGGACATAAATGAACCAAAATTAAATAAGAGCTAAAACAATTCAGTTCAGTCGCTCAGTTGTGTCCAACTCTTTGCAACCCCATGACTACAGCACGCCAAGCTTCCCTGTCCATTACCAACTCCTGAAGCTTGCTCAGACTCCTATCCATTGAATAAGTGCTGCCATCCAACCATCTTATTCTCTGTCATCCCCTTTTCCTCCTGCCTTCAGTCTTTCCCAGCATCCTATCTAATACACAGGTAATTTAAGTCCCTAAGTCCCTGTGGGAGAGGAGAGGTGGAAGCACAAAGATATTTGAAGAAATAATGGCTGATCGATTGCCCAATTTGATGGAAACCCATAAACCAACATATCCAGGAATGTCACTGAACTCCAAGCACAAGAAACATAAATAATATGCCAAGGCACCTTAAAATTATCTTCTTTAGAACTAATCACAAATAGAAAATCTTATAGCATTGAGAGAAACTCAACGCATAACTGAGAAATAAAGGTAAAGATGACTGCAGATTTTGCATGGGAAACAGTGTGAATACTCAAAAAAATATCAATCTAGAATTCATGCCCATTCATATTTCCTACAAAAATGAAAGCAAAATAAAATACTTTTAAATGCACAACGGCTGAAAGAGCTCATCACTAGAAGACTTGCATCATCAGTTCAGTTCAGTTCAGTCGCTCAGTCATGTCCTGACTCTGCAACCTCATGAATTGCAGCACACTGGGCCTCCCTGTCCATCACCAACTCCCGGAGTTCACTCAAACTCACGTCCATCGAGTCGGTGATGCCATCCAGCCATCTCATCCTCTGTCGTCCCCTTCTCCTCCTGCCCCTCAATCCCTCCCAGCATCAGAGTCTAATCCAATGAGTCACTCTTCGCGTGAGGTGGCCAAAGTACTGGAGTTTCAGCTTTAGCATCATTCCTTCCAAAGAACATCCAGGACTGATCTCCTTCAGAATGGTCTGGTTGGATCTCCTTGCAGTCCAAGGGACTCTCAAGAGTCTCCTCCAACACCGCAGTTCAAAAGCATTAATTCTTTGGTGCTCAGCTTTCTTCACAGTCCAACTCTCACATCCATACATGACCACTGGAAAAACCATAGCTTGACTAGACGGACCTTTGTTGGCAAAGTAATATCTCTGCTTTTGAATATGCTCTCTAGGTTGCTCATAACTTTTCTTGACGGAGTAAGCGTCTTTTGATTTCATGGCTGCAATCACCATCTGCAGTGATTTTGGACTTGCACCATAACAAATGTTAAAGAAAGTCCTTTAATCCTTCTACAGTCGACAATATACAGCCTTGACATACTCCTTTTCCTATTTGGAACCAGTCTGTTGTTCCATGTCCACTTCTAACTGTTGCTTCCTGACCTGCATATAGGTTTCTCAAGAGGCAGGTCAGGTTGTCTGGTATTCCACCTCTTTCAGAATTTTCCACAGTTTGTTGTGATCCACACAGTCAAAGGCTTTGGCATAGTCAATAAAGCAGAAATAGATGTTTTTCTGGAACTCTCTTGCTTTTTCCATGATCCAGAAAGACACCATTAAGAAGGTAAAAAAGATGAGCCACTCCAAAGTATTTTGGAGAAAACACTTGCAAATCATATATCTGACAAAGGACTTGCACCCACAATATATAAACAAAAGTTAAAATTCAATAACAAGACAAATAATGCAATCAAAAAGTGGGCAAAAAAATTGTATTGTGTTTTCATGGAAGAAGATGTACAGATGACAAATAAACACATGAAAAAATACCCCAAATCATTATTTGCTATGAAATATAAATTTTAACCACATGAAATTATCAATTCATACCCACTAGAAGCAATAGAATACAAAAGAAGAATAATAAATTTTGACAAGGATATTGAGAAGTTGAAGCCCTAATATATTTACTGCTGGAAATATGAAATGATATAGTTCTTTGGAAAAGAGTTTGATGGTTTATTAAAAACAATAAATGTACCATATAAGCTAGCAACTCACTGACAGGCAGGTGCCATGAAATTGAATATCCACTCAAAGACTTGTACATGAGTGTATAGCATTTTTGGTAATGGACAGAAGCAGTATTCATACAGCAGATTACTATAAATAGCAGGGGAAAAAGTACTAATACAACAACAATGTGGTTGAATTAAAAAAAATTATGCTAAATCAAGTATCAGGTACAAAAGGTCAAGTGATTTTAAAAATGAACCTCTATCTACATTTCACTCCATTATAAGGTTTACTCAGAATAGATCAACGTAAACCTTAGAATTATGAAACTCTCAGGTGGTGCGGTGGTAAAGAATCTGCTTGCCAATGCAGGAGCCCTGGGTCACGAAGATCCCCAAGAGAAGAAATGGCGACCCACTCCAGTATTCTTGCCTGCAAAATTCCATGGACAGAGAAGCCTGGTGAGCTACAGTTTATGGGGTCAAAAAGAGTCAGACATGACTGAGCGCACACACACACCTTAAAAGTATAAAACTCCTAGGAAAAACTTTTGTCACCTTTGGTTAGTCAGAGATATCTTAGGACCCCCAAAATTGTGTTCCATTACATAAGAAATTAATGGATTGGGTTTCCTCAAAGTAAAAAAAGTTTTGTCTTTTTTCTTTAAAGGACACTGTTAAGATAATGAAGCATTTGCAAATCAGATAATTGAAGAATCTGAGTAGAATCATTTGCCAGAGGCCACAAAGTGGAGCTAGAGAAAAGTAGAGAAGTTCACCCAGTAGGGGGTCCCAAAGTTTATGGTTGGTCATATGTCAGGGTGGGAAGAAAGCGTGCATGAAAACGAGGTTAATCAAAGAAAACTAGAACCTATGAGGACAAATTAGAACCAGTGTCTGTCTCTAACTATGATCTTGTGGGTGATTGACTGAAGAAGCTGACGCCTTTTGTGTGCAAGTGCGCTTGACACAGGCCTGGAGGAAGCGCCAGAAGCCAAAGGAGCCAAGGAGCCGTAGGAGCCAAAGGAGCTGACTTGGCTGCTGCTGCTGCTAAGTCGCTTCAGTCGTGTCGGACTCTGTGCGACCCCACAGACGGCAGCCCACCAGGCTCCCCCGTCCCTGGGATCCTCCAGGCAAGAACACTGGAATGGTTAGCCATGTCCTTCTCCAATGCAGGAAAGTGAAAAATGAAAGTGAAGTCGCTCAGTCGTGTCTGACTCCCAGCAACCCCATGGACTGCAGCCCACCAGTCTCCTCCGTCCATGGGATTTTCCAGGCAAGAGTACTGGAGTGGGGTGCCATTGCCTTCTCCGACTTGGTTATGTCACACCTATTATAAAAATCAGAAAAAATTGAAATGAGAAGTTAAAAAACCAAAGTTATAGTAACAACCTCTCAGAAATTTGAACTACACAGTTAACCAACTTGAATTAATAGAACATATTCTCAACAAATAGAGAACATAAATAAAGTTAAGCCGCTCAGTCGTGTCTGACTCCCAGCAACCCCATGGACTGCAGCCCACCAGTCTCCTCCGTCCATGGGATTTTCCAGGCAAGAGTACTGGAGTGGGGTGCCATTGCCTTCTCCGACTTGGTTATGTCACACCTATTATAAAAATCAGAAAAAATTGAAATGAGAAGTTAAAAAACCAAAGTTATAGTAACAACCTCTCAGAAATTTGAACTACACAGTTAACCAACTTGAATTAATAGAACATATTCTCAACAAATAGAGAACATAAATACTTTTCACCTACAGGTTAAATACGTAAAATTTTGCTACTGATTTTAATTAATATATTCATAGGGTATAAATTCAAAATGTGTATAGTAAAAAAAAATCTATTGCCCTTATTTTTTCAAATATCTAGTTCTCTTTTCCTGAATGAACCATTGTTACCAGTATCTATATTTTTGCAGAGACATTCTATGCATAACAAACAAATATATATAGGTAATTATTTTTTCTAACATATTCTGTGCACGCTGCTTTTTTATTTTTAATCTTTATTCTTTTAGTATTACTATTGAAATCCTAACATGTGCCCTTAACAAAGTAATACTAACATTGCTACCTTTTTTTCCTAACAAAATCAAAACTTTAAAAATCAATTTGATTCACAACCATACTCCTACCATTTAAAACATTACTGCCAGGATTTTACCTCTGCTTCTAAATTAGTAATTACTATAATTACTGACATTTTGTTAATTCAGAGTTTATTTCTATTTATCTGAATTTTAAAAACTTTCTCTGCTCACCTTTTTTTGATCCCTTTCTTTTGGGATTAATTTCTCTATTTTTGGGTACACATGTTTTAAGAAGTTCTTTCAATGAAGAACTGGAAACAGGCTTTGATTCTCTGCATATATTTTTGTTTATTCTTTCCTGGTGGAGAGATTCGCTTTATATAAAATTCGAGAATGATTTTTGTTTTCTCTTAGCCCCCTGAGAATGTTAGTCTAACAACTTCTGGTTTCCAACTTTGCAGAAAAATCTCTCCGTTTATTTAAATTTTCTTTACTTATCAGTAGATGTTATGAGTTGAATTGTGTTCCCCAAATATGTTCTTAAAGTCATAACCAGTACCTTCAGCTGTGACTTTATGGGGAAATAGAGCCTTTACAGAGGTAATCAAGTTTTTCCTGAGGGCACAAGGGCAAACCCTAATCAAATATAGCTGGTAACCCTATAAAAAGGGGAAAGTTGGACATGGAGACAGACATGCACAGAGGAAGACAATCTGAAGACCTTCAGGGAGAAAATGACTGTGTGACTGGAGTGATGGACCAGCAAGTGGAAGGATGCCAAAGCTTGTGGGCGAACACAGAAGCCCGAAGAAACAGGAAGTATCCCGCCCTAGGAAGAGAATGAGCACATCAGAATGAGCATGGCACTGCCGACACCCTGATTTTGGGCTTCTACCCTCCAGAACTGTGAGACAATAGATTTCTGTTTTTTGAACTTCACAGTGTTTGGTACTGTGTTACAGCAGCAATATGAAACTAATACAGTGGTGTGTTGTGGTTTGGGCCATACATGTGTCATACATTTCATGTTAAATGTATTCCTAAATATTTCATGTGTTTGGATATTTTTGTAAATGATAGTGGTTTTGAAAACAAGTTTCTAATTTTTCATTGTTCATTTTTGTATGTTGACTATGTATCCTAGAGTTTTGCTAAATTCATTGATTAATCAGTCTTAATAACAGGCTTCCCTGGTGGCTCAGAAGTTAAAGCATCTGCCTGCAATGCAGGAGACCTGGGTTCGATCCCTGGGTCAGGAAGATCCCCTGGAGAAGGAAATGGCAACCCACTCCAGTATTCTTGCCTGGAGAATCCTATGGACAGAGGAGCCTGGCAGGTTACAGTCTATGGGGTCACAAAGAATCAGACACGACTGAGCGACTTCACTTCACTTTCACTTAAGATTTTTAATTTACATGATCATGTTACATCTTGCTTTCTAGTCTGTATGCCTTTCATTTATTTCCCTTGTATTTTACTAGTATAATATTGAATCGAAGGGAGTTATAGTGGACATCACTGGCTTGTTCTTTCTTGTAGAGGGAATGCATTCTGTATTTAATAATTAAGGGTTATGTTAGCTGCAGGTTTTTTGTAAACACCTCTTATCAGTTTGAAGAAGTTTCCTTCTTACTAGTTTCCTGAGACATTTTGTCATAATGGAGGTTAAACTTTTTCAAATGATTATTTGTCTATTAAAATAAAAAACTTGCACATATAAATGAAACAGCTTCAGTAACCATTAATTAGAGATAGAGAGAAAAATCAACAGATTTACAACCATTAAAAGAAAGTGCAATATAATTCTCTGTCAGCCATTTATTGGTTAAGCAAACAAAAATTTAGGGACAGTACAAAATAAACCATGGAATTAACAAATTTATCTCATGATTAAAGAACTCTGAACCTAACATTTAATGAATTCATATTCCTCTCTTATATACAAGAAAATTTTAAAGAATTATTAATATACTATTCAATAATTCATTTTTTGGCAGATTTCAAAGAATTGATATGATTTAGGCTAATCAATTATGTCAATTTTTAAAGAAAGAGATATTATACCCATACCCTTGATAAATTTAAAAAATAGACACATACTATAAAAAACATTTTTTTCAAAATCTATTATATCTGCATCTGTCATGGATTGATCAGTCAATAGTGTTGTAAATTTAATCAAATATGGAAATATCTTCTAGACCCATGAAGAAAATTTAACGCATATTTACATACAAATATTTGTGTAATGCAAAGAAGTACTCAGGGGAATGCTTACGTTAACAAAGTGTTCAAAGCTTGAAAATTATAATGTACTCATCCAGTGTTTTAGGAAAAAGAATCAGTTCAGTTCAGTTGCTCAGTCTTTTCCGACTCTTTGTGACCTCATGGACTGCAGCACACCAGGCTTCCCTGTCCATCACCAACTTCTGGAGCTTGCTCAAACTCATGTCCATCAAGTCGGTGATGCCATCCAACCATCTTGTCCTCTGTCATAAAAATCCAAGGAAAGAAGGCCTTAAAGTAAGAGCAAAAATCAATAAAACAAGAAACAAATTTCTAGTTAGCATTATGAAGCCCAAAATTTAATCCTTTAAGTGAATTACAAAATAAACCTCTGATGAAATTTATGGCAGAATAAAAAGAAGGTACAGTTATTATTCAAATGGCAATATGATTGATATCAGAAAATACATAAAAAATAAAATTAGAAATGTAGCAAACAGTTTGAAGTGAAGAAGTTCTTTTAAAATATGTGATTTACTAAACCTTGAATTAATACATCATTCTATATCTACTACAAAATGGAATTAGTAATTTAAAATATTCACACAAAGGAATGTTAATTTTATAGATAATTTCTATCAAAATTTCAAAGAACAGAATTTTTTAATCTACACATTAATATCTCAGAGATTAAAATATGACTGGTTTTCTATATTTAGTTGGGCTAGTGTAACTTTGATTTTAACCAAATGGTTGGTACAAGGAAGGAAACGGGCCAGAATCAATTATAAATAAAAATTGAAAATTGTTTATGAAATATCATTGAACTTACAAGATTTTCCTCAATCTGATAGGATGTAAATTCAGCAGATACCACTTTTAATGGAGAAATATTAGAAAAATTCTATTTAAAATCAGAATTAGAAAGAAATGTATAAGTTCTTTTTCTTTCCAGTATTGAACTTACTAGCATAAAAAGACAAGAAAAAGGAAAAAGGCCTTAGGACTGGAAAGAAAGATTGTCTCCATAGATAAATACTAACAAAACCATTAAAAATAAGGGGGGAGGGATATCCCAGGTGGCTCAGTGGTAAAGAATCTGTCTGCCCATGCAGGAGATGCGTGTTCGACCCATGGGTTGGGAAGATCCCCTGGAGGAGGAAATGGCAACCTACTCCAGTATTCTTGCTGGAAAAACCTCATGGACAGAGGAGCCTGGTGGGCTGCAGTCCATGTGGTCACAGAGTCGGACATGACTGAGCCACTGAGCATGCACGCTGGTTAATGCGCTACTACTACAAGGAAAAAAGAGACTTTAACAAGTTGGCTGATTATCATTGTTTTACAATAAAACTGCATTTCTGTTTATGAGCAATTAGGTTAGAAAACATCATTTTAACAGTATTTCTAAAACAATAGAAATGATAAGATACAAAGGATAAATCCAACAAATAATGAATTGAGTGACCAAAGTTAAAAAATTTCAGAGAGATCCTGAAGACAACTTGAATGAAGAGAATGCCATATTCATAGCTTGTAAAACAGTGCTGTAAAATGTGTCATTTCTCCCTGATTGATGTTTTGATTTAATGTATTTATCAAGTCAAAATCCCAATAGAATGTTTTTTGTGCACTTTGATAACCTGAATTTAAAATTTAAATGGAAGAGCAAAGAGTGAAGGAGAAAGATCAAAGATATGAATAATTAGGTGAATTATTTGCATTTCAATATATAACATTGTAGTAACAAAGACAGTGAGTTATTGGTTATAATCAGCTTGTACAAGGAAAGCAAGTAGAGCACCAAACAAGTCCTATACATTTATTTATAACAGAAGTGACATTGCAGATCGTTGTGGAAAGAGGATGATTAAATAAACAATGCTGAGGTATGTGCTATCCATATTTAAAAAGTGAATTTGCATCCATATCTCCTGTCATTCACAAACTCATTTCAAGATGGATAAGGATATAAATGCACAAAGCAATATTTTTAAACTTTCAGAAGGAAATAAGAGTGTCTCTGTACTTGTACATAAGCTTGGGAAATTTCTTAAAGGAGACCCTGAGAACAGTTTTAGAAGAAAAGACTGATAAATTCAGTGCCATTAAACTTAAGTACTTGAATTCATCAGAATATGAAAAGACAAGATCCGCATAGAGAGAACATAACTGCAATATATTTAACTTCTATAGGACTAATATCAAAATAAATCAAAACTTCCTTCAGGAAAGTAATCAAGAGTTGAAAGGAAATAGCATTTACAAGCCACATGTATGCCCTACCTCTGACTCCAACCCCTCCTGTCTCACACATACAGGACAACACGCAAAGGCTAATAAAATGAGCTTCATTCTTATGTTGGCGTCATTCTTATCTTACATTAGAGGCAGCTCTGATCCTTGACCAAGGCAAAAATCATGTAATCTTTTATGCTCTGTGCTGAACCAGTAGCATTAAAATAATCATTGCTTTTTCCTTGATTATTTACAAGGTGAAATCTTACTACCAAATGAGCAGTTCTTAACTCTGTCCTTCATAGCCTCATCTGTGTTATCCTTCCTTTCTCATAAGTTTATTTACAGTGTCTGTCCTGATTCTGTAAATCCTTTTGTGACCATTCTGTTGAAATGTTGTCAGATAACTGTGGTTTCCATATTAACCAGTGCTATAAGACCCTCTGGAGAAGAACACGGCAACCCACTCCAGTGTTCTTGCCTGGGAAAGCCCATGGAAAGAGGAGCCTAGCGGGCTACAGTCCATGGGGACACAAAGGAATTGGACATGATTAGCAACAAAGCAACAATAAGAGCCTCAGACTCAGTTGGGTCTAAAACGTTATGACATATGGGTTTGGAAGGAAAGTAGTGGTGAGCAAGTTCAGTGGGACCACATGACCAAAAAAAGATAGGTATCTTCTACCTAACCATTAAAAGGAGAAAAACAAGAACTGCCGTTCCTATCAAAAAACGATTCTTCCTCTCCCAAGAGGGCAGGGATTACAACAAAGAAGCAAAATATATAGAGAGCATATTTCTAGGGGGCGGTTGCAGATGTTGGAAGACATTCCTTGAAAGGAATTACATCAGTGACTGAACATTTTAATCATTGCTCTTTTACACAACATGAGCTTTCAGTGTTTTATAAACCTTACAGGAAAGCATTTATTTTCTGATAAGAGTTCCGACTATAATTAGTAATGTGTTGTGTAAGTAGACAGACAAAACAAGTCCTCTTGAAATAGAAACACTGTCTTCATTTGTCATTAAATATTTTCTGATACCAAGAAAAAAAGAAGTGCTTTAGTAGAAGGTCCTCTTATGTATGGTGTACCTATTCCTCAGACACACATAGGAGAAAAGATTACAAAATTATGATGTTTTTATTTGTATATGTGATGTAGGGCAATCTGCTTTATCCATTTTGTCAATCAAACTCTACTTAATTCAGTTTAATGTGATTTTGCCATAGCATGATTAACTATTAAAGTTTTGTTACAGATTTGTAAGGAAAACACATACAGGACTATTGATTTATAATAATAATTATTATTCTGTCTTAGGTTGTTTCTTAGAAAATATAACACAGTTCATAATGCATAAGATAGTTTGTGGATGATGTATTCTCATATATATCTTTCTTAAAGCAACAGAGAAACAACTAGAGTAATAGTAAAGGAAAGATGTTTAAGATGTCTTAAATTATTCTTCCTCTCCATAAACGTGAAAAATAAAGAGTTGGATATTTTTAATTCATTAGTCATGCATATTAGAAAAAGGCACATGAATGTCTTTGAATATAACATTGTTTTATTTAGAAATTTGCCTAGATTTAAGTGCATTTGTCTAAAAGCATCTAAAACTGATTGAGCTATTTTTGACTTGGCTTTTTGTTCAATAGATTTTATCAATTAGCATGAAATCACTAACATTTTTTAATATTTAATAGTATTTCAAGCTTTAATCCTTTTAGGAACTTTATCTTACACATTTAAAAGTAATATCCTAACATTATAAAATATACGTGAAAATGAGTGTTTGTGAGTTTATGATGACTATTATTCTTGTTTTTTATTCTCAAGTGTTCCCCTCAAAATCCTCTCATTTGCTTTTTAGGTTGGTGAGGATATTTCTTTTCCTTAAATGATCAGCAATTTTAATTATTGCTATTGTTTGCTTCACAGGATCAAAGAGAATAAGTGATAGTGAGGTCTCTGATTATGACTGTGATGATGGAATTGGTGTAGTGTCAGGTAAGAATTTTATAGGAATAAGAAGGAACTATAATCATTATTTACCAATGAACATGTAAATAGATAAATATAATTAATGAGTTACAAAGAACTACCCTGTTTATCCCCCACCCCGAAAACAGCCTTACAGCAGTTTAAACTGAATGATTCCAGTTGCTGGAATACTTGTATGGATTGTTAGATTGAATATTCTTACTGAAAGATGTCTCATGAGTACTTACCAATTTTCTATTTTCAAATTACTAAATAGTAAGGATTTCATTATAAGTTTGAGAAGTTACTGAATAACTAAAGCTCCTTTATATTTCACTAACAAGGTGGAAAAAATCTTTTTACTATCACAAACAGCCACATGTATCAAATATTTGAATGCACTTTTTAAAAATTGTGTTCATTGTTGTTAAGTATCAGATACAGCTGCATTTTGAAATTGTGATATTGTAGTTTTAAAATATTGCCTCACTTATGGCTACAAATTTGTCTGATGATTTAATAATTTAGCTAAGTAGTTATTTTTAATAAATTTTGGAAATGTTTTTAAATATACTCTATTAGAAAAATGTTTGATTCTCTTCTGCTTAAGGTTAATTAGCCTAGCAAGTTTCATAAGCATAGCCAATTTTATCATGAACAAAATATTTATGTTCTGTTGTATGTAAGATGTGCTACAGTTGTATCAGTGACTGATAATTTTTGTTGGACAAATTTTGTTAGAGTATGAGTCAGTTTGCTTGCTATCAGTGTACTACATTTAAAAAAATGCAATACAATCCTTTTTAAGGTGAATAATATATTAATTCACTAAGACTACAAAAATATTTTTCATGTTTTATCATTTGTGAATTGAATCTTAATAAAGTCATATTTCTCATGATATCTTGCTTGGAGATTGTTAGCATTTTCCCCTACTTGTATTCTATTTTTTATTAATTGACTTTTCAACTTCTTCTCTTTATTAAATGTCTAGCCACATCAGATTTTTTACCCAAAATATTTTTCTTCAGGTCATTAAAGCTCTTTGTCTTGATGTCATTTGGGGCATATCTTAGTTCTTTTATTTTCTACTTCCAGGATGACCAAAAAATGATTATGTTATTTTTTTCCATTTTATTAAAGAATATATCTTTTGAAAAAATTTTTTTTAGGAATCACTCATTGTTTGGGTTAATACTTTCTGGAATAATCTTTGCTATTGCAGAATATTATTTAGCAAGCCTACATTATAAAAAGTGTTTATCCTGGGCTCATTCTTGTTTACCACCATAAAACATCATTGTTTCTTGTCTCAGTATTATTAATATTTTTGCTATATGGTGATTCATTCAATAATCCATTGAGGACAAAAATACTGCTGTATAATATCCTCTGTATTGCTATTTTGAAATCAAGTGTAATTTTTGAGATAACTTCAAATACTTGGAATCAAAGTTTAAAATGTTTACTTCAAATGATATTCAGAATGCTTTCTAATATTGTTTATTTATTAAAGAAATATCTGTATAGACTATAGAAATTGGGATTCCTAGGTTGCTCCGTGGGTAAAGAACCAACTTGCCAATGTGGGAGACACAGGAGACTCAGGTTTGAGCCCTGGTTTGGGAAATCACCTGAAGGAAGGCATGGCAACCCACTCCAGTATTCCTGTCTGAAAGTGAAAGTTAGTCACACAGTCACGTCCAACTCTTTGCAGTCCCGTTGACTGTAGCCTGCCCGGTTCCTCTGTCCATGGAATTCTCCAGGCAAGAATAGTGGAGTGGGTTGCTATTTTCTTCTTCAGGGTATCTTCCCGAACCAGGGATCAAACCTGGGTCTCCTGCATTACAGGCAGATTCTTTACCAACTGAGCCAACTTTGCCATTCTTGCCTGGAAAATCCCATAGACAGAGGAGCCTGCCGGGCTACAGTACATGGGGTTGCAAAGAGTTGGACACGACTTAAGCAACTGAATGTGCATGCACTATAGAAAGTAGGAACTTTTTGTCAGGTTAATTATTCTAAATATTTATAGCTGTTGAGAACTATCTGAAGCTCTTCTGGTCAATGAAGAGATGAAAATGTTTTTAGAATAAGCTTAATTCTTTTACTGAAGATTACTAACTGTGTAAAAAAGTGAGCATAGTAGCTGTCTAAATATTTGAATATATGTCATTCCTTCTCAATTTAAGTGTTTATAAAATATTATTTTATGTTAGCATTGTGCTTTATTCATTATGCTTTACATTTGCTGTATTTAAAGCCTTTCACTAACATTTTATGTTTTTCAGTAAATTACAAAATACTAAACATCTTAGTGTGTGGATAACTGTAATCTTAATATTTCCACCTTTAGATTATCGACACAATGGTCGAGATCTTCAAAGCTCAACATTGTCAGTGCCAGAACAAGTAATGTCATCAAACCACTGTTCACCATCAGGGTCTCCACACCGAGTAGATGTTATAGGAAGGACTAGATCTTGGTCACCCAGTGTCCCTCCTCCACAGAGGTAAGACAGCATAACATTTTATAGGATGATATTATAAGCCTATTTATCTTAAATATTATTAGAAATGTATAAAGATAGGTTCTTATAGAAAAAAGTTATTTAGGGAAGAACATATGTGCTAGTCAATAGCGCATATGAAGTAATATGAAATATGGGCTACTTTGTAACTTTGGATGACCTAAATAATGATTTTATTATAAGTTCAGTTCAGTTCAGTTCAGTTCAGTTGCTCAATTGTGTCCGACTCTTTGCAACCCCGTGAATCGCAGCACGCCAGGCCTCCCTGTCTATCACCAACTCCTGGAGTTCACTCAAACTCAAGGTTCATTGAAAGAAGATACAAATTCCAGTCTCATATATATATTGAGCAGATCTAGTTAGATCCAACGAATTGTACTCATGCATAATATTGACATTTTAAGACATAGGAAGGAATAAACATTTGTTGGAGCAATACAGTTAAGAACAATCATGAGAAGACTAAAAGGAAACGCATGAGCAGTGGGAAGAATTGCTTGGAAATCTGCAATTCCAGATTTATTTACATTTAGAGGAAAACTGTAATCCAGTTAAGTTATAGAAATGCTTAATGGAGTAAGAACCATGGAAATAATGTTTCTGAATTAATCCAGTTAAGTTATAGAAAGGCTTAATAGAGTAAGAACCAAGGATATAATGTTTCTGAACAGGAAATATGTGCATAATTTCACATTTTATATACTTGCAATGTTTAAGGCAATTTGAACCCTTAGAATGACAATCTTAGAATACTTATTTTAAATGAGTAATTGAGTTAGTTCTAGACATTTAGACTTAGAATTTAGGATGACATCTCAATCTTATACATGGCATTAGACTGTCTAAGAGAACAAGATTTATTATATTTATAAATTTAACTTATTTAATTATAAGGATATTAAGTAAAATGTTTATTTAGACAATTAATTAAAGAGAAAATTTAATATGTTAAATTTATAAACATAGTTTAAAACATTTGAAGATTTAGGTAAGTGTGTAAATGGGACTAAAATTATTAAAAGTCTTCTGAAAAGTAACTGTTTAAATGTGGTAGACTTATCAGTAGAATAATAAGATATGTAATCTGAAATTTAAAGTGCAAGAAATAATGAGATTTTAAATTTGTAGTTTTAGTAAATTAACCCTTTCTCATAAAAAAAAAGAATTCTTGACTTTATCAGAGAATGAATATTTGAACGCACCAGTAGAAAATAGGCATGGGTTTTAGATTAGATTCATTCATTCATGGATTTTAGATTAGATTTTAGATTAGATTCCTGTACTTAACAGAAAGCCTGTAGTAGCAGGAGCTTGTGTAAAAGGTTTATTCCATCATGGAAAAGAATGTATTTAGTCACTCAGTCATGTCCAGCTCTCAGGATCCCATAGACTGTAGTCTGCCAGGCTTCTCTGTCCGTGGGATACTCCAGGCAAGAATACTGGAGTGGGTTGCCATTTCCTTCTCCAGGGGATCTATCTTCCCAACCCAGGAATAGAACCCAGGTCTCCTGCATTGCAGGCAGACTCTTTACCAACTGAGCTATGAGGGAAGCCCGTAAGATTAGTAAACCCAAACCAAGAATGGTGGCTTAAAAAAATAGTCATTGATCGGTTATAAAAATATCAATTTAGACTAAAAAAATAAACAATTATTATCCCTAAAATAAGATGGCCAATAAGCAAGATACTGAACTCATTTTCTCCACACAAATCTATACTTCCTCCTATATTTCATATTTTATTATCACTACTATACACCTGGGCTGCTGCTGCTGCTGCTGCTAAGTCACTCAGTCATGTCCAACTCTGTGCGACCCCATAGATGGCAGCCTACCAGCCGCCTCCATCCATGGGATTTTCCAGGCAAAAAAGAGTGTTGGAGTGGGTTGCCGTTGCCTTCTCCCACACACCTGGGGAGTCATCCATTAATAGTTTTCATAATCCTTATCTTCATTCCTATTGATATTACCCTAATTTTAGGCCGTATCTCTATTATGGCTTCCTGTGTGGCACTAGTGGGTACTGCCTACCAATGAAGGAGATGTAGGAGAGGTAAGAGATCCAGCTTCCATCTCTGGCTCAGGAAAATCCCCTGGAGGAAGAAATGGCAACACACTCCAGTATTTTTGCTTGGAAAATCCCATGGACAAAGGAGCCTGGAGAGTACAGTCCATGGGTCACAAAGAGTTGGACAGGACTGAAGCAATTTAGCAGGCACACACCTGTTACAGCAGCAATCTCCTAATTTTATTGTCAATCTCCAGGTGAAATTTATAGATTTAGCCAGAAGTGCAATTAGTTAAAGCAAAAATCTTGAGGTTGACATTATAGTGATCTTTTGTCTTTTTCTACTGTCTTTATTAAAAAACTTTATTTTTTAGTATAATATATGATTATGGTTTATTAAGATATTTAATGGATCTTGCTATTTCAGTCGAAATGTGGAACAGGGACTTCGAGGGACACGCTCTGCTATAGGACATTATAATACAATTAGCCGAATGGATAGACATCGTGTAATGGATGACCATTATTCTCCAGACAGAGACAGGTAAATTTAATCAAATACTGTGAGACCATATTATAATTGCTGCCTACAGGAAGAAAGATTACCATAAAATGTTTTCACCCTGAACTTGGGTATTTCTTATCTTAGTTTTTGAAACCATGTGCTTCATTTACAATATCTACATTAATTCTTATGACTGTCATATCATTTTAAAAAATTAAAGAAACAAAAAACAACCTTTAGTTTGCTAAGGAAAAATTCATTTTGCTCTTGCAGTTTTGGTACTTTGTTAAATCAAACTAGTTAGTTCAGTTAGTGAACTTGCACATGAAATTATAATGATAATCATAAGGAAAACAGGATGTTTTATTATTTTTACTTTATCATAACCAATTACTATACTGAAATATACTTTCATGAGACAGTAGATTTAAAGTCTTTTACATTCATCTGGTAAATCAGTGTGACTTTTTAAATATAGTCATGTTGAGACAAGTCTGGTTTGTTTAAACAGACAGAAAAACTGATTCATGAAGAGGTTTTTCCTCATGGCTTTCAGTAAACCTTTTAAACAGCTTAAAGAATTATACTTGTTGACTTGGAAGACTTCTCTGAATTTTCTCTATTAAATGTGATATACTTAGGCATGTTTCAGTACATATGTTAATTACTAATAATTTTTAACAAGCTAATTGATTAATCCTCTAGTACATGATTTGATTATATGTGAAATGAAAAATGCTATGGTATTTCCCCAAAACTACCAAGTGGGTTTAAGATAAGGATTAGAATAGAAAGCTTAATTTGCTGTTCAGAGAATATTATGATGAAATAACAAAGGAACTCAGAAGTCTCTTTATATGCATCCTAAACTAATTTTAGTAAAAACACTAGGGGAAGGGTAGAGATTCAATCAATTGATATGAAATTTTTTTGTCAATACTTATAAATTTAATTGTTTAGTCCAAATCTAGTCTAAATCTAACTCAATTCAAGCTTGTAACATTGTGTTGGAGTACACTTTTCCAAAATATAGGGAATATCTTAGTCTTCAATAGTGTCAATCAGCTATTGGCTTTTGTGTCTGAGATCTAAGAAGAAATAGGAAGTGAATAAATTAATATCTTAGTGTCAAATGAAAGCTAGTGTAGTGTTTTATTTATTTTTAATTTACTTGACTTTTTCATAGGGGTTTATGTCTTTAGAGTAATTATAGGCATGTTACCTACAGAAACAAATACTTATCAAGTACAGTAATATTGAAAAAGGTAACTATCAGAATGATTAGGAATGCATCATATTAGGATGGATGAATGAGTTTTGCATTACCTAGTAGAATTTTTTAAAAATCGATAATATCTTGAAATTTTTCATGTAGTGACTCATAAACTCCTTGTTAACACTGAAGGCATGTCAAGCAGATGATGAGGGCGGAAAGTCTGAAATGACTAAATCCTCCAAGTTTATGTAAAATGAACTAGATATGTTCTCTGAAGGCAATATGGTCTGGGCTAAATCTTGCAGGGAAGAACAGAAGAAAATTGACCTCCAGAATTTTAAACAAAAATAGTCACTGTCATGACAAGCACATAATATTTTATTGATATTTTGAGACAAAGACCCCTAAGATTAATGACCTGAAAAGTGCTATTCAATCCTTGGTTGGTATTAGTTAATATTTGAATTAGTCATAATTGAATGTCATATTTTATTGTTTATAACATTATGAATCTTTTAATTTGGCAAAAACGTTCAAGTAAATCAGAGATTTTGTGGAGAAATTGATCCACGTGATTTCCTTACTGTTTTAAAGTCTTGTACATTACCAGATCATAATTACTCTTCATTGTGAGCTGTTTTAAATCCTTTTAGAAATGAATAAAATAGAATTTCATTTAAATAGGCCTATAAAACCATTCCTATATTAATTTTGAGTATTTTTGCAATCATTATTCATTAACATGAGGAATCAAAAATGAAAAGCACAGTATTATCCATGAAAATAGTCTATCACATTATTAAACAATGAGTTCTTAATTTCTGTTTTATCCTAATATTCAAAAGATTTTACATAATAGAATGCATATGAAGGCATGAAGGCATTGTTATTTTTATGTACTATTTATAATAGATGGTAAGAATACTCTAATCCTCCTACAGTGAATTTTCATGAACTGCGTTTTATATAGTTGATAAATGATACTGTTGATTTAAAAGTCTAAAAAATAATTTCCTTTGAGATGATAAGTAAAATTTAGTTATTTTGAGTAGTGCGTTAATCTTGCTTGTCAGTAGGAATTGACACACAGTAGGAATTGAATATTTCATGAAATGTATTCTTTTTCATGGGATTTGGAACCAAATGGCATTGGGCTTGAATTTAGATTTTCTTATCACTTGATCGTTCTGTATCTTTGATTTGATTTCCTTATCTACTTGATTTCCTTATCTATAAAATTGGAATATTAACACCAACTTTATAGGGTTGTTGGGTAGATTAAGTGAAACAGTGCCACCAATTGAATGGTATGAACTCAAAAAAAGTACCTCTTAACATTTTAAAAGGATCTTTTAGCTTATAAATAATTTACATTTTAATGTGCTCATCAATTAAGCAGAGAAAAGAAAAGTCAGTCAATTCAGTTGTGTTTTTAAAGTGGCTTGTAGAGGATGTAGGATATATGTTGGACCTTGAAAAATGAGCATGTTTATTTAGGCAACACAAAAGATAGAGAGGCAGAATATACATATACTATCAGAAAGACCCAGTAAGAAGGATGAAGGACTAGGGGACATACTAGAAAATTGTGAATAAAGATTAATAGCTTTAAAAAAAAAAAGATAAGGCTTTTACATCGGCCATGTTGGGTGATAAATGATACAACCCCATGGACTGTGGCTTGCCAGGCTCCTCTGTCCATGAAATTCTCCAGGTTAGAATATGGTATGGGTAGCCATTCCCTTCTCCATGGGATATTCCTGACCCAAGGATGGAACCCCTGTCACCCACATTATGGGCAGACTCTTTATTGTCAAGCCACCAGGGATAAATGATACTATAGTACTTGGTTAGGCTTCCCGGGTGATGCTAGTAGTAGAAAACCCATCTGCCAATGCAGGAGACATAGAGACATTTTGATCCCTGCATTAGGAAGATCCTCTGAAGGAGGATATGGCAACCCCCTCCTGTGGGTTCTTGCCTGGAGAACGCCATGGACAGAGGAGGCTGTTGGACTACAGTCCCTAGCATCACAAAGAGTCAGACACGACTGAAGCAACTTAAGTATGCACACACACTTGTTTAAACTTACATGGTGTAAGAAAGATATCCTTTTATTATAGATAATATAAGAAGAATTATACATAGAATTTGATTGGATCTTTATTTCTCTGCACATCTCATTTTATTAGTACAGGTCAAATTCTTTTTCTTTTTTGAAAAGAAAAGATTTATTCCAAGTATTTCAGAAACTTCCATACAGCGATATTAAATAAAAATGATTAATGTAATAGTCGTCTTCCTCTTCATTCCTCCTACTTTTTTGTATCATTATTTCTCTGGTAAATCCTGGTAACTACTACAACTAGGAACATCATTTTCTGTAGCAAACTATGTGACTTTAGTATTAGAAATCATTTCAAGAGCTTGTTTATTATAGGAGTTAACTTACTACTAGAATAAGTATAGAGTACTAGATACTATTTCTATAATATGTCATAGATATCTTACAGTACACATTTTTATGTCTGTCATAGAGACTGAAATATATTGGTTGCATTTAATTCCATAGAGTATACTTTCAGCCTAATAAGGAAGAAAAATAATACTGGCAGAAGATATATTACTTCATAAACGTCTTTCTTCTGTTCATTCAATTAATGCATTTATATTCTATAATATTTTTATAGAATAGGGCATATTTACCCTATTACATGAATTTCTGAAATACTTCAAACATATGATATTTCACTGTTCTTTAACAGGCTGTCAGTTACCAAAAATTACCAAACCATTTCAGTTATCAGCTATGAGAGAGATACATCTCTGAAAGTTTGAAAACATAGAGAAAGTAAATGAAAAAGAAAACTCATTCTACAAATTAATGCAACTTTTTATTTATTATATTTCAGGATTATATTTTTACTTTTTAAATCATAGTGCACTTTAGGAACTATAAAGTATCAAAATGGTGACAATATTAAAGACAGTTTGGTATTAAATTGAGATCGTTGGAAATTTAGCTTTCAAAATCTCCAGATTTAAACTTAAGAGTGAGATTTTTATCTCCTCTTTTTTACAGTCCTTTTTGTGTATCTGGTAGCTCCTAAAAGGAAACATGGGGTCGCAAAGCATCGGACATGACTGAGCGACTGAACTGAACTGAAAAGGGAACATTCAGGCTAATGAAATACAATGGAAGGATAATTCATTATAAATATAGTTTTATCTTCAAAAATTAAATTTCTTAATAAGAATCAAAGTGGATTGTGGATCTAATTCAGGAAATTAGATCAATAATCTTTTTTAGTTCTTTGGATAGTCAAATTTTTTTATCAGGATTTGAGAATCTATAAGTTCCTTTATTAATCTTTTTTTAAATTTAGTCACATTTTGTGGCAATGGATTAATTTCCAAAATATACAAGCAGCTCATACAACTTAATACCAGAAAAGCAAACAACCCAATCAAAAAGTGGGCAAAAAATCTAAACAGACATTTCTCCAAAGACAACAGACAGATGGCTGGTAAACACGTGAAAAGATATCAACATCGCTCATTACAAGAGAAATGCAAATCAAAACTACAATGAGATATCACCTCACACCAGTTAGAATGGCCATCATCAAAAAAATCTACAAACAATAAATGCTGGAGAGGGTGTGGAGAAAAGGGAACCTTCTTGCACTGTTGGGGGTAATGTAAATTGATGCAGCCACTATGGAAAACAGTATGAAGATTCCTTAAAAAACTAGGAATAAAACCAATGGAATTGCTGCATTGACCCACTAATCCCACTCTTAGGCATATACCCTGAGGAAACCAAAATTGAAAAAGACACATGTACCCCAATATTCATTGCAGCACTGTTTACACTAGCTAGAACATGGAAGCAACCTAGATGTCCATAGACAGATGAATGAATAAAGAAGCAGTGGTACATATATACAATGGACTATTGCTCAGCCATAAAAAGGAACACATTTCAGTTAGTTCTAATGAGGTGGATGAACCTAGAGCCTATTATACAAAATGAAGTAAGTCAGAAAGATAAAAACAAATATTGTATATCAATGCATATATATTGAATCTAGAAAGACAGTACTGTTTACCCTATTTGCAGAGCAGCAATGGAGACACAAACATAGAGAAGTGACTTATGGACATGGGGGTGGTGGGAGGAAGGAGAGGGTGGGATGTATGAAGAGCATAACATGGAAACATATACATTACCATATGTAAAAAATATAGCCAATGGAAATTTGCTATGTGACTCAAGTAACTCAAACTGGGGCTCTGTAACAACCTAGAAGGGTGGAAGGGAGGTTCAAAAGGGAGGGGACATAGGTATACCTATGGTTGATTCATACTGATGTTTGGCAGAAACCAACACAATATAGAGCAATTATCCTTCAATTAAAAATAAATAAATGTAATTTTTTAAAAAGAAGTAAAGGGGCTTAGACCAAAAAGAAAAAATTGAGTCATGTTTTGGTTTCCTGTTTTATTCTTTTGCAATGAGTTAAAGTTCTGCTCAATTTTTTAAAAATTTCAAACAAATTGGATTAATGCAATATTTAAAATAACTTACTTTAACTCCTTATGTACATTTAAGATATTATTTATTGCATAGATTTTATTAATTTGGGGGGAAAAGTAAGCATGCTTTAATGGAGAGGTGTAAATAAAATGTTTTTAAATTGCTCTAAGTGGATGCAGCAAAAGACCATGGTATCTTAGGTGAATTTTAGGGGACTTACTAAAATAGTATGGTTAATTTCTGTAATATTCACAGATGCATTTTATACTATTACTCCAAGGGGAATCATGACCAAATTATGTTAAGAGATATAACATGTCTATGGAGAAGCACATAGTCACTGTTATCCAGAAAAACAGAATTGTTAGGCTGGATAGAGAGAGACTGATAATAGATAGATAAATATATAGATAGGTGATAGATAGATTTATTATGAGGAATTGACTCACATGATTATACAAGCTGAAAAGGTCTACCATCTGCTGTCTGCATGCTGGAGACTTGTGAAATGATGGTATAATTCAGAGTACAAAGTCCTGAGAACCAGGTGAGCCAGTGGTGTATTAATCAATCTCAGTCAGAGGGCCAGAGAGCTATGAAATGTCAAGCTCATGCCTGATGTCCACCCACACTGGAGTGGGCAATGTATTGATCCTACTGAATCAAATGAGAATCTCATCCTGAGACACCTTTACATACATTCCCAGAAATAATGTTTAAGGGGAGCACCCCTTGGCCAGTTAAGTTGATACATAAAATTGACCATCACAAAAAGGGAAATAAAACAAACTGTTGCGTCATGATGATGATTCCTGTATAGTGTTTTCTTTGGCTCTACAGAGATGAAATTTATTATAAGCTTCTCAAGGAAAGTATTAAAAGTTGGGTGATTACATATATATATATGCTCTATGAATATGACAATTTTAACAGTTTTGAATTTTACACATCTTTGTTACCCTTAAGTAATTTTCAGAGACAATCTATTCCTTTTTAATGCAGTAAATCCCAATATCACTACTGTTGGGTATTCTTTCTACTCTTTGTAAACCAGAAAAATCCTTTTGATACTGTTATCCTTATTTCTTATACTGCGTAGATTTTTAATCTTTAGTTTACAGTTCTAGAGTGTTTCTGGGATTATATGAATGACTGCTCTCTTTAAACAGTAGGTTCCACATGAAAAGATCATAATTCTGCTTTACTTTTGAGTTCAACTCAAAATATATTTATTGAGTGGGATAGGCATTCTGCATTCTGATTTAGAGTGGGAATTATCCCGGTCTAGATAAGAATGTAATCCAATTGATTTTACCAAGTAATTATACAATATAGTAACTTGTTATAAAATGTAAAAGACCATGAGGCCTAGGCATAATAGGATTAGAACAGATTGGAGAGGAAATGACTTGCTTGAATCTATTGGAAAGAGCTTCTAAGAGAAGTTGGACTTTGAAATTAGTAGAATTTTGAAAGACAATGAAATGGAGACAGAGAGGGAATGATGGACAGGACATTCTTGGCAGAGTGTGGAGCATGAGTGTGGAGCAAGAACTTAGTCTGAAAGTCAGGAAAGTATGGGATATATTTAGACAGTCTTAGTTGGCTGTACCTAGATAAAAGTGATGGTATGGGAAAAGTGAAGTAATAGGAGATGAAGATTGAATGTAGCTTAGAAATTAGTTTGTTTACAATTTTAAAGAATATGTACTTGTTTTTTGAGATGGATATTAATTGAAGGATTTGGAGCAATGTACCTACATGAGCAGAATCATAATTTATAAATATAATTCTGTAGGCAGGGTGGATTGGGAGAGGGTTGGGCTCTGAAGGGAGACTTAATAGATTATTTCAGTGGACATGTTAAGCTTGATTTATAGTGGCAGTAAAAAAGGAAAACAAGGGATAAATCTGAGTTATTTAGGCATTAGAATGAGCAATGGTTATAAATCAACTGAATGTAAAAAAATAAGGGAAATGGATAAGTTAAATTTTGAGACTTTATAGCTTGGTTTATCAGATATTTAAATTCTCAGTTGAAACTGAGATTACAAGAAAACAAATAGCTGAAGATTATATTAAATTCCAAAGAGGATTAAAGAATTATAATTAACTACTAAGAGGCCCTTTAAAATGATAGGGTTCTAGATTCTAAAGATACCTGAAGGACTACTGTTGTAGGTAAGGATGAAGCCAAATGGGTAGGATCTAGGCTTCTAACTTCCTCTGTAGACAGTGCCATTCTGATTTTATTGGATTCCTAAATATTGGTTTGACATAAATTTTGTTTGAAAAAACAAATGGTCTTCTGCTTAAAAAGAACGTTGGAAAGCTACTGCTCCAGCTGTCTTACTTACAGTTGCAGCCCCAGATGTTCAAATTGGCCAACGTCTTACATGTCTCACAATTAGCATGTGTTTTTCTGAAATGCTTACATGACACTCAAGCAGCCATGTGGAGATCTCAGGAAGCTGCTGGAAATGTGAAACCCAAAGAAAAATCAAGGTTAAACCAAAGTGAGAATTTACGCTATAAAAACAAATAGTATTATCCAGAAAGAATGTGTTTGAGTATGAAGAAAGTCTTGGAAAAATCTTGGGAAACCACTGCCTCTGAGGAATAAAAGAAAGGGAATCAATAAGTGAAATGGATAAAGAAACGGTTAGTAGGCGGGAGACCAGGCCAATGTGTACATGTTAAGGGCCTGAGTTTTGGCTGAAGGAAGCCCTGAGTTTAAAAGCCAATTGTGCTCCTTACTTTACAGCTGTGCGCAAGCGCTCACAGCCAGTTTCCTCTGTCTGTGGGAATGCTAGACCCTATCTCGAAGGGTTGTTATGAGTAGTAAGTGAGACATAGACAAAACTTTAATGGAGTATGTGGCACATGATTAAGTGTTAATAGACAGTATTTAAAAATCCACCTGCCAATGGAAGAGACTCAAGAGACTCGATTCCTGGGTTGGAAAGATCCCCTGGAAGAGGAAATGCAACCCACTCCAGTATTCTTGCCTGCAAAGTTCTATAGACAGAGCAGCCTGGCAGGCTACAGTCCATAGGATAGCAGAGTCACACAAGACTGAGCTCACATACAAATTATAATAGCCTGAGAGAATAGTGTTTCAAAAACCAAGAGAGTGTCAAGAAATAGAGGTTGAAAATCAGTGTCTAAAGCCATAGATATATGGAGCATAATGAAGATCAAGAAGAAATTAAAAGGATTTTTTAGAATTTCACAGATAAAACTCACAGAATACCTTGAAGAGAATAGTAGAGGCAGCAGTCAAATTACAGTAAACTTTAGGCATGACTGAAAAGTGAGAAAGTGATAGCAAGAATTGTAGATACATCTAAAAGATGTTTTATGATGAAAAAAGAGAGAGGAAGGCAAAGTTACTGAAGTTTTATTTGGAACATTAAATGTGATTGTGGAAGGGAAGGCATGAGACAAAAATGAATGAAGCAAGGCCATATGGGAAGTAGGGTTATAAGTAGAGGAATTTCTTCCTTTTTTGGAGAATAGGGCAAGTAAAGATACAAGTGTATATGTCCTCTTTAGAGATGTTGAGAGAGATTAAGGTGGGTTTCCATTTTTTATTGAAGCATAATGATAATCTGCCAAAATTAAGTGTTTTGATATGAAAGATTAAAAATTTTTTTAAAATTATATTAGTGCTATGGAAATAAGAGAATCAGCTACAGAGGGGTAAAAATGAAAATGTACTACTTTGATGGCTTATGTTAAGTCATGAGGCATGAAATGCAGCAGAATCAATAGCATGTAATAAACAGTGACTGGAAAATGGAATAGCATCCAATACATTTTTAAAATAAAATTAATATTCAAATAAAGTTAATTTCAAATAATTAATATTTAAAATAAAGTAATATTAAAATAAAACAATATTCAAATGAAGTATTCAATTTGTTCCCTACTAAATGAAATTTTATAAACTCTTTTAGTTACTTTTAATTAGTAATGATTGTAAAAGAAATCATTGCCTTATGAAATCCCCTAAGTGTGATGAGTATTCAAAATGATCTCTGTTAATATTTTCTTCTCAAGCTTTCTGGTTATTTTATTATTTTTCTTTTCCTACCTTTCATTTCCCAAAATGAGAAGCATCTGTATTATGATACATTTTATAGATGGTGCTGAAGATGTTTGTGATAATTGATAAGATTTTATTTTAAAATATTATTTGTTGAAATCTCAATTCGTTACATTCTGTTGTGTTTTGTTTTAGAATATTTAGACCATTTTAACCTTTAGCACTGCCGTATTACAATGGACATTGAGAAGAAGGAGCAAACTTTCCAGTAACGATTTTCATTTGCTTTGCTTGCTCTCTGCTTATCTTTTTTGAATCTCATTTTTAAAAATTAAACTATACCGTCTTCATTTCCTTCCTGAGTCTCATTTATATTCTTGTTTCTGCCATGCTTGCAGTCATTTTCTTACTCTACCTCGCTCCAGATACAGTCAGAGCATTGAACATCATCACAGGGATGGCAGGTATTTTTTTCTTACAATTGAGTCTGTTCATAGAATTGCATGTGCCTGTCTAATGATAATAACTCACTAATATTTTATATATATATATGCTTGTAGTTATTGATGAAATATAGAAATATTATCCTTGTAAAAAAGTAGGAAGTAAAGCATATATAAACAATTTAATTGTATTGGGCTGGGATCATCTCTGTGATGATTCTAAAAATGTAATTCACCAGAAATTACTTTTGAATCATTACATGGAAAAGTAGAATAACAGTATTTTTAAAGATTAATACAGTTGACAGCTCATCTTCCTCTGGAGAGTTCATAATTAGATACTCAGACAGCACTAGTTGATAACAACCCACTTCTACCTCCCTCCAAATCAGCCTTTGAAATGTACTTAGATTGAATGGAGGCTGAACTCAGGTTTATGGTTACTTTATTAAGGGTAGCTGTGATCTATTCATTGGTTATAGTAGATGAATCTGGATCCCTGGAGAATACTGAGTTTGTGGGAACATCCTTGTTCATTTCTACTCTCCCACCATTCTCCTTGTATTGAAGAGAAATATAAATTACCTGGCATTTAACAGAAAGGAGGATTACCTCTCTAGTTATTCCCAGAAGGAAATCTAGCAGGGAAGAAGGTCTCTAAAGCTTGCAGTTTCTCAAGGCTAAACATAGCTGTAGGGATTTGAGCCAGTTAAGTGACAACATTTTGAGCCCCTGTAGACAGAGAAAAGAAGAGCAATGATAATGTGGTTGTGGGTTCAGCTATACAGATAGGGAATTAATGTGCCGTACTCACTCTGACTATAGTTTCAGAGTGATTTGGATTCTTTGTGGCCACTTTTATCCTATTAGTTTAGTTAATTGAGAGTTGATAATGAAAGAGCTTAGAAAAAATAATTGAAACTAGTGGGTAAATACCTAAGATTGAATTCATTTAGACAAATATGGAAGAAAACATAAGAGATAGTATCAACAATAAATTCCTAATAATTCAAGTTTTGTGATGTCTTTCTGTACGTGTATCTGAAATTTAGTGCCTTCAGTTTACTGTACTATAGTGGTTACTGCTATGTTTTATTTTCTTTTACATTTCTTTGTCTCTTTTTCTATTTTTTTGCTTCAATATTAAATAATTTTCATTTTTTATTGTTAGTGTTTGTCATCTTTATTATTGCTGTATGTTACTTTCAAACTCTTTTTTGGTTGCAATGATTATAAATTTATCTTACAAAAATGTGAAAAATAGTTATATACCTATCCTTATAATTGGGTAAGACCTTTTTTAAGGTGGGTGGCATGAATGAGATATTATTGACTATAGAATTCTTATGCTGGTATCTTTCCACTTAACCATAAATTAAAATCATGCATCACATTAGTTTTTATGCCCTATATTTTTCTTAGTTGTCAATAAGTAGATTGCTTCATATTATTTATTCTTTTAGTGAACCAACATAGATAGAGCCAGTCCTTGAACAGCTCTAGGTTGATTATCAATTTCATATTCTTACTCTGTTTCTCAACCTCAGCCTAGCTGGCCTATTTTGAAAGAGAGATTTCTGAACTGTCTTTTGTACCATAAAAGTTTGTAGTCAGGGCACACAATATCACTGATGTTTATATTAAAGGAAAACACAGTTAGGAAAATCAGTTTAGAAAACAAATTATCAAATAACTTACTCTAAGATTTGTTGTCACTTAAATGATTCTAATTTCTGAGTCTAGTGTACTTACTCTGGAAAAATTGGATAGACATTGTAAGAATGCAGTTCTATAGTTGCTTTCAATAATATTATCTTTTATTATTATTAGTTTGATTCATACAAAAGCATGTCTGCATGTTTCAAAGCATAGTAGTAAAATAAACATTTAGCACTCTACTACCCATACCAAGAACCAGAATATATAGTTAATATTTCTTCATCTACCTCTAGGCTTCTTGCCTATTGCATTCCTAGTGTATTTCACAGAAATAGTAAATACTGTATTAATTTTCAGCTTAACATTTCCTTCATTTGTTTTTTTAAGTGATTTTGATCATTTATTTTTCTCTGCTAACTTTCTGAGTTACTTAGTTCTTCTGACTCCCACTTCAGTCCACTATGAGATTCTGGGGATTATTGAAGATAGAAAAACTCATCTAGTCAGCTATCCCTTCTCCTTTATTTATTACCATAATGTTTAATGCATCTTGTTTAACCCCTGTACCTTTGTACATATTGCAGCTGAACACAGCCATGCATTTCCCTTACATGTTGATATCATCTGTTGACTTTATTTACTGAATTTTAGCATGTGGCCTTACTCTTCCTCTTTATCATAATTCCTGCCATGTATCTGAATGATGATGTGTGTGCGCGCGCTCAGTCATGCCCAGCTCTTCTCGACCCCATGGACTATAGTCCACCAGGCTTCTCTGTCCTTGGGATTCTCCAGGCAAGAATACTGGAGTAGTTTTCCATTTCCTTCTGGTGATGTTATAATCTATTTAGCACCCACTCACTTCCTTGAGTATCTCAAATTGGAGGTAGTGAGCTTTACTCTCAGTTCTGCTTTAGTTACTCATTCCCATGGCCATGCTCTGAATATTATCATCACTTGAAACTGTTCTACCTTTGAAATATTAAAAATTAATTTTTTATATAACTTTTAAAGCTTACTTTCCATTTATAGTATTACAAATACTTCACTCTTGGACAATAACTATACATGGTTCTTTCTTATTCTTTCATTGAGTTACTTTTAACTCACTGATTCTTTTTTCCACTCTGTTTACCCCTTTACCTTTCCCAATTTGCTTCCACTTTACTTACATATCTGGAGGTTGAATCCATTCTTGGAAACCTCCTCAGTTCAGTTCCCTTGCTTCATTGTTCTTCTTTTACATTTTTGACGAAGTCCAAGTCTGGAGCAGTCTCTTTATGGTTTTGATCTAAATTATCCAAGTTCTCTCTAATTACCTACTGGAGAAAAAAATGACTGAACATTCAAAGGAAAAGTGACCTCTTTACTGAGGATTGTGAAAAGAATAAAAAGAAATTGGCACTAACTTGCTAAGCATTCAATTTCCCAGTCTATATTTCAAGGTGACATTTACTGTCATGGTCTGGAAATTCCCCTTCTGTGAATAAATATGTGTTAATAGTTCCAAATGGACCATAGTTTGGCTGTATAAAATTTGGAATTTTAGGAATGGAATAAACGTATAATAGTTAACTCAACATGGCATCCTCAATATGTGAAGAATCAGAACCATTGGCTTCTCTGCTTCACATTTGTAAAATATTATGTATGCTGTCTCTTTGGAACAGATGAATAGACGCTTAATGTTTGCTAAACTTCTTTTATATTACCTCAGGAAACAAATATTTAACTAATATTAGGGATCAAGACTTTTTTCCTCTGGACAAGTTACACTGACCAGGGCAAAGTTATCTTTGATCATGGAGAATTTTAAAACACATTCAAAATTTAAACAAACATATTTGAAATGGATATCATGTTACCTTTTATTGATATCCCTCTAAGATATATCCTTTATTTCAATTAAAATATCTTTTGTATTTTAAAATCTATCCTCATATCTTAGTTTCCCCCCAAGTATTTATCTTAACTTAAAGCTACACATGGGGCTTCCCAGGTGGTGCAAGTGGTAAAGAACCCACCTGCCAATGCAGGAGGTATAAGAGATGCAGTGGGAAGTCCCCTGGAGGAGGGCACGGCAATGCACTCAGTATTATTGCCTAGAGACTCCCATGGAGAGAAGAACCTGGTGGGGTACGGTCCATGGAGTCACAAAGAGTCAGAGTCAGACACGACTGAAGTGACTTAGCATGCACACATAGAGTCAGACACGACTGAAGTGACTTTGCATGCACACATGCGAAGCTATACGTAGCATATTAAGGGATCACTAACATTGATGGAGGACATGACAACTTTTGCATAAAGATGTGATGGAGGAGATGACAGATGGGCTATATCTTAAAGGAAGAATTAGAAATATTTAGGTAGAGTAAGGTAGTGCTAGTGGTAAAGAACCTGCCTGCCAGTGCAAGAGACAAAAGAGACATGGATTCTCTCCCTGGGTTGGGAGGGTCCCCTGGAGGAGGGCATGGAAACCCGCTCCAGTATTCTTGCCTGGAGAATCCCATGGAGAGAGGAGCCTGGCAGGCTACAGTCCATAGAGTTGCAAAGGGTCGGACACGACTGAAGCGACTTAGCACGCATGCATGCATAAGCAGAGTTGCTAGCGTAATAAACACTGTGTTTTAGTGCTTTTGCAGTGTTCCTTACAAGGCAGGGAATAGCAAGGGATGAATCTGTAATGATAGAGACAGTCCCGATTGTGAATAACCTTGTATCCTCTGTTAAGGAACTTAAATCTAAGACTGTATGTGATAGAGGTACTCTGAAGAGTTTTAGTTTCAGGATGGCTGTAGTACATTTATTCACTCTAGAGACTATGGGGATGGTTGATGAAAGAAAAGTGTATGAAAAAGAAAAACACATACTGAGGTATTTGCCTTGGTCTTGGACAACAAGAGGAGCTTGGTAGGCTACAGCCCATGGGATCGCAAAGAGTCAGACACGACTGAGCAACTTCACTTTCACTTGGACAACAAAAGTTCTTTGAGGGTCTGAACTAAGTAAGGTACTGCATGGAGAGATAAGTGATGAGAGCCAATCAATTAAATTCAATATTACCTGGTAAATATCAGATTTGGATGTTGAGGGGAAGCCAAGAGTCAAGAAATATTCCAGTTTTATTGGCTGAATAACTGGGTGCATGTGGTACCTTAACAGAGATGGGGGAATTGTTAGGAGAGGAATCAGTTTAGTTGAGAGACAAGTTCGGTTTTAGAATTATTGAGAAGGCTGGAGGAAGCTTCTAGCAAGAAGTAAATTAAATAATTTTAAAGCTTAAAGAAGTTTAGGCTATGTATAATCATTTAGGAGTAAATTTACTACTCGTGGAAAGTAGCTACAAAAATGAAAATGAAATCAGCCAGAGATACTACCCATCAAATGAAGGCCAAGGAGTTTTCCTCTGCCATGGAAAATTGACAGACAGAAAAGCTTCTAAAGGACATAGTGAAGGAAGAATAGAAAAGTAAGAAGAATAGAGCTTAAAAAAATAATTTAAAGAAGAAAGAGATAATGTCAACAGTAAAAATAAATGAAAGGAAAGGTATATGAAAAATACCATTAGATTTGTCAAGGAAGAAGTCATTGATGATTCCAACTCAAGGTGATTTCGGAAAGACGGTGAGAGGAAAAAAGCAGATTGCAGGGCCTGAGGCATGATTGGGAGATAATAAATACATCAAAGGAGTGTGGAGAAATATTGGATAGGGGCATATGATGTCAGACTAGGTTTCTTTCTTTCAGAGTAAGAAATACATCCTATGTTTATAGGCTTTGAGGAAACAATCCTTTAGGGGAAAAAAGAATAAGGGATAAAGAAAGGATGGGAAAAGAAGGGAAAAAAGAATAAGGGAAAAAGAAAGGATGACTAGAAGAAAAGTCTTAGAGCAGTGGGTGGGGCTAACCACACAGATGGAGTTTCTAAATGTAAAAAGTTCTTATTTACCTTTGAGACAGGAGGGAAATAGATGACAGAGTTGGAACTAAGTAAATTTTTAAAGGATGTTAATCGAAGGTAATAATATTTGATAACCTCAATTTTGTTGTTGCTATAATTGAGATTATATGGTTATTTTTGAGACAAATTCCTGAGATTCCCAAGGTTGAATATGATGAGAAAGTTTAAATAGTCATTGTGTAAAAACTGATGGGAACTGATTAAATATAAGTAGAAAAGATTGTTAATGATACCACCACAGCAGATGTTAGAAACTATGAATTTGCAAAGTGGTAACCGGTATGAATGCATGCTTTACTTAAGAAATATCCAGTTGCCTAAATGTAGAAAAATCATTATGGCATAGAATCAATTTTAGGGTTTTGATGAATCTTTAAAAGATTTGGAATAGAAGGGAATCTGTTGTTATAGAGGTGGTTCAGATGATCAATCATAGAGTCTAAGATGGTTAAGGAAGGAAGAAAAGTGGAGAGGTACTATATTCTGACAGAAATTGGTAGGTCCATGGAATGAAAAGTGTTAAATGGAGATCAAGTAAAGTGGAAGTGAGATTATAAAACACCTGAAATAATTAATGATTGTCATCAGTTTGATATTAGAGTTTAGTATTTTAAAGTTTGAATAGTTTTACTGGATTCTAAGATTCACCGTATTTCCCCAGAAAAGAGTGCTAATGCAGGGGGAAAGTGAGGATTATTGACATTTCAAAGATCCAAGAGTTATGGTTCAAGATTATTGAACAGTTTCCTGCATGTACATTGAAATCTCCTGAAATCACCATAGAATTTATCTAAAGAAAATGGCTGATAAAAATTCCCCAAATAATCAATGACTAAGGGATATCGACCGGAAGTTGATAGTGATTAGCAACCTGAGTAAATAATGGATCTTATGGCCAAGTGGCATGCTTGATAGAAATAAGAACATGTATGTTACAGTGGAAGAACAATGGCCAGAGTGTCTCTAGGGAGCCAATCTCTCCTGAATCCATGGACTATGAAATGTGAAAGAATAGGTAGCTTGTGCAGATGAGAGTTACACTGGAAGGAGAGTCTGCAGGGTTGAGCTAAGTGCTATTTGAGATAGGGATATGCAGAAACTATTCTGCAGAAAAGTTGATGACATAAGGAAGTTAGTTAACAATAGATGAAGATTCTGAAAATACAGCTAAGAGAATAAAGAAAATTAAAATGGTACAGAAGATAATAGAGGAAATGAAGAATTTAGAGAGAAGAAGCTGTCAAGGGACAACTGGGCTTTCTCTGTACTTGATACTAAGAATCTTGTTTGTATACAAATAAGATGCTTAAATAGAAGTGATATACCTGAGACATCTAAATGTATCCTAAGTCGTTTTGGTGCCAGAATGGAGTAAGGTTCTGGGAAGGGTCTGACCTGGGACTAGAGTGGTACTGTGAGATGCCATCACGTTTGAGGAGAGGCAGCGAGTGGTCTTATCTTAAGGTATTTGGGGTCATGATGAGGATCCAAGTTAGAGAAATGGTTCTCACAAAGCTCAAAAAAGGGCTTCTCTGGTGACTCCGAAAGTAAAGAATCTGCCTGCAGTGCAAGAGACTCGTGCTGAATCCCTAGATTGGGAAGATCCTCTGGAGAAGAGAATGGCTACCCACTCCAGTTTTCTTGGCAGGAGAATTACATGAACAGAGGAACTTGGTGGGCCAGAGTCCATGGGGTCACAGAGAGTCAAACATGACTGAACGACTAACACTTTCCCACTTTTTTCTCACAAAACTAGTGGAGTCACAGGAGGATGAGATTCTTGTGTGAAATACAGAGTGTTTTCCCATAGATGCCCTGAGAAGTAGTGCTGAGAGCCCATAGTGAATGTGATCAAATCCAAGTAATTCACACTTCCTGAGCCACCTCCTCATCTTTTTGCCATAATTTCTTTGCATTGTTACCAACCTCCTTTCCTCTTAGAAGCCTTCTCTAAGAGGAAAGTGATCTTCTATTACATCACAAGTAATCTCCTATTTGTGTTTCTGACTATAACTATCCTTAATTTCTCTGAAATTTCCCTCTGTTAAATGGCATCACCGACTCGATGGACATGAGTTTGAATGAACTCCGGGAGTTACTGATGGACAGGGAGGCCTGGTGTGCTGCAATTAATGGGGTCGCAAAGAGTCGGACACGACTGAGCGACTGAACTGAACTGAATTATGTCTTGTTTCTCTTACATTTCAGTCTTTCTTACTTTACTGATTTTGTTTTTCCTCAAGTTGTTGTTAAAGAGACCTGTTGACATCTCCTTAATAGTATCTTCTTTCTCATCTGCCATACCTTCAAGCTCCCTGGAGAATGGTTGATTTCTCTCTCTTACTTAGGTCATGTTTCTTGACTATGTATTTTTACATATGCTTTCCCTGCTTCTTCATCAGCTGCTGCTGCTAAGTCACTTCAGTCGTGTCCAACTCTGTGTGACCCCATAGATAGCAGCCCACCAGGCTCCCCTGTCCCTGGGATTCTCCAGGCAAGAACACTGGAGTGGGTTGCCATTTCCTTCTTCAATGCAGGAAAGTGAAAAGTGAAAGGGAAGTCACTCAGTCGTGTCCTACTCTTATCTCAAGAATTCTTCTGTTTCTGTTAATATATCATCATTTCATTTTAGAAGCTTCTTTCTTTAGTTTATTCATTTCTTTCACTTAATTCCTATGGTAATTTGCCAAGCATTATATGTAGGGAAAACTCTATACTTGCTTTCAAAGAAGTTAACAGGCTTTAGAACCAAGAAAGAGCAATTCGAATTCCATCTCAAAAAATAGCAAATTGTGTGACTCTGATCAAGTTTCTGTGAGCTTTAGTTTGCTTATTTCAAAAATGTGAGAGCTTGACCCACTGTCAAGAAACAGAGCAATCAACAGAATCAAACTCAGAGATGCACAGATGTTGGGAATATAAGGCAGGGAATTTAAAATAATACTTCCTGAGATTCCATCTAGACCTAAAATTGTTTGTATAATTCCATATATTCTACGGTGTGATTTATTTTTCTCATCCGTGCCTTCTTCTCTGTTTCCAATCTTTTTCTACAAGTCAGCCTCTTCCTACTCTAATTTATTCCATATGTTACCCCTGAAGACATCTTTTTAATTCATTACTTAAACATTACTTTTATTCAGAAATTTTTGGTCACTCATTGAAAATTAAACCATATCTTAACCTCTTAAAGAATCAAACTCAGAGATGCACAGATGTTGGGAATATAAGGCAGGGAATTTAAAATAATACTTCCTGAGATTCCATCTAGACCTAAAATTGTTTGTATAATTCCATATATTCTACAGTGTGATTTATTTTTCTCATCCGTGCCTTCTTCTCTGTTTCGTCTTTTTCTACAAGTCAGCCTCTTCCTACTCTAATTTATTCCATATGTTACCCCTGAAGACATCTTTTTAATTCATTACTTAAACATTACTTTTATTCAGAAATTTTTGGTCACTCATTGAAAATTAAACCATATCTTAACCTCTTAACTAGACATTTAAGATCTCTATAAACTAACTTCAAACTTTCCAACATTTTGCCACATTCTAATTTCTATAATTTCTGATGTTTCCATTTGATTAGTTTTTCCCATCCAACCAGTTTATTGACCATAAGAAAATTCTATATACAAAGTGATCTAAACCTGTTGCTTCAAAGCAAAATCTTTTTTGTATTAATATTTTGATAGGTCATCCCATACATTGTTGAAAGGTGCTTAACTCTAAAGCTAATAGAAAAATGTTCAATGCATATTAAATGAAAGGCCTAACTACTGAACTTTAAAAACTCTTTAAGGTAATTAACAAAGGCAGACTGTAGTCCTATGATAGGCTGCTGGAGAACTGATTGATACAAAACATCAGGAGGTCATTTTGTGCAACACCATTGTGATGCTGATGTTTTCTGGATAATGATACACCCATTGTCTGATTCTAGACACACCACAGGAATACCAGTGGGGTCAGAGGTGAGCCTAGCTGCTTGCTGGGCTAGGCTGCTTATCTGACCAGGTCTCACAGCAACCCAGGTTATATCTTTGTGAATCTGTGAGCAGGACTCCATCAATGGATGGATGCTTCACTGTGCCCTCCAAGTGCTACTCCAAAGTCACCTCCAACTGCCCACTGTCTGCCAGGCCCAGGACCCCAGAGCACATCACATCCTTCTTCATCACAGGCCTACCATTTGATTTCTTACAGTCTTCATCTATCTGCTGATATTTCTCTAGCTTTTCATGCAAGAGATATTCTGCATCTTTTCGAAGGTAATCTTTAATACACCAGTCATACAATATTTTAAATTCCCTGCCTGACAGTCCCAACATCTGTGCATCTCTGAGTTTGACTCTGTTGATTGCTTTGTTTCTTGACAGTGGGCTTTGTTGTTCTTGCTTGTTGGTGTTTCCAGTAAATTTTTTTTGTTTTTGACTGTTAGATATCATATCATCATTCATGACTGAGGAAGAGGATTATGCTTGAAAATGTGCACACCCCTTGTGCTGTGTTTGTGTCTGTGTATTTGGGAGGGGATGAATCAGTCTTCTAATCACTACTTCTATGTGATTTGAGCTAATATTATGAAGTAGCAGTGAAGGGCAGCAAGCACCAGTGTATATGAGGAACTCCACTATCCATGTAAAACTAGCAAAACAAAAGAAATTCTAGTGAATTGTTCAAAGCTGACCAATGAATCTTTTCAACACGGCACTCAGATATTCTCAAGTAAGGACTATGCCTTATCACAGTTACTCCTATCAAACAATATCAATTCATAATTTGGTTTTTCAGAGAAACAACTTTTAGTTCAGTTCAGTTGCTCAGTCGTGTCCTACCCCTTGTGACCCCTATGGACTGCAGCACACCTCGTGTCCGACTCCTTGTGACCCCCGTGGACTGCAGCACACCAGGCCTCCCATCCATCACCAACACTTGGAGCCTGTTCAAACTCATGTCCATTGAGTCAGTGATGCCATCCAACCATCTCATCCTCTGCCGTCCCCTTCTCCTCCCGCCTTCAATCTTTCCCAACATCAGGATCTTTTCAAATGAGTCAGTTCTTTGCATCAGGTGGTCAGAGTATTAGGGTTTCAGCTTTAGCATCAGTCCTTCCAGTGAATTCAGGACTGATTTCCTTTAGGATGGACTGATTGGATATCCTTACAGTCCAAGGGAGTCTTCTCCAACACCACAGTTCAAAAGCATCAATTCTTCAACGTTCAGCTTTCTTTATAGTCCAACTTTCAAGACCCAGTCTCCCCCTCAGTCAATCTCTGCCATCAGGAAGATTCCATAAGCCTCTTATCCTTCTCCATCAGAGGGCAGACAGACTGAAAACCACAATCACAGAAAACTAACCAATCTAATCACATGGACCACAGCCTTGTCTAACTCAATGAAGCTATGAGCCATGCCGTGTAGGGCCACCCAAGACGGACAGATCATGGTGGAGAGTTCTGACAAAACGTGGTCTACTGGAGAAGGGAATGGTAAGCCACTTCAGTATTCTTGCCTTGAGAACCCCATGAACAATGTGAAAACTGAAAAAGATAGGACACTGAAAGATGAACTCCCCAGGTCAGTAGGTGCCCAGTATGCTACTGGAGGTCAGTGGAGAAATAACTCCAGAAAGGATGAAGAGACAAAGCAAAGCAAAAACAACACCCAGTTGTGGATGTGACCAGTGATGGAAGTAAAGTCCGATGCTATAAAGAAGAATATTGCTTAGGCACATGGAATGATAGGTCCATGAATCAAGGCAAATTGGAAGTAGTCAAACAGGAGATGGCAAGAGTGAACATCAATATTTTAGGAATCAGTGAACTAAAATGGACTGGGATGGGTGAATTTAACTCGGGTGACAAGAAGTTTGTTATTTTATGGAATCTTTGAGGAGCTGGGAAAGGAAACCATAGGGCTAATAATACCTTGACAGAATAGCTTGAATTTCTTACAGTTGATAAAACACTTTTAATACTTCACCATCCACTGAAAATAAAATTATTTAGTAAAATAAGAATATTGTAGATGGAACATGATAATCTCTCAAGACTTTAAAAATACATATTTTAAAGATGCATTAATTCACTGTATGTTTAATTGTTCCTGAGTAAATAAGCTTGCTTATTTGTGGTTTTGTTTCTATTGTTTTTTAAAGTAAAAATTAAGTGACAGTGAGAATTATAACTATTAATACTTATCTAAATACTCAAAACGTCCTCAAGCATTTATATTTTACATGTTTTTGCGTGTGCATGTTTACTAATATATCTTTATTGTTCAGTATTGTATTTGTCTATAAGAAAATTGTGATAATCTTTTCTTCTTGCTATTTACAATAATGACTGTTTTATGATAATACTTCTGTAAATAAAGGACCATTTTATTTTTATGATAAAAATAAGTTTATGAGTAATAGTAACATGTTTTTCTACATTAAAGTATCTTGTTTTTTCCCCATCAATATGTGTATTATTACCATTTTTACATGTTAGATTGTTATTAACTTGGCTGACTCTAGATATTACTGTTATTTTTGATAAACTCATCTACTTTTAACTAACACACAAATTTAATGTTTAATTGAACAGAAATGTTCTGGTATAAAAAAATCTATCCTGTCCAAGGAAAATTAATCTATCTTCTACCAAAATAATAAAATATTTCTATTGTACACAGGATACAAATATTCAGAAATATTCATTTATTACCATGGTATTTTGTGTCTTCCAATTCTCTTAACTCTGGGAGCAATGCTAAAATATATAAACTGGGTTTTAAAAGGTTAAACTTATACCTCGCACAATATGATGTACAAGAAAATTATAGAGTTTAATTATATAATTGCTTTAAATTACTTGATATATTATACAGCATGTAACATATTAATTACCCTATATCTCATTTTAAAATTCTATAATGTGTTTTTTTCTTCCTTCAATTATGTAGTTAATGCTTAGAAAATCTCTACACATTGGTATTTAATGAAAAGTATAATGCTGCTGCTGTTAATCAGCTTGCTATATTACATAATACAGATTTATGAAAGTCATTTCTTGCTCCAAATCTGCGATTATACTTTTTGTCCTTCAGAGATATCTCCCAAGTTTTCTTTTTAATTTAGGATTTTGACCTTATAAAGAAATCATTTCCTTATAAAGAAGAAAAATAATTCCTAAATAGCTTTACTTTGTACAAGTCTGTGAGAAAGAAAGCCTATTACATTTACTTACCACATCTTCACAATATAAATATAAAATAAATCTGTCTGACTTAAGATAGCTCCTAACGCCTGAGTTATGTCCTAGGACAATTTTCATTGATATCTGAACAATACTTTGAAGCATTGTGCAGTTTGTTTTTCATTGTTTTAGTAATCTTGGTATTTTTTTTTTATTGTACTTAAGAGATAGTCTACATCGAGTTTATGTTGATCTGGAATTGCATCATTGCAATGGTTGAATATAAATGAAAGAAAATGCCCACTGGCCTATGCTTCTCTGCAACACTGCATAACTCCATGTACTTGGAAACTGGGAGAAATAAGTGACAAAGATGGTGAAATAAGTAGACAGCTGAAATTAAAAAAAAAAATTTCTAGAGCAACTATATGAGTGGAAAAATGATAGAAAATGGACAACTTTGCTAGATAATTATAAAACTATTTTCCCCTTAGAAATCAAAATCTACACAACTATTAAATGATTTTAAAGCTGACTTGATACAGGGTCTTGTTACAGTACTGTCAGTCAACATGAATTAGCTTTAATTGTGGAGGATCCTGTGCAAATGCTTGCAGTTTAGAATAGTAGTCACTAAATAAGCAGAACTATATCCGTATCTATCCAGGTAAATGGCACATAGAAACTCTAAACTATTTTAAGCATATATACCAGAAAATGTAAACTAAAAATAGAGTTATGACAGATATTAAATCACTTTTATGAGATAATCAAATTATTAACCTAAGAAAAATTTAAATTTACAGGTGAGAGTTTCCTGGTGTTTTATATGGCTTGCTTTCGGGCAATCTTGTAAAATCTATGTCTATCCTTTTTCAAATAATATTTTGAAATGCAGAAAGTTAAATAAATAGGTAGGGTTACAAAGGAAACTATTTATATTGAAATACAGACCCCAAATTCAGAAACCTAGGTAGGCACTAAAATACTTCATGCCTTGCAAATGGTCATTCAACATGATGGTAAAGCATCTGCCTACAATGCAGGAAACCCGGGTTTGATCCCTGGGTCAGGAAGATCCTCTGGAGAAGGAAATGGCAACCCACTCCGGTACTGTTGCCTGGAGAATCCTGTGGACAGAGGAGCCTGGTGGGCTACAGTCCGTGGAGTCCCAAAGAGTCAGACACAACTGAGTGACTTCACTTTCACTTTCACCATAAAATGAAAACTCACTAAGAATTTAGGTGAAAGTTGTAAAGTTTTATATCTCAATCCCTTAGAAAACCTATTATGAAAGTGGGTATTATTTACGAGACTTAAGCATTGCTGCTTTCAATTTTCACAGCAATAATCTTAGTTCTCACCTAGTAAGATGTATTTTTAGCCATTTGTGGAAATATCTTGACCTTCTACTGTGTTATCAAAGTTTAAAATATAACTTTCCTCTTCTCTTAATTGTGGTGGAGCATTTCAATACATTTCTAACTTCTACCATGGTTCTTTTCATGTTTCACTTATTAAACATTTTTATTTTTATGGAAATCATAATTCATACTTTTGATGAATATGGTGAGAAAAATATAAGTAAAATTTAAAACATTGACTATAGCTTCAAACAACTTTTTTACTAAAGAGCGTTTTTTTAAAGGCATATTTCCTAAAGAATGACTTCTTCATTAATACTTTAAAAATAATAGTATTCTTTTAAGGACATGGAATGTAGCAACACATTTGAAATAATTCTCTAGATTTCATTCACAATTATATATTTCAATTATTAAAATATAGTGTCAAAGATGTGAAATTGTATATTCTAATACTTCACTTTCCACTTGGAAAAATTACTCAATGGAATCAGAATAAATCAGATTTTGCATAATACATGTTATTTAATGAAATAAATTATTATTTTAAGATAAGAAATATGAAAATAATGTAAAGATTGGTATCTTCATAACTAGGTTTAAGGATTCTAAGATATATATTAATATATATTTAGGCTTTCAAGGTGGCACTAGTGATAAAGAACCCACCTGCCAGTGCAGAAGACATAAGAACCATGAGTTCAATCCCTGGGTCAGGAAGATCCCCAGAGGAGGGCATGGCAACCCACCCCAGTATTCTTGCGTGGAGAATCCCATGGACCGAGGAGCCTGGCAGGCTACAGTCCAAGCGTCACAAAGAGTCAGACATGACTGAAGCGGATTAGCACACACGCAGTATATAAATATATTGTGTTGAAGATATACAAAGATAGGTACACTAACAACATTTAATAGACATTGAGCAATTTTATTTCTAAAGAGAAGTGTTCTCTCTAAAATAGTCTTTCAGGAAGAAAAAATAGAATTATGATTTCTTACCCTGTCAAATTGCCTTTTCATTTCTCTCTTTGATAAGTAATTGAATATTGTATATGTATTTACACAGCTTTTTTGACACATTTTGATACACTTATAAAAATACTAAACTTATCTTAAGAAATCAATCATATTATAGTACATGAACATAAAAATAGTTCAAAAATCTTTTGCTTTCATGTTACCATATGAATAAAAGTGTAAAATAATCACAAAATATGTTGTAGAGTAAATCTAGTATTCAGTTCCTAAAGTCATAAGGAATATCTAAGTGAATATCTAAGTGAAAGTTGCTCAGGCATGTCTGACTGTTTGCGACCCTATGGACTATATAGTCCATGGAATTCTCCAGGCCAGAATACTGGAGTGGGTAACCTTTCCCTTCTCCAGGAGATCTTCCCAACCCAGGAATTGAACTCAGGTCTCCTGCATTGCAGGTGAATTCTTTACCAGCTGAGCCACAAGGGAAGCCCAAGGATACTGGAGTGGGTAACCTATCCCTTCTCCGGCAGATCTTCCTGACCCAGGAATCAAACTGGGGTCTTCTGCATTGCAGGCAGATTCTTTACCAATTGAGCTGTCAGGGAAGCCTAATCTAATATCTGGTGGTCCAAAATTGTATGCCATGTAATGAATTACATTTGGAAAATTGTGTCCTTTATATTATTTTTCTTTAAGCACTTGCAGTTTTCATTATCAAAAGTAAGATCGAGAGAATTTGTAGGTAAAGTGGAAGTCATTAGTACATTAGTCTTGAGGGATACTAAAGCTTTCTTTGGTGTTTATAATATATAAGCATTTCCAGTACTGTTGTTACAACTATATGGGAAGGTAATAGTTTCTTTGAGGTATACTTTGGAGTTCTAGAATCAAAACTACTGTTTTGGGGGCTGTTCTGCAGATAGTGAGGTGATCTTAGAAAACATTTACAAATTGCATGTTGGATGTAAAAGCATTATGCTAGACTCCAGGGATACAAAAATTAGTGCTGATAGCTTGCTTAAGTATACTTCTTTAAAGAAGGAATACATTTTGATGTTGGATTTATTTCTCATCAAAGAAATCACATTGTTTCAGACTGTTATTATTTCAGTCAATTAATGCTCATTCTGAATTGTGTTTGTTGGCATTGTTAAAGTGTGATGAGATAAACGATATAAAATCGTTGATTTACCAGTTTCCAAAAGAATGATTTTTCTTGTGGACTATGTTTGAATTGGCTACAGGCTGCAAAGTTGCACTGTTTTCGCATAACATTTGAATTCAGTCATTTGAACGTTCAGATGTATCAGTATACTACAATTGTGATGAAAGCCTTTTAAAATTTTTGTTGGTATACTGTTTATTAGTATAAACAGCCTTAGCAGCTTGAGAATTAGTGTCTTTATGGTTTTCTTTACTCTTTTGCAAATGTTGGGAAGTCATTGAATTCTTTCCGAATAGAATACTTCACATATTTCACATGTTCCATTTAGGGAATTCATTTTGGAAAACAGATAATTTTGTTTTGATTATAACAGAGCAACTCCTATTATCTTCACTGGGAATTGCTATTAAAGGCAGATGTTGGTTCCTTAGGAATTCTTATGGAGTTTAGTGAGAATTAACGCAGCATATGTTGGGGAAGAGAACATTTTTTTCCATACTCAGTAATCTTAAACAATTACCTTTTTCAAAATCAGTTTGATGCATCATAACAAAATAGCAGAAAGGCACTAAAGATCGACTGAGCTGCTTTTTGACTAACGTTTCAGGGATTGTGAAGCAGCAGATAGACAGCCATATCACAGATCCAGATCAACAGAACAGCGGCCTCTCCTAGAGCGGACCACCACCCGCTCCAGATCCACTGAACGTCCTGATACAAACCTCATGAGGTCGATGCCTTCATTAATGACTGGAAGATCTGCCCCTCCTTCACCTGCCTTATCGAGGTGAAAGATAAATCAATCAGACTAACTTCCCCTTTGCCCCACCAGCACACCATTTTATTTTCCCAGCAGCTAAATGGTCTCTTCTGTCATCCTTGGCTGATCACTAATAACAATCGACACTAACCTTTTCAGTGTAAGCACACTATTTATATTCCGTGGATATAATAGTGTGTGGCTACCATTGTAATTTGTTTATTAACTGTCCTGACCACATTTGTTTTGTGATTTCTCATTTATCAGGAGTCCTGGGTATTCCCCACATAACACACCTCATGGCTATCATGTTCTCCTACAGAATGAGAAATGTTTGTGTCCATTAGACATCACTTTTGGATAATCATCCTAATGACAGTAGTTAAAACTAGATATTTAGTTTCTTTCTATCACTACTAATATGTATTAACCAATATCTTCTTTAGCTGAATTTTGAATTATTCAGGGTTTTATTTCTAGTTTCATGAGATAATTTCTACTAGAGGGATATCTAATATAAGCCTGAGTAAAAATCTCTTAGGATCAAGGGAGGGAGGTTAGTGTTAAAGACTTTGAAATCTGGTAGAAAGAAATGTGAAGCATTATCTTTTATTTTTTGAGCTGTAGACTTCTCTCCTTGCTTTCATATGGATAGAATTTCAGTTTACATTAATAATTCCATGGATTTTACTGTAAGACTTTGTGTGCATGTATCTGTGTATGTATGCATATTACATAACAGTATAAACATCTTCTGCTATTTAGATAATCATTCAGATATCCATATTTTGTCCTACTTTTCCTAACCTTTTAATCAGCAGCTAAACCTCCTTTAAAATTGCACCATACAGCTATCATAAGAACCAAATATATTAAAAATATTTAACTCATTCTATTGAAAATGAATATTAATGATGTATCTTGTAGGTCTCATCCTCGTACTGGGTCTGTCCAAACAAGCCCATCAAGTACTCCAGTGGCAGGACGAAGGGGCCGACAACTCCCACAGCTTCCACCAAAGGGAACATTGGAGAGAAGTAAGTTTTATTTCTAATTGTGTCATATAGGATATACACATGGAAGCTAAGGTGAATCAAGAATTTTTTTTTACTACCTTTGTATTAACTTTCTTCTTTTGTTAATTGAATACCTTAGCTGCATTTTTAGTAGTTATATTTGCAAATACATTTATAATATTCTATATTTTGCATTTAAAATCTATAATATTTGAAGGCAACCTATCATCATTGCTCTTGCACATTTTTCAAATTTTAATAAATGCATTTTAAGAAGTAAATTTAATGATCTTAAATAAGCAATTGGATGATATTTCTTTGCTACAACTAAGTTTATGAATTGTTGATAGTTACATAAAGTTTATTAGTAACTAGCCAAATCAATTTTCACACACTGCAAAGGACTGGTTAGCTGATGCACAACAATGGTGATCCTTCTCAAAACTGGAGTGCCAGAAAAAGGTAATCATGAATATACAAAGAAAGATGCATGTTGTACTGATATTTTTAATACTTTCAAATTTTTGCATAATAAAACCCTATTTGCTTATACACAGATGAACATACTCCCCCAAAGGTCTGTAAAGTCTTGGATAAAGGACCTCTAAAAGCATGGCTGATAGAATATAATGATTTTTAATGTCATTTTTTTTAAATGGTCCCTTTATTTGGTAATGGGATGTGCATTGCCAAAACCAGCAAACCAACAAACATATTAAGTCACCATTTAACTTTTCTTTAAGATGATACATTCTGTGCCTTTGGAAATTTCTGTTGTTTTTAACCCCTGTGCTTTGGTTCCCTTTTTTTGTTTTGTTTTTATTTTGTTTTTCCTAGACAATGGAGTCAAGGAGATAGAACCTTATGAAGGTCTGTACATAAAGGAGGGTTTGTTTTGTGCTGATAGCCTTTTTGGGGGGCTATGTGAGCAAAAATAAACCCAACTGCAATTGATGTTCCTTCACTGCGTAGACTTTTATTATAGTAAAATTATTTTGTTTTATGATTCTGATAAAGTGTTCACTTTTTGTTTTACTTTGAAAATATACAAAGGAGTTAAATTTCTTTGATTCAGTCAAGTAAGAATACAAAGAATTTAGCTTCTTTTCAATCACAAGGTAAATTTTGCTTTTTTTTAAAATTTGCTTTGACATAAAATTTTATATTTTGTGGAAGACTTTAAACAAAGATGTCAATTGCAGTCTGTGTTTATGTCATTGAGGATATACACCTAGTCTAGTTATAATTATCATCATATATTTTATTTTGTGTTTATGATGATTTTTTAATTATTCAATTTGGCTTTCTAGAAAAGGAAGCTTTTTTAATTAGATAGTGACTGTGCTTCATATTTCCTGCACATTTTTTATGTTATAACAAGACTGTTTATAGTATAAGAAAGTTAAATATGTACAGTTTTGTTATCAATGCTACATTATGACTCAAGAAGAAAAATATTGAGTCTTGCTATATGGAATGTCATACATTTACCAAGACAATAAAAATTCCTCTGCTGATTATAGAATTCTGCAGATGATGTTGTGACTTTGAAGAACTGTCAGCTATTTTAATTACTGGTGAATCTCCAGCACATAGGATAATGCCTGGCACATTATAGGTGCTCAATAAATATTTGTTGAATGAATGCATGTAATATTTATTTACAAATTGAAAAGCTACTTCAAATAGTATAGAAAATACCATTAAAATAAACTTGTCATTCTATATATGTTTATAGTAAAAGTCATATTTCTATAACCTATTGGTAACACATTTTTAAGTGTATTGCATTTGGGCAGCTATACTTTTATTGCCTTACATAACTCAAAACAGGCTGTATTTTTGTTAGTTGCAGTTGAATGATTTATCAACTCCTATTTTGTGGTCCTTTTTATTTGCTATGTACTATGAACTATAATTTTAAACAACTCAGCACTATTGTGATGGTTATACAGCCTGATGAAAAGGTTTTAGCAGCATTACTATAGTTCTCTTTTATTTACATAAAAATAGGAGTATGCAGTTTTATTTTTTTTATTTTTATTTTTTTTAGGAGTATGTAGTTTTAAAAGTACTTTCCACAAGGGAAGTTCTATAATACATATGGAATTTTTTGTCTCCTCTCACCACAAATTTTAAAGCTAGGGTTTTGGCCTCATCTGTTGTCATATGAAGTCAGAAACACAGTTTATGGCATAATTTTTTCTAAATTCAATTTTTATATCTTCAGTAGCTATATTCTATTGAGATATGAGTGCTCCATTCATTGTAATAATAAATATACCAGAAAACTAACATTAGAGCTGATACTTGACATTTTTAATGAGCTTGTCAACAAACATTCTATTTACTGTCTGACTTTTGCTCTATAGAATGTATTAAACTACACTTTTCCTTTAATGTCCGTAATTGTGACTTTTCCATTTTTATAAATGAAAGAGAGCAAAAAAACTTCTTTTATTCTTTCCAGTATAAATTAAAATGATTTGGAGGGGGGTTGGTTTTTTGTTTTGCTTGAGTGTGGATGATTGTAGCAGTGTTTTCATAAATATCAATATGAAGATTCCAGCAAATACATGATTGTATTATTTAGTTTAGCTTTAATGGCTATATATATTCTACTTTTCTAACTGAAGTTAAAGGTATAATGCAAAATTGACTATTGATTAATGGTCTAAATTAAATTATGTTTGGCTTATCTCTTTAAAAGTTGTCAGACATTATAATTCAGTGACTATTTTAGAATCAAAGTAATGACATGTTTATCTTCTGATTCTGTTCAATAGCTGAAAAATGAGAATGTCCTAGTTTAATTCCTTTTGACTTGGAATATATTTGTCTATTAATTAAATTAATGAAAAGCCTTATATGTGTTGGTCTGGACAGTGGTACAGTATTAGTCAAAATCTGAGAGTCAGAGAAAATGGAAACAATATAAAGAAAGTACAATGTACCAAATCCTGTTAAGACATTATTTTTAATTTCCCCCAACTTTGATGTACTGTAATTTATAAAAATAGGAACAAGTTCATAATGTTATTTTTTGTTTCTCTAGAAGAAAAGTTATGTTATTTTTCTAAGAATGTATCGTTTACAGATGAAGTATTTTGCCTTCTTACAGTTGTTACGTATTACAGATGTTTATGGGCCACAATTTCTTTTATAAATCGAAGTTATCATAAAAGGAGACAGTATGATAACTTATTCACAACATACTTACTTGTTTCTCTAACATGTCAGAAACTTGTTAAAAAATAATCTATTCAATTCCTTATAATCACTCATTGTATCAAGAGTAGTTTGAAAGTGTTTGTTTTATTTTACTGAGGAGTAATAAATGTCCGCGTCTGGCCTTATCCTTTTCTTTACTTGTGCATATACAGAAGTTAATGAAGAAGCTAGACTGTGGAAGAGCAGGGGGGAGGAAAGCAGGGTGAAGAGGTCAAAGCAGGTCTGTCTGTGTGTTTAAAATAAATAATCGAACGTTTTAGAAGTATGACTTTTCTATTTCATGTAAGACTTTAGGCTCCAGATTTATAATCTGGAATAGAGAACAGATTGTTCAGTCCTAATTTTAAAATAACCACTTTATTTTATTGATGGAGAGATGTTACATGAGCTATCTAAGTAAGTTATCAGAATATTCAATTTACCTGTTTGAACATTCTCCTTGTTGTTTAAATCAAAGTGAAATTATAGACGATGCATCTGACCAAGGTTTATACTTATCCTTTACCCCAGCTTTACACTCAGTTCATGCAGTACCTACTGAAACACTGTATTTTGCCACATGTTTCACTGAGTGTGGATACTTTGAAGTCCTAGATTCTCCTCTCAACAAGTTTGATTTTTTAGAGGTAAATTACAAGTAAATATAGGGAAGAATATAAATTCCAAAATTTTAGTTCTTGAAACTTTTAGAAACCATCATACTTAATCCATAAAATTTTCTCTACAATAAGATCAGGGACTCCCCTGGTGATCCAGTCGTTAAGAATCTGCCTTGCAATGTAGGGGATGTGGGTTTGATGCCTGCTTGGGAACTAAGATCCCACATGCCGTAAAACAGTTAACTGTAGGTTCCTCTTCAGCTCAGTATTGCTCTAATATTTATTGACAATCCTAATTTCTCTTCAAAGAGCCCTCCTTCTAAATGGAATGAAGACACTTCATTTTGGTATTTTTAAGCCCCAATTATGTTTACATACCATAATTTTGGTTTATCAAAATGTTTATGAAAGGATTTAACTCAGCAGTGTATTGTGTTCATGAATAGTAGTGTGGGCTTTATGTGCCTTTTGTTCTCTCCTTTCTCTTGTGTGAAAACAGTGCCACTCTGTGTATTGTGCATAAGATATGTTTTCATGGATGCATTCTTGCAGTAGTGATTGTAATCTAAGACAGAAAACCTCTTAAGCTGCAACTGTAATTTTTAGTAATGATTTTTAATGTTATAAAGATGAGAAAAATTGTCAGTGTAGATCTGGTCATGAAAACAAAGGCAAGTTTAGATTCATAGATATAGAAAAATGTAAGTATGTCTGTTCTGAACATATCGGATACTAACTACTAGAATGTAACACATCTTCCATTTTCCTGAAGTGCTTTAGGAATAACTTTTTTTAGAGAATACTGTAAGAATGAGATTCATTTTAATTTAGCTGTATAGTTAAAATTTCCCTGCTTGCCCATTCTTATATTTCTGAAGCTAGTCCATACAAATACTGAAAGTCTTTCAATACTGTTCAAGAATTGGCGTTTGCAGTAAAGTCATTGTTTGGGATATCATTAGTTTGGAGACATCAGCAGTAGTTCATTTTACTTTTATTTATTTTCAACTTAATTATAAAGAAACCCATTCATTGAGCCAGTTTGTCACCTATGCTTGATTCTCAAAATCAACTTAATTAGTAAATTATATTCGTTCTTACAGTAGAATAAACCATAACTGTAATCTTCCTAACTTATTATAAAATGACTTGTTATTCTTCATTTTGTTTTTATTTTTATTATAGGCTAGGAAGGGTGTATCTTACTCTTTAGTTCAGTACTGCGAGGTGTTGTATTTAGTGCATGGGTTTGTTTCTCTAGTGTGTGATATCGTCTTTTGTGGTGTGCTTGATTTTATTTGGGTTGTTACTGACCTTAATTATTCACTGTTGTCTGTTTTCAATGTTATAAAGACAATGAGGGAGAAACACCAAATCCACCTAATAATGGAAAAAAAGGCAAGTCTAATATGAAGTTAATAGTGCATTAATATATGTTAAATATCTTGTATTCACATTGGTGATGTGCATGAATGTGCTTTCTTTACTTAAATAAGTATAAATACAACTGTAGTCCTAGCTTAAGTTATCCAACATTTTCTGCTCTTTTAAAAATATATTTCTGAATATAAAATTTGTTTTTGAAGTACCTACCTTATTACTGGATCTTAGTACAATCTTATTCTATTGAATTTATGGCATTAAAAAGTTTTACTTTATTGGTTGTAGTAATTATGCATTTAGAAAAACACAGCATAAATAGTTTTCAATCCAGAAATATTTTTTAAATTGAACTATTTAAAACTATTTTAAAGTAAAAATGAACTTAATTATAAGTTCAACAATATTAAATAAATTTATAATATTTGTATATTTTTCACAGTTTTAAAACTAATAGTTGTAGCTTTTCAGTCTTACATGTAAAGGTTCTAGTGACAATGGTTATTGGGACCTACCTTATTATTGGATCTTAGTACAATCTTATTCTATTGAATTTATGGCATTAAAAAGTTTTACTTTATTGGTTGTAGTAATTATGCATTTAGAAAAACACAGCATAAATAGTTTTCAATCCAGAAATATTTTTTAAATTGAACTATTTAAAACTATTTTAAAGTAAAAATGAACTTAATTATAAGTTCAAAAATATTAAATAAATTTATAATATTTGTATATTTTTCACAGTTTTAAAACTAATAGTTGTAGCTTTTCAGTCTTACATGTAAAGGTTCTAGTGACAATGGTTATTGGGACTTCAGTCACTCACATTCATGATTATTTTTATCATTTATATAAAAGTCCTCTTGACTGCAAAACATGACTATTGTGGTGTAGACCAATCCTGCTCATGATATAGTTGGGCCTAGAAAGAATTATTGATAAAAATTTGAAAAATGAAAACTGTATATTTTACTTAAGACTAACTCTCATTTTTATTTAATCTTTTCATGTTCTACCTATAATTAAGGTCTAGGTGTCTAATATTTCTTATTGGCATTTCTTTTGGGAGAGACAAATTTAGTGTTTATTTTGAATTTCATATTAAAGTTCATGAGTAAGGTTAAGGTAGGAGGTTGTTTTTTTAGTTGGCTAAAGCATGTTTGTGGATCAGTGAAATTTATAGAAATTAAAGTGTTGTTATTTTGTTCTTTTACTTATATAGAAAGAGAAAACAGTGAATTTTAACTACTGAAGTACTTTCACCAGACTTTTTTGTTTGTTTCCTGACCTCTAATTGACCGTGAATATTGTTTGTTTTTATATATTAATTTTTATTTTATGTTGGAGTATAGTTGATTCCAGGTATAGTGAATTCCAGCTGTAACTGTGTGTTAGAAATGCTCAAGCATTGAGTTCCTCATTGATGGACTTTCACCATCCTCACTTCTGATTTAGTATGGAAAGGGAAGAAATAATGAAGCTAACTTTATTCTATCTCTTGGTGTGAAGGGCCCACATATCATTTTGGAATAGACATAGTGTACATTGCCCTTCAATTATCGAGATATATGATCAGCCAGAGCCTCTCCATTAACCCTATATTAAAATTAAATTCTTTGGTTCATGAAATTGGTTTCAATTTTCTCAAATAATTATTTACCTAAAGGGAATCCTTTTTAATACATTGCTCTTCATACCTCCAGTGAGTTAAAATGAGACAGCTTATTCCATAGCATCATACTACAAAACTCAAAGAACAAACAATAGGCGAGTTTCTAGTCTTTTTCATTATTCATTCTTCCTACAAAGAATTTTATGCATTCTTTCTACAAATAATAAAACGATTATATTCCAATCTCCTTTTTGGAGTGCTGGAGATATACTAGTGTACACATAAAACAAGGTCCCTGCCTCATTGTCCTTTTTTAGGGGAAGCAAGTGATAAATAAAATAATGTTTCATATAATTTCAGATACTGACATTTACAAAGAAAAAAATAAATCAAGATAATGGAATAGGTAGTGTTCAAGAGAGTAGGGTAAATGATTCCTGATAATTTTTTTCTGAGAAGTATGTACTATTTGAGCAGAGACTTGAATTACCATGTGAAGGTCTAGGTAAGAAAAGTCTATCTGGCTCTGTAATGGGAGCAAGTTTGACTTGTTCGAGGAACAGTAAAGAGGTCAGTTGAGCACTACAGATTGACAAAGGTGGAGAATGATAGTAGGTGTGGTCAGAAAGGCTGGGGAGGTGACCCGTATATGACCTATCGATCAGTGTTAGGACTTTGCTTTTCACTGAACGAAAAAGAAAGATTTTTATTAAAGTGACACAAAAACTGTTTCTTTTTTAAAAAACATCAGTTTGATTGTTAGGTTGAAAATAACCTGAAAAAATCAAGATTAGAAACAAGGAGAGCTACTAGGAGGCATTCCTAATAACCCAGGAAAGAGGTAACGGTAGCTAACTTGGGCCAGAGTAATAGGAGTCATTGCATTCTGGATAGATGTGCAAAGACAGAACCAACAGAGTTACCCGACAGAGTGAGAGAGACGCAGTGATAGCATCCAAGTGTTGGCCCGGAGTAATTGGAAGGATATGGAGTTTCTATTAACTGGTAGAGGGGAAGACTTGAGAAAAGTACATTTGGTGGCAATATCAGGTGCTCAATTTTAGATATAAGATAGAGATGTTGTTAGACATCTAAGATATGATGTCAAATAGGCAGTTTGAAATATGTTCTGGATTTTAGTTTAGAGATTTGGATTCTAGTTATAGATTTAGGGAGTTATCCTTATAAAGAGAGACTTAAAAGGCCCATTGAGGCCCATTGAGATCACGAGAGATCACAAGTGTAGATAGCTAAAAGAAGTCTGAGGACTATGAATTGAACTTTTCTTATTTAGAAGTTGAAAGGATGAAGGAACAAGAAACTCAGAAAGAGTAGGAGGAGAGGTAGTGGGGAAGCCATGGATTCTAGTGTCCTAAGTGCAAATAAAGTACTTGAAGCGAAGAGAATTATCAAGAAGGTAAAACCACTAGGTTTAGCAAATAGGAGACCACTATGTTAACCTTTTTTTAGAGAAGCTTTGGTGGAGTTGTAAGGGGTAAACGGCCAATTGTTGTTGTTTAGCTGCTAGGTCACGTCCAACCCTTTTGTGATCCCATGGTCTGTAGCCCACCCCACCTCTATCCATAGGATTCTCCAGGCAAGAATAGTGGAGTAGGTTGCCGTGGCCTCCTCCAGGGGATCTTCCCAACCCAGGGATCAAACCTGCCTCTCTTATGTCTCCTGCATTGGCAGGTGGGTTCTTTACTGTTAGTACCACCTGGGAAGCTCCCCGCATTGGCAGGTGGAATCTTTACCTCTGAGCCAAAAGGCCGATTAGAGTGGATTAAAAGAAAGAAATGGAGGTTGTTTGCCTGGGAAATCCCATGGACAGAGGAGCCTGGTGGGCTCCAGTTTATGGGGTTGCAAGAGTCAGACCCGATTTTGCTACTAAACCACCACCACATAGACACCTTTGGCTATAAAGGGAAGAAAGGAAATAAAAATCTGGACTAACGAGAAAGGTCAGAGGAGCAAGCAAGAATACATGAAAGATATGTGGGAAACTTTGTGCTCGTTCTTTGACTTGTAAATCTAGATCAGCTAATTTGCTCTCTAGAGTCATCTGCCTGTAGTTTGCCAAGATATGTCTCAGTGTTTTGTAGCTTTGTTCCTAGATCTAGAATCAAGACTTAGATTTGGAAGGAGCCTTATAAATCCTCTGAGAAAACAGCTTTGCTTCACTGATGAAAGAGCAGAATCTAGAGGATTAGCTTTCTTCAGTCCACGCAGGAGCAGATTTCTAGTCTTGACTCCCTGTGTGATACATGTACATACCATGCCTTTTCAGATGAATGGCATTTTCCTTGCATGTGTTTCAACCGTGTATGTGTGTTTTTTAGATATTAGTTAAGTTCAACTCAGCCAATAGCTGCCGTTTCCAATTTGTTGTACTAGGTAGTCATTGAGAATGCAATGATCAATAAGATACATTGACTTCACTGATGAAAGAGCAGAATCTAGAGGATTAGCTTTCTTCAGTTCACGCAGGAGCAGATTTCTAGTCTTGACTCCCTGTGTGATACATGTACATACCATGCCTTTTCAGATAAATGGCATTTTCCTTGCATGTGTTTCAACCGTGTATGTGTGTTTTTTAGATATTAGTTAAGTTCAACTCAGCCAATAGCTGCCGTTTCCAATTTGTTGTACTAGGTAGTCATTGAGAATGCAATGATCAATAAGATACATTGCCTGCTTTGGGAGCTCCCAATTTAAAAAAATAGTAAACAGTAATAATTTAATGATAAGAACAAATAAAACATAGTTGGTAAATATATAACATGTTACTTACATAGATTCTCTTAAGATTGTGATTCATATAGAGGAAGTAAGTTTTGAAGTGTTCTGGGCATGTTTTCATGCCAAAATATTTTCCCACTGCTTGTGATAGTACTTCATATTCTGATATTCTTTAATGGCTTAATTATTTTAATAATATAAAACAAAATTTCTAGAACACTGAAATGTCAATTTCCTGAGGGGACTGATCTGAGTTATTACGACATAGAAATTTCAGAGGAAACAAGTTAGAGCTTGTGAAGGGAGAAAATCAAGTACGGGGACAGAGCTACTGGAAAATGTGGATGAGTATTTGGTACCTTGGGAGGGTGATCATGATAAACTCTGCCCTGAAGTAGCCCCTTGTGAATGGGATTCCCACTGCTTGTGATAGTACTTCATACTCTGATATTCTTTAATGGCTTAATTATTTTAATAATATAAAACAGAATTTCTAGAACACTGAAATGTCAATTTCCTGAGGGGACTGATCTGAGTTATTACAACATAGAAATTTCAGAGGAAACAAGTTAGAGCTTGTGAAGGGAGAAAGTCAAGTACGGGGACAGAGCTACTGGAAAATGTGGATGAGTGTTTGGTACCTTGGGAGGGTGATCATGATAAACTCTGCCCTGAAGTAGCCCCTTGTGAATGGGCTTCCCTCACAGCTCAGTTGATAAAGAATCCACCTGCAATGCAGGAGACCTTGGTTCGCTCCCTGAGTTGGGAAGAGCCGCTGGAGAAGAGATAGGCTACCCACTCCAGTATTTTTGGGTTTCCCTTGTGGCTCAGCTGGTAAAGAATCTGCCCACAATGTGGGAGACCTGGGCTTAATCTCTGAGTTGGGAAGACTCCCTGGAGAAGGGAAAGGCTACCCACTCCAGTATTCTGGCCTGGAGAATTCCATAGACTATACACACTCCATGGGGTTGAAAAGAGTCCAACAGGACTGAGCGACTTTCACTTTCTACTCTAAATAACATTTCTTGCTATGTAAATGTGCTATAAATTAACTTCTCAAATAATTTAGTTTATTTAAATTGCTTACAGTAATATTTGTCACATAGTAAGTACTATTATTTCTTGCTATAATCTTGTGTTTTCAGCAAGAATCTGAAAATTTGGATTTAAGGTGAACTAATAAACCTGATTATGATCATCATTCTGAGCCAATTATTTCATACATATTATTTAGTAGTTTTGAGGAAGATAGTAACCCCGATGCTATTCTTGGTCACATTTGCATAAGCAACAGTACAAGGAGGAAAGAAACTACCTGAATTGCAGTATGAATTGGTCCATATTGTGCACCATTTGTACATGTTTCCATCCACATGTGAAGCTCAACATGCAAATATCTAGAATACTTTTCTCTAAGTTAAAATTGCTTAAACCATTTGGACTTTTCCAGTTTCATAATGTTTAGAGATCTCCACTGGAAGTCAATAATCAGGTTTTAAACTCATTTCTACTCTTAAGCATATGACCTCTGACAAGGCTTTTGTTGTAATTTCTCTGAACCTCAGTTTCCTCGTCTGTAAAATAAACTGACCTGTAAGGATCTTTAATAGAAACTGTTTTGGAGATGTGGCTAAAAAATGGTTAGTCTCAAATAGTTTTTACCTAATTTATTGTTTATGATGTTATTAGTGTTTGTTAATTGTGTCTGTTTTGGGAAACTTAATGGCCATATCCTAGTATTGTCTATTAGTGAGCCATTCACTGTGGGATTATAAACTAAACTCTACCATACTGCCTTCACAAGTCAAGTTCCTAAAGGTACACAATGAGACGTAAGGGAAAATATTTTGTTCCTTTAAGTCTCAATGTAGAGTTGCCTATGTTATTTCATATATAGAGAACCATATAAATAAGAAAGGAAGACAGGAAGGAAGGGTGAGAAGAAGAGGGGAAAAATACAGGTTTCAAAGGAATCAAAAATAATAAAATAACTTTTACAGTCTTCATAATGGATGCTTGCTTCTATAAGTATTCAAGGAATCAGATAGTGTTTAGGGTGATGGTGTGGACAGGCTTCGTTTTGCTGGCTCTCTGTATTCTCACAAATGCTTATAGAGTAAAGAGAGTACCAATACCCATGTCTTAATTTCCAAATTTGCATAATATCTAGATAGTAGTAGATTTTAGAGTGGCATTGGTAGATATTTCCTAAAGAGAGCATTCCTTGCTAACTTAGATGAATAACACTTTGACAAAAAATAAAATGGGAGAGACTGAGGGATACTTTAAAATAGCAAGGAATTTATCATATATTTCACTCAGTTACATCTGTTTTATAGAATAATAGCTTGGTGACAGTGAACAAGATGGATCTGAAAGACTGAGGACTTGTAACTGTTCAGGGTATTTCAGTAGGCAACTATATGGTGACCTCTGTTACTTAACTTGTAAACAAATATGTTCTAATTTCTTTTCCTAATCTTTCCTTTCCTTCACAGTAGCCATTCTTCCTTATTTTTCTTGGCTTCCCCTTTTGCTCATTTTATTTCTTTTAGATTACCAAAGCCTCTATTAATTAATCTAATATGGGAGAGAACCCCTCCTACCTCACACCTTTCTGCAAACTTCAGCCATTTTTCAAAACATACCATTTTTGGCTTCCTAAATACAAACAGCCATCTTCTGTTTGTTTTTGAAAATATCGTAATCTTAGGAAAGTGACACAGTGCTACAGAAAGATCGCAGGTTTTGGAACCTTGGATCAGGGCCTGCCTTTACAGTGGGCCAACTCTGACTCTGGGTCCTTAAGTCACGTTAGTTCATCTGAGAAAAGCAAATCTTAGCATGTCCCAGTATGCCATTTTGAGAATAATCTTTTATCCCCAGTATGCTGTTTTGAGAATCAAATGAGGTAAATCCTATGAAATTGTTTGTGAACCTGGGCAACTATTTAGTTCTTATCCTTATTAATCAGTTCTTTGTTTTCTTACCTGTAGAAAACACCTGATAAAAGGTCCTTTCTGTGGTTTATAGGATCAGATATGATGCTGTATGTGAAAGTACATTGAAACACATAGTATCATACAATCTCTTAACATAGGAATTTGTGCTCTTTAAATTGTTGTCTTGATATAGGATTGTACTAGCTGGAATATAGGTATTCTATAGACATGTAGGTTTTTAAAATATCATTTAAGAATATCTCATAGTTTAATTTTCATAGAGTAAGTTTCTTCAAATTATCTGAAATAGTTATTAAGTCAGTCCTTAGGCTTCCCCATCTACAGATTAAATTCATAACTGAATGTTTACTTGATGCAATTATCCCCCTAGAAAAAAATGTTTTCTCTACTTGATTGGGTTTCTAGTTTGCAGCTGAGCAATGGGACATTTTTTCACACTCATACTTATCAACAAAGTTGCTTTATGCATCTCTGATTTTTCACCTCTACTCTTTGGTAGTAGATGTACAATATCATCAGTTACTGCTTTGTACTTAAATCTTAAGATCTTTATTATTTAACATTAAAAAGACTATTTTTTTAAATTACCACAATAATCCTTCAATAGAAAAGACTGTCTTTAAGGGACTGCATGCTTAGCACTTTTTTGCCGTTTTTCTTTAATGTAACTAAAACACTTTTCAAACAATTTGAACATTTTCCTGAAATTTTCCATAGTTTATTCTTAATGACATTAAGTATTTCATTTTAATTATATGACCAATAAATTCAAAGAGGGCTAGGTATGGTTAATACTTCACATTGTTCCTGGAGTGATGAATTAATTATTTGGTAGTCAGTTCTGTGCTTTTATGACTAGTTCTGTTTTAAATAGACATTTGAATTTCAACATAGGGTTTGATAATAGTCACATTTAGAACTTCTAGAAAATCTTCTAGATTCAATGTCTTCATTTTATCGTCTCTGGTGTAAGTACTCACACACAAAATCTTGACTAATCGGTAGTAAGAAGCCAGAGCGACTCTTTAAATTTAGAGCTGGCATTAACCTTTGAACTTCCTCACTGCGAAGGTAACAGATTAGAGGCAGAGGGGCCGTAAAACTTGTCCAAGGTTATACACCTAGTTAATGGCAGAAATGTCCCTAAAAGCCACCTTAGTCCAGTTACATATCTGTTACCTCCTTTATCAATCATCGATAGCCTTAATCTAAGTCTTCTTTCATTGTTGAATTGTCTGGTATTTATAAACGGATGATTATGAGATTTTATTTTTTTGTTACCACCATGTAATGGATTTTCTTCAACTAAAATGTTTTTCAACTTAAAAAAGTGTTTAAAAACTAACTCTGTTTTGTGTTAGGATATTTTCCTTCACGCTTCAGAATATGCTTTCTACCATATATATATAGAATATATAGAAAGGTTGAACAATTTTCAAAACAAGCTATTTCTACTTCTACACACTGTCTTACTTCAGAAGGTAGCATATCCTTCTTTTTTGGAACATCACAAACTCTACCAAATGGTGAAATTTTAAATAGCTTTTTAAATGACAAATGTATAGGATTTTAGAAAATTTGGTTTTAGAACCAACTCTTTATTGCTTGTGAAATCTTGATGGATATATTGATGGATAACCAAAAGTGCTGGTCATTCAAAATTAACAAATATTGTATTATAAATGAGTTTATTATTTTCCCCAACATAGGGAAATTTGTTTGTTGTTTTTGTGTTACCACAGATTAATTTTGACTATGGAGAGATCATTTCTTTGTTCTTTTAACGAAAGAGGATTTAACTAGAGTCTTGAAATTTATCAGAAAATTTATTCTTTAAAGCTTTTAAGATTTCTCTTTCCACTAACAGTTGATCAAACATGGCATCTTTATCCAGATTGTTTACCATTTGGGAATGCTATTTTGCATCTTTATCAAATTATTTATCAATTAGAAAATCAGGGCGTCAACTACATGCCAAAGTACAAATTAAATACTCTCAAAGCAAGAAGTTAATTTCCTGCTGATTTATGTTGGACCAGAATAAAATGCCTTTATTAAATAGCATTTACATATTTCAGGTCTAGGAACTGAAAAACCGTTATGCTTAATGCAGTCAATTCTAGCAATGTAGGTAAATAAAGATAGTAGTGTATCCAAAATCATCCATATTTGATGTTGCAATATAGCATATTTTTTTTGTTTTTGACAGTGCTTTTTATCTTCCTGGTTATATTTTACCTAGCTTAATATTGTAAAATAGGTTAGTATTTCATTCCAGTATTCCATTATTTATGGCCAAAGCTGAGTAAGTACCAGAGGATCATGTACAGCATCGTGAAACTTCCTGGGTATTAAAATGTCCTTAGATGGTAACTGTCTACTTGACTTATAGCTTTAGAAACATGTGAATAAAAAGAAAAGCAAGTGTATACTTAAGTGTTTGTGAATGCTGCTATGAGATTAAGATCGAGTGACCAATGAATCTTTTGAAACCTGATCTACAAGGCCCAACGTGATCTGTACTCCCTCTACTTCCTTTTTCATTACCTCTTTAACCTCACCTTCTGTGATTTTCCATTTTCTCTTCACTGTACTCCAGCCAGGAGACCTCTCTGCTTTCCTAGAACCTATCAGACGTTCTTCCACCTCAGGATATTTCCATGTGCTGTTCTTCTACCTGTAATGCCCTCCCTTAATAATCATAGGCATAACTCCCTTACTTCCTTAAGTTCCTCACTCAAAACCTTCCTTCTTAATCAGAATTTCCACGACTAACTATTCAAATTTGCATCACACCTTGCACAGTTCCTTTATTTCTTACCTAATTCATGTTTGTCTTCTTAGCACCACTATCTAAGTCACAACATATTTTACTCATTTATCTTTTTATAATTATTTCTCCCACTAGAATATAAATTTTATGAGGCCATGGATTTTGTCTTTTGTTGTTGTTATATCACCAGTGGCTAAACATGCCTGGATTATAGTAGGTGCTGAATAAATATTTTTTGAATGAATGAATATTATACTACAAATAATTCCAAATGTTTTTAGATAAGCCAGATAATGCATTTTCAATGGTACCAAACTAATATTCATTTTTAATAAGATACTAATTTTTATTAAGATAATATTCCATAGCACATGTATTTTTCTGTTGTTAATGAAAGTACTAAATATGGTAGTAAATAAATCATCATTTTATCTTATTGTATATTAAATGTAACAGATTTTCTCTTGATTTGTATGAAAATCTCTGTATTTTAGTTCCATATAAACATTTCATCTACCATACAACATAAATTAATATCATTCAATATTGATTAAAAAAACTTTATTTGATGTATCATTGAAATCATTTTCTTCATATGTTCAATAATCTTTTATTGAAAATAAAGTTTAGAATTTCTTGAAAGTAAAATTAAATGCTTTGGATTTTGAAATCTATAAAACAATTTTAAATGTCATATGTCTATATTTAAAACATTAACTGCATACTACTGAGAGTTTATGGAAGAATTTATAGGAAAAATAGTTTTTTTTTAATTAGATCCATGAAGTATTTTTAGGTTTTTAGTACATAAATTATCTAACATGCCTGGCAAACTCTGATTATATTTTTTGATTTATATTAGAAGTTACATGGGAAGACCAGCAGAAAAAGGTGAATGGTACAATAAGTGATGACAAACCATTGCCGACAAAGAAACACCAATCTGAGCCAGGTTTGTCAGGATTTGGAAAACAGCTGAAAGCATGAGGCTATAAGCATTGCATTTCATGCTTTTTATACATGTGTGTGCTGTTGGAACTCATTTTTCTCACTTTGGTGTGAACTTTAGAGTATGTAGAGCTTGTTTAGATTAGAATGGTGAAAACAAGATTTATTTAGAAAACTAGTTATACATGTTTTGGAAAAGCAATTATTTTATTATTAAGATTATTTCTTTAGGGAAAAGGTGACTAACTTAAGCACAAATAATAACATATATTTGGTTGTTTAGACCCAAATTAAATGAAAAGTGCTTACATCCCTTTAAAAGTTGTCTAGAAACCTCAACATATATATATTTAAGTTTGTCTTTGTAGGCCATTCCTTATATTTAATTGCAAATGCTATTGAGGTATTATATCAATTGGTAATGATTTACTTACAACTTCTGGAGCTAAAATTATTGGAACCAAAACAAAACAGAATGACAGCATAGTATGTGAATTCAGTAGTCTCTTCAAACCATTAATTCTACCAGTAAATTGAAATGAAGTGATTTTATTTTCTTCTTTCTTTCTTCTCTTTTTTTTGGGGTGATATGATTAAGTAGGAGAGGACAAAAACTTAAACCAGAAGCAAAAGGAAGAGATGCAAAGTGCAGAGACAAGTCAACTGAGTAATCCATACTACTTTTAATCAGTAATTGGATGAGAGTACGATGAAAATTTCATTCAAATTTTAAGAATGCTGATGGTTTTTTATAATACTATCATCTTTAAAAATTATGTTTATATCAACAAGGTTAATGTATTTCTATGCAGAAATTCAGTTCGTGTTAAATCTCTGAAACCTGTAGTTTAAAATATGTCAATGTAGGGACTTCGCTGGCGGCCCAGTGTTTAGGACTCCACACTTTCACTTTCACTCACTCTGCAGGGGTTCTGGGTTCCATCCCTGTTAGGGAACTAAGATCCTGCAAGCCACAGATGTGGCTTAAAATAAAATATCAATATATAAATTAAACTAAGTTATTAACAAGGATTCATTGCTGTGCTGTTGTGTGCCTGACATTATGGTAAGCACTCAGTTCCTGGGGTAGACAAGAGAGATGCAGCAATTGCCCTCATAGAGCTTACATTCTGGCAACAATACATAAGTTAAAAATAATTATACTAAAGATTTCGTTGCTATAATTGTGATAGTGCCATTAAAGAAAATAGGATGTTTGAGAAGTATTGTGTTACATAAATCTGGCGAGCAAGGAAAAAAATGTGTGCTGTGTGCTCACTCAGTTGTGTCTGACTTTTTGTGACTGCAGGGACTGTAGCCCACCAAGCCTCTCTGTCCATGGAATTTTTTAGCTAAGAATACGAAGTGAGTTGCCATTTCCTCCTCCAGGGGATCTTCCCAACCCAGGGATGGAATCCTTGTCTCCTGATTTTCTGCTTTGGCAGGCAGGTACTTTACCACTGAGCCACCCGGAAAGCCCATAAGGAAAAAATGCCTTTGTGCAAAAGGCTTAATCTGTGAATTCTCTGTTAGTGAAACAATTAAATTCTAAAAATTTAAAAAAAAAAATTGAAATCATATTGGGAATTTAAATATATTCATAAAGTTGTAAGAAAAATATCTTGCACTCTTTTTCAGATCTTTAATTAAGAATCACTTGTTTCATCTGAAAATCACCAAAATGTTGATATATGGCAGAAACCAACACAGTATTGTAAATCATTATCCTTCAATTTAAAATAAATATGTAAATAATCAGTTTATTTGGAAAATAACAAGTAGCTTAATATATTTCTGAAGACTTTAAAAAATAAAGTATAAAATTGGTTTTATGTTATGATTTATGTTATGATTTTTTAACAAAATTATTAGTGTAAAAATATCTGCTTGTTGTGTTGTGTGATATGATTATCCTTGGTCATAAAATATTATTTATTTCTTTTGCTTGCCATCATGTGTGATGACATGAATACCCTTGTGGCCATATATTATCTATGTAAATATGTTACATTGAATATTAAAATCATGAAAAGATTCAGTATTTGGCCAAATATATTTTTAAGCCTCACAAATGAAACTTCTTAATTTCATTTCATTTGTGAAATTTAAAGAAATTTAAAATTTAAATTTTAAAGGAAATCTTAATTTCCTTTAGATATTTTTAATTTGTGTATTCTCATATATTGCGTATATTTTTATTACTTAAGCCTTCTGATTAAGTATAAGCTATGTATGCAGTAGAGAAAAATTAATTTAGTTAGAGTACCTTAATGTCATGGTTTAAAATGTTTATAGATTTTCCTACCTTGGCAATTGTGCATTTTCCTATATACTGGGAAATTCTTGGGAATTCAAACCCTAAATGTCATGAGTAAGTATGCAGTATGCTAAGGCAGTAAATACTATGTTAAACTCTATTGTTCATAAATATTTTTGTTTCTAAAAGAAAGGTAGAATATGTTGAGAATATTTTTAATGATTGAAACTTTGGAATGATAGAATGGGTGGAAACAGTGGGCTGATTATCAGATGGGCCTAATTGCATTTCAATAGCCTGTTTATGAGTTGGACTTCACAGAAGACCTCTTTGGATTCATTCTTTATTTTATATTTAAATATATCTACCATATTAATTATCAGTAGTTATGATCAGTGTTTAATATATAATTTTTATTCATTAAAATCTAAGAGATCATCTTCCGTTAATAGTCAAAGTTTTTTAATCAAAGGATTATTGTAGTAAACTTGTAGCATTAGAAAAAATTTGTAAAGGCTTGAACCCAAACCTGAGATGCATTGTTGGCTATATATTAATCACATTAATTGTTATCTTTTTCTTTTGCTGTCTTACGAAAATTTATACAAGAACAATGCTAGGAATTTTTAATTTTAAGGATGTATACTAACAAAACACTGCTTGAAATTTTTGTTTTAAATATGACTATGGAACTGGAGTGCTAAATGGCATGATATAGACTAGAAAATGGGTTAACAAATCTTAGATGAACTTTAAGTAATATGGATTAGTATCTGCTTCTTTTAAGAAAAATACATCTCTGAACTAGATTGTTCTGAGAGAATTATCAGCAAATGGGTGATTTATTTTCAGTATTTCTAACTTAACTAATAGCAATATAGATGAAAATCCCTGGGAAAGATAATAATGTTTATCATATTAGTATCTTTGATGTGACCATAAAATTCAAGAATTTTATAAATGATTTTAAAACCTAGGTTTTATGTTTAATCTTCAGAGTAAATCATTAAATATCTTCTTAATGTAGAATGTGTCATAGATTTTGGGTAGGCCATAAAGTTAACAAACCATTCTTAATGCTAATCAAGGACATGGAAGCATGTAAAATCTGTTGTTTATTTTCTCGATAAACAATCCGATTCTAGACTAGAATACTGTACCTACAATAATGTACTGTTTTTCAATGATGAAAACAAAGTTAATCTGTTGAAATTTATTATTTTCACTTTGTGTGTTATCTGTTCTTCTAGTAATTAGCATAGTATATGGCAAAAGGCATAGTTTTACATAAAATATTTTATCTAATATTTTACTTAAACTCAAAAGTAGTCTGGTGCAAAAGCTAACTTCAGTTATACTAAATGAATGTTTTAGACTAATAAAATTTCTCTTTCTCCAGAATAAAAAACTCTTGGACTTTAAATAGTTCAGAATCTACAATACTTTGAGATGTAAACATAAATGATTTCTGATATATGTGATGATTAATAACCATCTATAAAAAAAGATTGTCCACCTTGATTTGTCTTTTTATAAGTGGAAGGTATGCTGTAGCTAGGAAATCTACAGTTGACTTCGCTACTTTTTGTATAATTACCGTGAAACGTGACAGTGCTACTTACCTTGCTGTATCTTATCTGGAAATAAGTGCTTATGATTTTCTGGAAAAGTGAGGGCAATGAAGGACTTTCCTGGGTGACTGTATGATTATACAATATTTTGGAAATTGAGAATATTCAAAGTAACAAGTTATGTTTTACTACTTGCTGTTTTTCTTTTCATATGCCCCTAGTTTTAGCATTATATGATTTAATGTATTAACCTTTAATTTTTTCCAAAATAGAGTTTCCATATTGTATTTTTTATATATCTGCAACTGTGGTGAAGGCAAGGATTTTTTTTACTCAGTTCAACCTTTGGAGTTATGTATAAAATTTATTGTGAGGCAAATTAAATGTTCAAAAGTGTGTTATGTTAGTGAATTTCATACTTAAAAATTTTCCTTGATTATTTTGATATTTGTGCTTTTGTTTTCTTTCATTCTTGAATACTCTAACCTTTCTTAAAAGTAGAAGCAATATATTTCAGACTAAATCAATATTTTAGTCTTTAATTAGATGCTAGTCTAATCCATTTTATCTGGGAAGAAGAATCAAGGTTGTATTCTTGGTTAGTATTAACAGGTTGGTAATTTCTAATTATTTCTGGATTGTTTTCGAATGGATATACTTTATTTTGGCAGGAGAACGTGATATAAAACAAAGTAGATATTTTATAGAACGCAAATCAACTGATGGAATTTTAGAATTAAGTACTGCTGATACCTTCAGATGTAAATACAGCATTGTTAACAAGGATATTCTCCTGGAATAATGTGAGATTTCATGATTTATGAATTTACTTGCTCCTTTAAAGTTGGTTCCATTTTCATTAAACATACAGATAAATTTATAAGGCCAAGCCTGTACTTCAGTGACTTTCTTTTTTATGATAAGTAGCATGCTATAGTTTGGAAATCAATTATTTTAAACTCCTTCAATAAGTACTCTAAGCATGTTTTTCTTCTGCATTTAAAATTGCATTACAAGTAAGACTCTAAGGATAGAATCAGAAAAAAACTGGCACAGCTAGGAATAAGAAATAAGACATTTAAAAGATAAATATTTTTGTTAACTTTAAAAATATGTTAATATTTCAAACAATCATGCTTCACTTATTCAATAGATAGGTAGAAACTTTTGTAAATTTTCAATAATCTGAAGGTTGTTGCAACATTATGGAAAGTAATAACTAGTTTAGAAAATAAATTTGAATCACTTAGATTGAGGAGTTTTTCAACAAGATTTTTGTCACAGTAGGGAAATTTTAATTTGAAATCTGTAAACTTTGATAAACATTTTGGTTTTTTATTCTAGATCTTTCCTGACCTATATATTGTTGAGATACCTACTAAGTAGATGCTTTGCTTAGGCTTTATTTTGAAAAATACCTCTCCTTCCCTCAAAGGAAACATTCTAAGGCTCCTATAACCTTTTAAAAACCCACATGCGTGCATGTTTTGTCACTTCTGACTCTTTGCAACCCCATGGACGATAGCCCCCCAGGCTCTGCTATTCATAGAATTTTCCAGCAAAAATACTGGAGTGGGTTGCCATTTCCTCTTCCAGGAAAAGCCCTCATACTTATTATTAACTTTTAATTACATGCAAGTTCTAATATACACTTAAAATCTTAAGGCTGTAAGTGTATATTTTATCCATATCTATATAGATCTATCTGTTTAATCACAACCAGCTATAGTGTGACAGTAACAGATCCCAAGAGAGGGTATACATTTACTGTCTTTAATCTCTCTAACTGGTTATTGGTTAAATAACATGTTAGAAAGATTTCTGATTAGAATTGCTATTAACAGCACTGAAGGTAGAATGTTTGTCACAAAGTAAGGATTAAAGGGAAAGTAGAGAGATAGGAAAAGTGAAGGGAGTACTTTTAGCTTCTTCAAGGTTCATGAATGCCTGTAATTTATTATAATAATATATGTGAAATAAGTTTTTATAGCTATTGCCATTGAAATATGACACAGCTGTTTAAAGGATATAGAGTATAAGCTTCTCTTTTCAAAAGTGGATATTCTAATACAAACCGTATATAATTAAAGCTATAACCACAAAGAAGACAGGAAAGCCAAACATTTTAAAAATATATTTGGTATAACTGAAAGCTATTCATTGAAATTTTATGATTTAAATTGATATTTGATCTTCTAATTAAAGTTAAGTGATTTTTTATGTAAGATTGAGATCTATTTATTAAGTGATCAAGTTGACATAAGTAATGGAAAAATTATTTAATAGGCACTTTCAGTTCATAGTGAGGTCATTGTTAAAATCTTTCATTTTCATCCGTTTCTATAGTATAAATTTTGTAGTGTTTTCTCAAAACAATTAAATTGTTGGTGCTAAGTATTACCATATTCTTCACAAGAGTAAAAAGCATTGGTGAATTACTTGCATAGTTAGTTGTACCATGTACCTTTTTTTAAAAGCGTCTAGTTAATACTATATAATAAAATATCCAGTTCAGGTGTTACTATGAAAAAAAAGTTATTTTTTCTTAATTGACTTTTTATTTCACATGTTTTTATTGGGTCATATAGCATCTAGTAGAAAGAAAATTGATCTGTAATCAGGAGACCTGTGTTCTATTCCTGGTTGTGGCCTTGAGCTTATTTTATGACCTTAGGTAAGTCACTCAAAGTCTGTGTGCTTCAGTTATTCTCTATAATAAATTAATAAATGGGTTAGAAAGAATTTTAAATGTTCTGAATCCATACAACATAGAAATATTGCTTTAATGCCATTATAAAATACTCAAAATACAGGAAAATGCTAGGTATCAAAAGAAGCTCCACTTATTTATGTTGCTTTTATGTTTTCTGCAAAAAAATAAAATATTTTCTTAGAGGTGGAATATACTTAGGTGGTTATTTTGTCCAATTCATACTAATTTCATTTTAACGTGTGTGGAAGCTGCTTTAGTAGTGTGGTAAATATGTATGTAGGGAAGTTTTTACTATAGGAAATGATGCAAAATATGATATTAATATATCTCAGCATTAACCTATTGTACTAATATAGCTCATATTTTCCTATTTTATCTACTTTGAGAAATGAGTGGACTGGGATGCAAAAGAAAATATGATATGTAGCATGTTAATTTATGAGTGTATTTCAGAGGATAATACTTTTCTAGTGGTTGATCCTATTGGCAAAGTCTAGTTTGTATTATAATTGTGATGAGGTATACTGTCTACTTTTGATTGGGTCAAAAGTGTACTTGCATAGTAATCAAAATGACATTACATTTCAAAATGTGTAATTTTTTTTTCAGATCTCTAGAATTCATACCAGAATTTCTCTTCTCTCTTAAAACGTAAAGCTTTGGTTACCTCTGTACTTCTTTCCTAGTGGAAAATTTTCATTTTCTCACTATTCAGAAAGAGATAAATTTGTTATAGGAATGCTTTCTCTAAAGAGTTATAATCAATATCAATATTCCAAATATATTTTGATAAAACATGTTTTTCTATAAATCACTCAAAAAGCATGATACAAGTATTGCAAAAATGAGTGTGGTATTTTGATTTAAGAATTTGTGTCACCTGATTTGAAGCTAAGAAAGTAATTAAGATAGGCCATTTTGATTTTGTGTTACAATGTTTCTCTGTATCAGCCATACTAACTCTTTAATATCTTTGAAAAAAATTTTTCTTAGAATGCTCAGTTTACCATACATTTCCTGCTTCAACACTGTATAAAATATCTTCTGAACTTTTCCACTATCAATGGATAAAGAAGTGTTCCTAAACATGTGCCGTATTTGCTATAGGAGGTGTTGGATACGAATGGGCAAATTTCTATGTGAACATCAATGATCTGTTCTGTGATGTCTATAAGAATTTTCTGAATAAATAAGCTTTATAAGGGAATATGATCAAAGAAAATTTATCTTAATTCAATATCAACTTGAATTATTAATATTTAAATAAAGCCTTTTATTTCAGCTAGTCTTTTATAATGAGTTTTTATTATATTTGTTACTCTAGGATTTTTTATAATATGTTGTTGTACTGAAGTATTGTGAATTATTGGCCTAATGGTCATACTTTATTTTCATATATGTACTGACAAATTTAGGAAACTTGAAGGGCATAGAAATAAACTATTTTTATTGCTCTTTTTGACAATTACTCAATTAAATTGTTTCCTTTCAATGATAACTAAAAATTCTAAAAGCATTTTCACAGATCTGAAATGGACTTAGTAATGTCTTAAACAATGTGGTCTTGCAAGTACTGTCGTTTTTACTAATGATATCTTTCTTCAGCATCACTGTTCAGGATTGGCTGTCCATAAATAATTGTAAATATTTGAGTCTTCTTTATTTCTATACTAACTTTACTTTTCTGATTCTGCTAATCCATAGTAGCTTAACCAGTTCACCATCAGTTCTGTATTTTTTTTCTTTTAATATGGTATGTATTTGATTATATTTTCCCTACAACTGTGCACAGGATTCTTTCTCAAAATGATTTGAGGCCCTTTCCTTCAGTGTCACTCTTTACCTTTTGAGCACATCCACTCACACCCATCTCCTTTGTCTATGTCTGTCCATTACACGATGTGATCACAGAAGACGTGGACGCCACAAGGAGAAGACATGCAGGTCTGTCTCTTCTACTCTTTTCTTTGTTATTTTTCATTTATCTAACTTGTCTTAGAAATTTTTTTTTTACTATATTTTGCTTATTTTCTAATTTTTCATTCTCTTCCTATATTAACAAAATGTTAAATCTGCAGGCATTTTTATTTTAGGTAGTTGTTATTCAGCTTTTAGCAGCAACTGCTCCAATTAGATGAATAAAAATAAAATGATTAATTTTATGTCATAGAAGTATATATATACACATTTTTTCCATAACTGGGTAACTAACTCCAGATTCAAATATATGTATGTTTATGTATAGTCAGGTAGGTTAAATTAACAAATTAATCATACTTCAATTTGTTTTAGGCTTAAAACTTATTTTTAACTTTTTAATACATAATTCTAAAAGTATTTTATTTCTATCTTGAGTTCAGCAGTGTGTTAGAACATGGAGAATTATTAAAGACCTAATACATGCCCTAAACAAGCTGTCAGTATCACAGAGGAGTTAAAATATGTGGGTAACATGCTATGTTGATGTGCTAAAATGGATGACTCAACAATATGTTCTACAAAGGTATAAAGTCAAATAAAATTTGATTCGAATAGACGGCCAAAGTTTCATGAAAGAAGTGAACATTTATTCAACACCCATTTATCGAGTACTCGCTGTGAGGTACTGTTCTAGATGCTGGAAATCACAGGGCACACAAAATAGCCCCTTTCCTTGTGGACTTTTTCTAGTATGAGTCTAACAAATAAGCGCAATAGTATTATAGGTGCTATGAGAAATATATACATATAATTTATATGTATATGTAGACTACAGTGGAATCACAAAGGATAGTGTTAATCATTTCCCCCTGAGAAGTGTGGGTATTAGTTCAAGAAAGGCTTCATGGAAGCAATGATCCTTGAGTTGAATATTGAAAGCTAGAAATATGTTGACCTTATGTGTACAGAATATATCAGGCAGAGGAAACAATATGGCAGAATGGCTTCAGATTTGTTTAGACAAAAGTAGGCAGGGGAGGGTTTCTGAATTTTGTGTAAGTTACTGAAGCATATAAAGCAAGAGAGGGACACAATCAGATATTTGCTTCTAGAAAGACTACCTGGAAGCTTGGTAAGAAGTGGACTGGAACTATATAAACAGAAATACCATTTATGAGGATATTGCATAAGTCAGTTGAGAGACAAAATTGGCTGAATTAAGGTATCAGTAGAGGCAGTTGATTCATGAGAAGTTATTTAAAGACATAGAATCTATAAGACTTAATTATCAATTGGACATTATTGTTGTAAGGAAAAGAAAAAAATAAGAATAATCTTTAGATAGGTGATGGTATAGTTTATGTTACAGGGAATATGAATTGAACAAAAATTTGGGGTGTAAAATAAAGAGTTCAGTTTGGGGATGGGTTAGTTTGAGGTTTCTCTGGAATATTCATCTAATACCTGTGTTTGGATATATGGGTCTGGAGCTCTGGAGAGAAATCTGAGCTAAATTATTTCAATTATAGTATTCTTAGCATGAAAATGTTTCCTTTTTTGTTTTGTTTATCTGATTATTCTGGAATATTGTTCATTGGTATGTATTATTTCAAATTTGCTCTTCAATTCTTACTATGTTTGTTTGGCATATGTACCATATTTTCAGTGCTACGAGCTTACATTTGACAATTTGTTCTACTTGTGTTGTGTCCTAAAATGGTAGAGAAATAACATTCATTGTAGGGGAAGTTTGACATAAGTGTATATGTGTTTACATCTAAATGTACATATAAACCGTTTTTGAAATTTCCCCAAGTTTTCAATTTATTACCAATCATTTTATTTACATAGTTTATCCATTTTATAGGTATTTTCTGTTCTTGGTTACATTCTGTATTTAATGGACATAATAATATTAACAAAAATCTAAGACACAGGCACTCAAGATTGCTCAATCATGAGGAGTTCCCTGGCAGTCCAGTAGTTAAAGACTCTGCACTTTGACCGACAAGGGCACGAGTTCAGTCCCTGGTGGAGGACCTAAGATCATGAAAGCCACATGGCATGGGGGAAAAAAAATTTTTTTACAAGATTGATTAGTCATGGGAAGACGTAACTCTAGTTACTACAATGAAATTTTACAGAAAATGTAAATAACTCAGTTCGTAATGAGGCACATGGTGTCAACTCTGTTTCAGTACTGTGTTAGATAGCTCAGATGTTATAGAGACACAGTAACTTTGAGAAATATTTTATGTAAGTTTAAGCTTAACATTTTATTAAGCAATATTGTGATTTTTCAGAGAAGGCAATGGCACCCCACTCCAGTACTCTCGCCTGGAAAATCCCATGGACGGAGGAGCCTGGTAGGCTGTAGCCCATGGGGTCGCTAAGGGTCGGACACGACTGAGCGACTTCATTTTCACTTTTCACTTTCCTGCATTGGAGAAGGAAATGGCAACCCACTCCTGTGTTCTTTCCTGGAGAATCCCAGGGATAGGGGAGCCTGGTGGGCTACTGTCCATGGGGTCACACAGAGTCGGACACGACTGAAGCAACTTAACAGCAGCAGCATTGTGATTTTTAACCAAAGGCACCCCACTCCAGTACTCTCGCCTGGAAAATCCCATGGACGGAGGAGCCTGGTAGGCTGTAGCCCATGGGGTCGCTAAGGGTCGGACACGACTGAGCGACTTCATTTTCACTTTTCACTTTCCTGCATTGGAGAAGGAAATGGCAACCCACTCCTGTGTTCTTTCCTGGAGAATCCCAGGGATAGGGGAGCCTGGTGGGCTACTGTCCATGGGGTCACACAGAGTCGGACACGACTGAAGCAACTTAACAGCAGCAGCATTGTGATTTTTAACCAAAAAGTCTCAAATGAAATTTATGTATATGGACATATATAAAAATATCACATCATGTATGAAAACTACTACTGATAGAGTATAATACTTAGACTTAGTTCTTTAAAGCCTATAAATATTCAACTATAAGGTAATAGAGTTAGGAAAGTTCTTGGAGCTTGAAACAAAAATACCCAAACATGGGATAAACGTGATCTTGAGCATTTCTTCCTTGTGTGGGTGGTGTGGAAGAAACTGGAAAGATTATTAGATAGAAGACAAGAGATCTAGTTTTAGTCTTATTCTTGCTAGTAAGCTGTGGTTACAAACACATAATTTAATGTCGTTGAGTTTCAGCTGTTTCGTATTTTAAATGAGGTTTTAGAATGCATTGTTTTTAAGTTTAGAACTTAATCCTGATTGTAAGATGTTACTGCTAAATTTTCAAAATAGTTTTCATGCACTGTTGATACTATGATATTCAATTTTGCCTAGACCAGTAAATTTTGCTCACTTTAATTCTCTTTCATAAAAATATTGATATTGGGAGAAATAGTGTTCCTTTAAGAAATAGTCTGAGAAGCAGTATTAGAGCAAAGACTGCGTTACTAGACTGCCTGATCAGTTTCACCACTTATTTGGTGTGGGATCCTGAGAAAGTTGCTATCAGATACCTCACCTATAAAATGGAGATAATAATATTACTATGTCAAAGTACTTTCTTAATGATAAAATTAGTTAATATATACTATGTAAATCACCTAAAAACTGTCTGTTCCATAGTAAGTACTATATAAATTAAACCGTTATTTTATTATTATATAACATATTAAAAAGTAATTTTTATTTTAGATCAACTGTATTGAAGCCCATGCATTTTGATGTGTAGGCATTCTTTCTATGATATGATAGAATGATAGCATTAATTCTTTTTGTTATGTTCATTGCAAATGTCTTATTACTAGTTTGTGGCTACCACTTTAGGAGCTTGTTGTCATAAAAACTTGCACATCAGGACTGCTATACCAGAAATGAAGTTTACCATTTCTGAGGCAAGAGAGTTGGATTGAAACAGCAAGAACATTGAACCCATATAGTTCTGAATTCTAACCCAAGTCTGTCACTCACTAGAGATGTGACTTTGGGCTGCTTGCTTATACCTCCTATTAAGCAAAATCAACCGCATGTGATTAAGGAGTTAATTATGTTTGATGAAAGCATAAAGAGTTTTCTCTCTGGAGGGGAGAATACTTTCTAAGAATAAAAGCAATGAAAAAATTTAACTGATTAAAATGTGTCAGGTATTAACTTCAAAATATCAAAATCAGTGTAAACAAATTAAAAGGCAGACAACAAATTGTGAAAATCAGTGTAAACAAATTAAAAGGCAGACAACAAATTGTGAAACATATTTGCAGCAACTCAGTATTAAGAGCCTTAACATCTGAATCACTGAAAAAAAAATAGTATCAATTGTAATATAAATTGTATATTCCAAAAAGCCCTAATAGAAAAATGGGCAAAAGACATACACAGAAATTTTACTAAATAGGAAATTCATTCATCAATAAATATATAAAAATATTTTATTTCTTTCATAACCACTAGGGAGAGTGTGGTAAAAGAGTAGTAGCATAGTTTAATATAATCTTCCTAAAAAGCAGATTTTTTTCAGTATAAACCAAGAGCCTTAAATTTTTCATAAATTTTGACCTTTGAAAAAAAGCATATATTCAGATAACTTTCTTCCTCTTTGCGTATTTAAAGTTGTATGTTTAATATCTATAAAAATATTGTAATATAATTGGATTGTTATGAGCAGTAAATATATGTCACATAAAAGAGAATAAGTTAGCATGAATATATTAAGAGATAATTCCCAAGGGAATGTAAATTAGGTTATAGTTTAACTGGAGAGAAGAATGCTACTTGACAGATAATAGTTTATCAGTCTGCTTGAAATGTTAAGGGCTGGGGTATAGGAAATGAGGGGAGGGATGAATAAGGGAACTGATAATGGGAAAGCCAAAGTTTAATGGACAGCAAAATGACAATAAATAGAAATATTGGAGATGGTTAGATCGCATCACCAACTCAATGGACCTGAATTTGAGCACACTCGGGAGTTGGTGATGGACAGGGAAGCCTGGTGTGCTGCAGTCCAAGGGGTCTCTGTTAAGTCAGACGTGACTTAACAACTGAACAGCAACAACGATTGGGTTAATCAATTATGTGACACAGCTGACAGGAAGAACCTCGTCATAGGTTTTAAGGTCACGCTGAAGTTAAAGGAGGTTGATAGGCCAATTCAAAGTATAGGAAAGAGAACCAGAAGGAATCTCTAAAAAGAAGACTATAGATTAAAAATTACCATATCACAGTCTAAGGTTGGCTTGTAGGGAAATAGCCTGAAGAAGCATTGCCAAAAAAGGAAATTAGCCAAGAGGAGATGTAGCTAGAAAACAAAAAGGAGATGTTTTTAAAGGGAGAACATTGGGAAAAGAGAAAAGAATTAAACAAGAGCTGAGAGTGGCGCGTTGAGAGAGAGAGAGAGTCATTTCATGACTGAATATTTCAGATTATAAGTTTTAGAAAACAGACCAATATCAGTCACCTTACAAATTTTCTAAGAATAATAATAAAAAAGTCCTACCACAAACTGCTGTGCTAATTGTTGCTCAGTTGCTAAGTCATGTCCAACTCTTTGAGACACTGTGAACTGCAGCACACCAGGCCTCCCTGCCCTTCACCATCTCCCTGAGTTTGCTCAAACTCATGTCCATTGAGTCAGTGATGCCATCCAACCATCTCACCCTCTTGTCACCCTCTTCTCCTCCTGCCTAAAATCTTTCCCAGCATCAAGGTCCTTTCCAGTGAGTCGGCTGTTCACATCAGGTGGCCAAAGTATTGGAGCTTCAGCTTCAGCATCAGTCCTTCCAATGAATATTCAGGGTTGATTTCCTTTAGAATTGACTGGTTCAATTTCCTTGCTGTACATGATTAAAACACATGTAAAACTGTTAGCACAATTCCTAGCACGTACTGAGTACTACTGTCATTGTTAAGAACTTAATTGTGCCAGAACATTAAGTTCTGGAAGACACAATTTTAACTGTTATTTTTAAAAGCATTGTTATATTGCTTTTCTGTGCCTTGATCAAATAAAATTTTAGTCTAAAAACTATTGGAGAAAAATTATAAGGTTAGTCTAAAATTATAAGCTTAGTCTGAAATCTGATCAGTGGCTATCTGGGCTGGCAGGGGGAGGACTGATGACACAGCAACACCAGGGAACTTTTTAGGGTAACAGATACACTCTGTAGCTTGATTGTGGCGAGGCTGCATGACTATATACATGTATCAAATGTCACATACTTTTGTACCTACGTAGTGTGAATATTAATTTTTGTAAATTATGCCTCCATGTATGTGACTTTTAAAATTATTGCAAATATACAAAATTAAAATGAATCTTCATATATTACTCAAATACTACCAAATATATGCTAATCGAAAATTTTACTTTATCTAACACATCTCAAGCAATTAAGAGCCAAGTTCCCTCCCAAAACAGGGAATGTTAATGGACAAGGTTGACTTATGACTTCAGAGAGAAGAGGTAAATATAGTGGATGAGTTGGGAAACAGAGGAAGGACTAAAGCTTTGTGTCTAATGCAGTAATCAGTTAACCAAGAAAGATGAAGAACAAGCAAGGCAGTCAGCAAGTAGAGTTTGGATATTTTAGACATGTATTGATAACTAAAGGAAGAGCAGACATGAGAAGTAACTAACTTGTTTTGGACAAACTATGTTTGAGGTGCTGAAGGGGATTTTATGTGTATTTAGAAAGCACCAAAAATGTGAGCCTTAGGGTTACAGGGAAGGTAGGAACTAAAGGGAGGAATACTCATAATTGAAGTGACGGTTGAAACTATGGATTTAGACAAAATCACTCAAGTATGAATAAAAAAGAAAGTTATAATAACACTTTCAGTTCATTTCAGTCACTCAGTCTTGTCCAACTCCTTGCAACCCCATGAATCACAGCATGCCAGGCCTCCCTGTCCATCACCAACTCCCAGAGTTCACTCAGATTCACGTCCATTGAGTCAGTGATGGCATCCAGCCATCTCATCCTCGGTCATCCCCTTCTCCTCCTGCCCCCAATCTCTCCCAGCATAAGGAATACTCATAATTGAAGTGACGGTGGAAACTATGGATTTAGACAAAATCACTCAAGTATGAATAAAAAAGAAAGTTATAATAACACTTTCAGTTCATTTCAGTCGCTTAGTCTTGTCCAACTCCTTGCAACCCCATGAATCACAGCATGCCAGGCCTCTCTGTCCATCACCAGCTCCCAGAGTTCACTCAGATTCACGTCCATTGAGTCAGTGATGGCACCCAGCCATCTCATCCTCTGTCGTCCCCTTCTCCTCCTGCCCCCAATCTCTCCCAGCATCAAAGTCTTTTCCAGTGAGTCAACTCTTCGCATGAGGTGGCCAAAGTACTGGAGTTTCAGCTTTAGCATCATTCCTTCCAAAGAAATCTTTTAGGAAATGCATTTATGTCAATGATGGGCTGAAAAAGATGAGCTAACGAAGTCATCTGAGAGAGTGAACAAGAGTATCAGAAAAATGTGGAGCCAAACTGATGGAGAGAATATCAACGATAGTGTAGTATAAACACCAAGTGCTGCAGTGAGCCCAGTAGAATGGTGCTGAGGAATGATCACTGGATTTGGCAAATACGACCTTTGAGGGAACTTTTGAGACCTAAGTTTGACAATATCAGACTTATCTTAACTACAGTATTCAATGAAGTATTTCTTTGAGTAAAGTCATCATGAAATAAGAGAAAACAAGCAGCAACCAAATAATGTTGCACTTGATGCAGTATTGGAGACAGTAAGAGACTCTATATTTGGGTAGTCTAACTTGACAGCTCAAATATATAAGGCTCACTTGTACAAGCACAAATGCTCACATCATATAAAAATCCATTGTTCCATTTGATGGGTCCCATGGTGATGAATAACTGATGACTAGGAAGTTAATTCCACATATTGCAGATTTTACTCTTGGGAGACCCAGTATAAGAACTAGCTCAGACAAGGGGATTGGGAGAGTTTGGACTTGGCATAGTTGCAGAACTAAGACTCAGTAATCAGTTACTGTGGTATAAGTTATTTTAATCCATAACTCAGTTTCCCATGCTTTGTAGGTACTATTTTTATTTCTAGTAGATAAACTGAAAATTTCAGGTATAAATCTATTAAATAACTTACTCTTAATCATTTGAATCTGGAATTTAAGCGGAAGCATTAGATTTGGTGCCAGAGTCCATGTCATCAGCCTCAGGAAATGGGGGCTTTATTGGTGATAAGGTAGAAAATGAAGGGAGGTGGGGTGGGAGATACTGTCCAGACATGAAAGAACATGAAAGAACAAGGCTAGAGGTCTAGGAAGAAGAGAGCAGGAAGAGGGTTCAGGAAGGGAAATTTAATGTCAGTGGAGACCAACCAAATCCCGTTTGCAGTTTTATTTAGGATCCTCAGTGCAACTGATATTTCCATGTGTAATTTGGAAAGTTGAATGAAATTCAATTTAGTCTCTAACATAGGTTAATCTCTACTGGTGCCTCTTCATTCTTTCTGAGAGTGATCTCACTTAACTTTAATTCTCTTTCTTCTCAGTACTAAACAGGAATATTTCATAAAATGTCCCTATTCATGAAGGCATTTAAGGTACATTTCTTTGAATACTGTGTGACATTACTCTGTGTAGTCATTCTTGCACCATTGACCAATAATAATCATTATTAACACCTTTGGAGAAAGAAATAGAGCCTGATGTCCAAGCATGGGTACTATTTAAAATCTACATATCTAAATATTTTAATCAAGGGCACATAGATTTAGGTGTTATTAATTTCCAAACTAATATACATAGAAAATTTACATAGGTCTCTTTTCCAACATAGGTCTTATCTCAGTTTTTATATGATGGATATTTTTATATGTTTATGATTTTTAAATTAACACAATATTTCTAAGTATATTTAAATTTCTATATGTTTCAAAGCAAACAAATGTAAAGATGCATTTAAACTTCTTTATTATACTCCTTTCAATCCTTCTGTGATATCCTGCGATATACGTGAATGGATGTAGTTGAAGTATATTTTAAGGATATGTTAATTAGGCTCCAGATGTCAGATACAGTGTGGTCTATGATAATTATGTCATACCAAAACATAGTAAGATGGAGATAAGACATGGTAATGTTATGACTTTACTACCCTGTGGATTATCTCATCTATAATGTAGATTTTAGCTATACTGAAAAGTCAGAACATTCCAAAGTGCTTAACACGTATAAGGTATACCTTATTAACCTGATGAGTCTGACTCATGTTTTTATCATTTATCAGTGGTTATTATACTTTTTGTTAAAAGCAATTGTAATGATAATCATTACATTCCTTCTTTGAGGGACTTACATTTTAAAATTTAGTTTATCCTCTAAAATATATCTTGTGTTCTCAAAGATAAAGGAATTGACTAACAAGTTTAAAGTAAGTTATTAGATTACTAACATTTCCCCCTAAACATGTCAATATACACTGTAGAAAATGTTACATTTTAGCTAATCTGAAAGATGCTTCTAGATTAGATTGCCTTTATAATCTTTTTTTTTTTCTGTACAAAATCTTTGGTTTAATGAGCTTTTCAATTCTGTCTCTCTTTCCCAGCCTCCTTCTCCCCCCCGACTTTTCTGCCTTTCTCCTTCCCTCCTTTATTCTTTCATCTCATTCCTCTCCCTGCTACTATGCGCCTGCGCACACACACACACACACACACACACACACACACACACATTTAGTAAAGGAAATTTTAATGAATGCAATGCCAGGGCAAAGAGAGCAAGAATTTTTAGAACACTTTACATTTTCTACGTTGATGAAATAGGTTTACAATATAAAAGAACGAGCACTTAAACATTATTTGACTTCAGAATTAACCAATCAGAGAGTTATATAGCTGAAAGGATCGTAAAGACTATCTGATCCAAAATTATTTATTTTACAGATGGCGAACTTTATCCCCAGAAAGGTGAAATAAAGTGCTGACAGTTACAGGGCTTGAGAAATTAAGACTTGGACCCTAGCCTTGGCTCTTACCTTTTAACACAAACATACTCATTACCCTAAATCTGGGTAGTTCCAAGCCTTATCAACACTGTGGTGATTTCCTCCACTGAACTCTCCGTGGTCAAAACCCTGATCTATCCTGATTCCAAGTACATCCTGATTTTACATGTTGAAATATAAAATGGTGCTAAAATCCAAGTCCTCTGAATACTAAAATCTCAGTAAGTCTGTTCACTGGATTGAGATGTTAAAAGTAGACATACTGTATTTCCTGAGATCACTAGGCCACCCCTTATCACATATGTCCTAAAGTAGTTTGAATATCAGTTTCTTTTGACTAGTGAAAGGAGTCTTTGAAATTTGTCTATAGCATCTCCTCTGAAGTATCATTTAATGAATATGGTAGACAGTTAATAGAGAAACAGCATACAGATACGCAGAGTAACAGGTAACCTAAATATAATCCAAGTCCTCTGAATACTAAAATCTCAGTAAGTCTGTTCACTGGATTGAGATGTTAAAAGTAGACATACTGTATTTCCTGAGATCACTAGGCCACCCCTTATCACATATGTCCTAAAGTAGTTTGAATATCAGTTTCTTTTGACTAGTGAAAGGAGTCTTTGAAATTTGTCTATAGCATCTCCTCTGAAGTATCATTTAATGAATATGGTAGACAGTTAATAGAGAAACAGCATACAGATACGCAGAGTAACGGGTAACCTAAATATCTGACACAGATCTATAAAGTTGAGAACATAATTCAAGAGACAATAGCCCATAACTATGAACCTCACAGTAGAACAACGGTTGTATAAGTTTCTAGGATTCTTATGTTTCATTTAATTCCACATGTTACTTTTAGGCACTTATGAAGTTCAGTTTTCCTTCATTTCTAGGAGCTGAGATCATTTTATAAGTAAATACAATATAAGCGAAATCAAATCATACTTTCTTTCATTGCAAATGTCTTATTTCTTAGTGACAACAGTAGAGAAATCCTCAAAATTGATTGACTTGGAAATAACTATTTCTTAACTCATGTGTCTTAGTTGTATAGTTAAGATTATGTTTGTTTATACTTCAAAATAAAATGCTTCCATTTGCCCCAGTACTAGTACAGAATAATTTGGTACATAATTTTTAATTTTTTCACAGTATTTATTTCCAAAGCTTTTCTCAGTTTTTAATTGTTCCAATATTTCTTAATTCTCTGCATTACATTTTTTAAATAAATAATTTGGCTAATAAAAGTGTACTTTTTGTGAGGCTCTAGTATAAATGTTTTAATCTAAAAAATGAGAAAATTCATTATAGACAAGTGATTATGAAGAAATCAGTTTAAAGTGAACTTAAGTTTTTGTTGTAGTTTCTTAGGTCCTACACTTGAAAAAAACATGGAAAATTAAGAACATGCCAAATCACATTTTGTATTAATACACATAAAAATTGGAATGATGTGCACTTTATTACATTTGGAAGTATTTCTTATTTTATACCACTTTTAATCAGTACACCCACATACTTTTATTTAACAAGAGTGTGTGTCCCTAAGATAAATAATTAATGATTGCACATTTGCATTTTAAAAATTATTTAATATTTATTTCCAAAATGCTTTATCAAATCATGACAAAATATTTTCAAACTGAATATTTATCTTTGTTCACATAAATATTATATTTTGTGTGTTTTTACTACTATTTTTTTCTGTATATTATATGATCATTGTGGATACTTTATAAACTGTATATTAACCACTTTTAATCAGTACACCCACATACTTTTATTTAACAAGTGTGTCCCTAAGATAAATAATTAATGATTGCACATTTGCATTTTAAAAATTATTTAATATTTATTTCCAAAATGCTTTATCAAATCATGACAAAATATTTTCAAACTGAATATTTATCTTTGTTCACATAAATATTATATTTTGTGTGTTTTTACTACTATTTTTTTCTGTATATTATATGATCATTGTGGATACTATATAAACTGTATATTAACACAAATAAGCCAAAAGCACTTATACTAACTTCTGGTAACCAATGATAACTGATAACTACTCTGATGTGTAAATCTTAAATCTTTTTCACTCCATCTCTTTGTCTTTTGTATCAGTTATGTGCATATATATTTTTATGAGTATATGTTTTATAAGATTACTAACTATAGTACAATATCCATCATTTAATATTTTATAATATCTTTAATATAATTTATATAGGTGAATGGATGTACACACTATTCACATAATTTTTTGTGAATGAATAATATTCTGTAGACATGCCATAAATGCATGTACTTATTCCCCTATTTTGAACATTTGGAGTTTCTTTTCCCCAGTCTTTAAAATTGTCGAATAATAGTGCAATGAAGGTGTATGTACATTGATTTATTTCTTTAAGAAAGATCCTGGGAAGTGAAATTTCAGGTTCAAAAATTTAAGGAACTTGCTTTAAATATTTATACATAAGGTACTTTGGAAAACACCCATATAAATGACCATGGATTTTTTTGTCAACAGCTAGTTTATTACTATCAATCTGAAAAGTATTTTTTCTGTTACTGGATTATTGAAAAATTACTTAAAATACTCAATAAAATTAAAGAGAATACTATCTTTTTGAATTGCACCTCCTTTGAAAATAAAATTATAACATGACAAAATATTACATATTCTTATTTATCTCTGAGTCATTTTAACAATTTCTATTCTTACTCCTCTGACTTTTGAAAAACATCAGTAAGTTGTTTTTATAGTCTACCTACTGAATCTAGAAAATAAATACGCAAATAGCTGAGCTTTTTCTTGTGTCATTGTTACCTCAGAGTGAGAAAACAGCTGCAGGCACTGATTATATCTTTTTTTATTGCTCTTAATTTGGTACATGCCTAAATGGTAATTGCAGCATTTAGAGAGTCCATGAATTTGGCCTTTTTAACTTTGTTCATTTGAAATATGTTATTTCTATCACTGTCATCATTGTTGTCTGTAACCTGCTTTGGTTGTTCCTCTTCCACACTGTTGGTATTTAAATGGTCTTTGACTTCCATGGGGTTTTCCGGGTGGAGCTAGTGGTTAAGAACCTGCCTGCCCATCTTTGTTTCTGTTTGTATTTCATTTTTTGCTTCCCTTTGTCCTTGCTGATTTCATTTATTCCTACCAGATTTTAATGCCTCATAATAAAATGTGAATTGAAAATAAAAAAAAAAAAAAGAACCTGCCTGCCAATGCAAGAGACATAAGAGATGCATGTTCAATCCCTGGGTCAGAAGATCCCCTGGAGGCAGGCATGGCAACCCACTCCAGTATTCTTGCCTGGAGAATCCCATGGGCAGAGGAGCTTGGCAGGCTATAGTTCATAGGGTCACAAAGAGTCAGACATCCCTAAAGTGACTTAGCACAGCATAGCACAGACTTCTATGATGTTGTCATCATGGGTTCTCTAATTTATTTTCTTGGTTTTTCTTTCTTTGAACTTTGCTGTTGGACTTAAAAGAGTTTTCCCTCTTAAGATCCCCAGATTTAAATATTTTATTTAAGAATACATGATGGGTCCCTGAGTCAGCAGCCCTGCAATATTCTGACCACTACTTAGCTTAATTATGAATTGCATTATTGCCAGACTTGTGTCCTTACTACAGAGCAGTATGATGTGTGAGGCTGCTTTGGGACACCAACAGATATGTGTGTGTGCGTGCACACTTGGAAAAGCAAACTTAAAACTGTTGTTTGCACTGCACTACAGAAATCACTGGGCTTCCCTTGTAGCTCAGTCGGTAAAGAATCTGCCTGCAGTACAGGAGACCCGAGTTCAATCCCTGGGTTGGGAAGATCCCCTGGAGAAGGAAATGGCAGCCCACTCCAGTTTCCTTGCCTGGAAAATCTCATGGACAGGGGAGCCTGGTGGGCTGCAGTCCATGGGGTTGCAAAGAGTCGGGCACGACTGAGCGACTAACACTTACTTACAGAAATCACTGAAGAGGTAAAGTGTAGAAACCTAAGCAACAACTGTCTTGCTGCTGGTTAATCTGGTCGTATTCAATACATCTCTTTACAAAATCCACCTATAACTTTAACTTTTTAAACTTAATTGCCATACCAATATTATAAATATGACTTTTTAACTTTTTGGGCAAATACAATCTTTTTAAGTTAAAGTAACCGCAACAATTAGTTTATTGGTTTAAGAATAAGTACGCTTCTTAGATGGCTTATATTATTAAGATATTGAAACAAGAAGTATTTTCTTAGTGTACTTAATAATTTATAACTGAGAATTTGAGATAATTTGAATATTACAGTGTAATATCTTTAATAATTTTTAAGAAATAGAAACATATGCAAACTTTTGTTGAATTGTCCAGGAAGACTGATGGTCTTATGAACCTTTTAATCTACTTTTGTTATAATTTGAAAATATATTGATATTTGATTTGATATTGAACATTATAATGACTAAGTTTTGTAGTGTACTCAAATTACAAAATCATATCAAACCACTAAGATGTCTTCTGTAAATAAGCATAGTGTCATCACATATAAGAATATGACTCAGTGATTACTAGATAAATTTACCTTCTAAACTTATGAACCAGCCTTTCCCAAAATGTATTTTTGAGACTATTTCAGCAAGATATTACTTGATAATAGATGGGAAAGTGAGATATCTGCAATCAAATTATTAGTCATTATTACAGAATATTCAGGACCTTGTATATGCAAATTTTAGGGTAGATTTGTAGGAGAGAAAGGAAATGGAGAAAAATCTGCCTTATCACTTTAATTTACTTTTAATGTACTTTGGAGAGCACAGCCTTGGACATTAGAGTTAGAGTTGAGAAATTACATATTCTATTCCCTAACCAGATAGTAAGCACCTCTTCACTTCCATGCGGGCATGTGTGCTAAGTCCTTCAGTCATGTCTGACTCTGCAGCCCCATAGACTGTAGCCTGCCAGGTTCGTCTGTATGTGGGATTCTCCAGGCAAGAATACTGGAGTGAGTTGCCATGCCCTCTCCAGGGGATCTTCCCCACCCAGAGCTGAAACCAATGTCTCTTATGTCTCCTGCATTGGCAAATGGATTCTTTACCACCAGCAGCAGCTGAGAATTCCTCTACTTGCATAGATTCCTCCATATGGTTTTTCATTCACGGGAAAAAGAAAAAATACTGAGTTTGATTGAAAAAAATACTGGTATTAAAAATATGATTTCTGGATTATTTTCCATAGCGAAAATGAACAATAAAAAATTATCTTGTTGATGAAGAATCCCTTATAGTTGTTCTCTTTATTCAGGATACTTTCTTCTCTAAGGATATTATCATCTGTGGAGTGTTTTCTTTAAGAAAATAGCTTGATAAAAATGTAGAAAAGAAGTGGAAGACTTCAAGTACTATTGAAGAGAGGCACTGTTTTTCTTACAGATTAGGTTCCTGGGAGAATTTTAAGTTAAAGGTATATTTACCCAAGTTTGTTTACTGTATATTCACTAAGATGGTCCCTTGAGATTTCATTGGTTAAGACTCTAACAAAGTAAAAATAAACAAATTATGTAAATAAATAAATACCAGAGCCTAGCCAGAAAAGAAGGAATAAAAGGAAAGAGACTCTTAACGAATTTTTCCAATTTAAGGACTATACAGATGATGTTTGGAAAGATTTGCTTGAGATTAGAATTTAGTTGATGTATTTAATGTTTGTATTACTGTCTCTATTTGCATCTTTGTTTTCTTTTAGCAAAAACAGATTAATATCCTTCTTAGATTCCCTCAGTGATCTGTTAACTATATATGATATTCCATAAACCTGATTCTACAAAATCTTCAAACCATTACTAAGGAAAAAAGCTCTTCATCACAAAATTACCAAAATGCTTCAATGCAGGGTTCAGCAAGCTGTGGCTAGGACCAAATTCAGCCCATTGCCTATTTTGTAAATAAAGTTTTATTGGAATACACACATACATTTTGTGTATATAAAATATATATGTTGTCTAAATCTGCATTCATATTACAGTGTCAGAGGTGCAGCAGAGACTGCATGGTCTGCAAAGTCTAAGATGTTTACTGTTCAGCTCTTTACAGAAAAAGCTTCCTAACACCTGTCAGTATATATCCCATAATTATCCAGTAATCAGGAAGAATTTAATGTAGCGTCATAGAAGGTTGATGTCCAGAAAATAGTCTTGATATTAGAAAATGCATATATGTATATGTGTATGAGTATATATATATGTGTGTATATATATTTGTATATATGTGTATAAAATGTGTTTTAACCTTGTCTATTGTTGCTATTTATATTTAAAATACTATTTTGCCACTATAATGTCAACAAACTTCAAAGAACCTTCCCAAATACTTACTTTAGCTAGTGTTTTTTTAGCATACAATTTTTTAAAGCTCAGATGGCTTTTTCATTCCCTTGACTTTTGGAAAAATAAACATATTTATCTGAGACTATATCTTGAGGTACAAACATTCCAATATTGTATTTTAATAAATAATAGACATTTATACCTGACCATATTTAACACATATCATGGAAGCACTCACTTCATTTTGTGTATCATTCAATTTATATTAATATATTTTTATTCCCCATTTTATAATTTGGCACAGAATAACTCAGATCATTATTAAAATTTGACTCAAACTGATTAGATGATTTCAATTTGCACTTTTACTTAGAGGTCATGTAATCTAAACTCTGTACATTCTTTTAGTCAAGATTTTCTTAATCCTTTTTGAAACATTTTCTTCTCTTTCTATGTTAGTTTAGTAATCAATTTTTACTTAAAAATTTTGCTTGCAATTATCAAATATACAGTGAGGTTTTTTTTCCAGGATGAGTATTAAAATGCCTATTTTTGAATAGTCACAATATGGTCCATATGTCTCTACTACAGTTTTAAAGTTAACGATCTAAGCAAGGAGTACATGTGTGTATATGTTTACAATCTTACCTAGACTCAGTGTTTGTGAATTTACCTGGCAACATTTTATTGGAGAAAACCACTTGAAGCTACTAAATTATGATTATTTTGCCCAGTTTGTAGATTTGTAGCATACAATTGAGATTTTGTTTTTCCATTATGCATATTAATGAGAAGTGTTTTTTCATTTCTCATGTTTGCTTTTTCATGTTTGCTAGGATTTGTTCACTGAATTTGGTTCTTATTCTAACCAGAGTTTTTAAAAACTCTTTTGATATCTATAATTGATGCGTTTTGAGGAAGCACCTTTTACAGACAGCATTAGTCTCATCTTGTAATAAGCTTACCATCTCAGTTTTTCTCCTCACATTCTTTTTTCCCCTGAGATGATTTCAGTAATACTTTGTGCCTTTACTGGCCTGGTTTGTTTTCAAGAGTATTACTCCAAGAGCCTCTTTCTTCATTCTAGTTCTAGAAAATCCATGTTCAAAAGATCTTGATAGCTACATTCACGTAGATGCTGGAACAACCTGCTTTAATCATGGGCTGATTTTCTGATAACTTAAAAGGCAATGTACAATCGTGCTTGAAACTATTAGACTTGCAACCTCTTTCCAGTAAATAATTTCAATCTTGATGCATTAATTACAGACCAAAAATCTTATTAAAAATCTTATAAAATTACTGTTGTCATGTTTATGTGCTATCAAATATATTCTCCTGGACATACATTTACCAGAAAGTATTATCTCTAATGAAGATATGTTCTCTTCTGTTTAAAACTTTTTACACTTTATTCTTTTACACTTTATTCAGATTTAATCATTTTACATATTTAATAATCCTGTTTTTATTCACCAAATTGCATACTTAAATAAATCTTAAAAATAATATGACATTTAATTTGTACTACTACCTTGAGTGAAAGTGGTATATCAGCCTACCATTTTTTTTTGTACGTCCTGTAAGTAGGGCTCAGAAATAAGAACTGAACATTAATTTTATGGGTTTTTTCTACTCGATAGGTGCTATGGATATAGAGGAGAGAAATCGCCAAATGAAAATTAACAAATACAAACAGGTAGCCGGATCAGATCCCAGACTGGAACAAGATTACCATGCAAAGGCAAGACATTTTTCTTTTTAAAAGTTGTGAAATAATCAATCATATGAAACCGTTAGATTCTCAAACTGCTAAAGGCAGATTAGTCAGAAATGAACATATAGTGCAATGGCCCCATGATATTATTAAATGCTAAAATTTATAATGTGTTTGTATACCAACTTTTAGGTAAAGATTTGCCTTAATTTTTGAAAAAATCATTGTATAATATAGGAGGTTAAGGAAATGGAACTCTTAAATGATCTGAGGAACAAATCTTTTAGAAATTTTCATTTTATAAAACCTACCAAGGCCCTAACACCCTCTAAAATGTATAGGAAGAACTTCTATTTTCATCTTATGGTTTTCCTATATATAGAGTTTTTTATTTATAGTATTTTAATTTGATCTGATTTTTAATAAGTTTTTGAAACAAAATATATACTTATGAGATGTTGTAAGGAATTCAACAAGTTTTTTAGTGAGAATCTTTTTGAACCACTTTTTGGTAATATATGGAGGTATGAAGTCTTCCAATATAGGAAAAAAAGTATTCTTTTTATTGTTCGTGCTCTTCATCGCCTTTATATTTTCAAAACATTTTTAGGTTTATCATATTATTCATTCCCAAAGTCATGAAAAGACTTTGCTCTAATGTAGCTATTTAAGATTTAACAAAAAGATGAAACTAGTGAAGCTTATTCATAATATTTAGTTATTATGTACTCTCATAATTACAGTCATGTCATATTTGTGATCTATTTATCTGTATACTAGAGAAAAGCAGTTTGGATTTTTCTATACTTGGGTCTGTTTTATCCTTACCTTCTGAAACTTCAGTTTCTCTCAATTATACCCCATTCTTCAGTAAAAATAAGATGTATTAAGTAAAGCATAATTGACTATACTGGATATGTGTATACGGTAGGCAGCTACATTTTTAGTTTCTCTGTTATATGACCTAGAGGAGACAGATATTCTTACATTGGCATCATGTTCCAAACCAGCAATCTCTTTTCCAATTACATGAATATTGACCCGTGTGGTGAATACAGGATTGTTTATCACAGCGTTCTGTTGTCCTGGAAATGGCACGGGCCTAAAGCCAAGAGAAAGGTAAATTTAAGACCAACAAAAAATAGCCTTGGCTTTGCTTTGCAGGCCCTAAACTTCTAAAAATTTTCCTCTAAAATGAAAATATGAATAACTTCAAATAGGTTCAGTGAATTGCATAAAAAATCGATTTGTAATGATACAATATTTCAGATATATCTCTAATCTTTTGAGCTTGATATCAGAACTGATTTCTATGCCTTTCCAGGTACTTTTAAAAATATATCTGTCTAGGGCTAAATCGGAGGAGGCAATGGCACCCACTCCAGTACTCTTGCCTGGAAAATCCCATGGACGGAGGAGCCTGGTGGGCTGCAGTCAATGGGGTCGCGAAGAGTCAGACACGACTGAGCGACTTCACTTTTACTTTTCACTTTCATGCATTGGAGAAGGAGATGGCGATCCACTCCAGTGTTCTTTCCTGGAGAATCCCAGGGACAGGGGAGCCTGGTGGGCTGACATCTATGGGGTCACACAGAGTCGGACATGACTGAAGCGACGCAGCAGCAGCAGCAGCAGGGCTAAATAGGCATAATCTTTTGTGGCATCTGCTATGCCTAATCTCTCATTTATTCATTTTGTATAATCTAAAAATCAAGGCATGAAGTCTGATAAAATAGGATATTAAAACTTCCATAAACATAGTATAGCACATTTGTTTCATTTGTTTATATCCCACTGTACTTCAGGAAGGAATGTAGGTGATTTTTAAAATACATGTAATATTATTGTCAATGAAGAAATGAGTATCGAGGGAAAATGAAGTCAAGACACAACAAGGTAATACCAGAAGTAAAGCTTGTGAACAAATGCATAGTGTGAGATCCTTTATGCCTGCTACAGTGGGGCTTATATTCTCACTGTGAGCTTCCTTACAAGCCTCAAAGGCAGAAAGAGAAACTGGATTACTCATATGATTTACATTGTTCATAGAATAAAACTAAGTTCCTGAGAAGCAATGCCAATGATTCTTGTTATGGATACCTGACAAATTTATTACAAGAGAATGAACCAAAGGAATACTGTAAGTGTGGCTCAAATTTTGTTTAGAAAAACGAGTTTTGATTACATTCTAGTTCATAAATTAATGCTTGAGACCTCAAAGTAACTTTGACACCAATTATTTTAGGTTAGAGAAGATTTAAGTCTTGGCAAAGGACTAATTATGCTAAGCAACATAATTTCGTATGTAGTTGTTAAGGCAGTGGTTTTCAAACTGCAGTTCCAGACCAGTAGCATCAACGTCACTTCAGAATTTTTGGAAATGCAGTTATCTGGCCTGCTCCAGAACTGCTGCTGCTAAGTCGCTTCAGTCGTGTTCGACTCTGTGCGACCCCATAGATGGCTTAAACAAAACTCTAGGAATGAGGTTCTTGTGTTTTAGCAAACCTGGCAAGTGATTCTGATGTGGACTATAGTTTGAGCATCACTGCTGTAAGACAGGCTGCTTATAGAATTTACTTCTAGGTAACTGAGTTGACTTCTCTTTTAGGGTTTTATTCAGAAGAAAATGATGAATGATGTCACTTAAAATTGGAGACTTCCTTTGAGAATAAGTGATCTGATCTTTACAAGCCCTCTCCTAGTTTCTAACAAATCCTACCTATTGAATGCCAAATACTTAGAAATCTGTTTTCAATTGCTGGAGTTATGCTCTCAGCCCAACCAAAAAGGCAATCAAATCATTAAGATTTTAAAAGAATCCAAAACACGACTCTCTTTTGTTCCACTTTGAATTTCCTGATGTGGAACATTCTTTGCTGGATTATCTGTCTGCCTATCATCCCTACTTTGGGCTACCTCCCTCATGGATGAAAGAGAAAATTGCGGAGGATTCTTTTTCAGTCAAGTGCATGTATAGACTAGTTATTATTCATTTCCATACTAACAATTCTTTATATTAAAATTTTCAACAGCATCCCTCTCTTTTTACCTAGGAATATTTACCCTATATTACCATTCTTTTCTTCCTTGTTTGATTAGCAAGTACCAGCTAAATATTTGCTATTGACCTATGTGCTTCAATATATTGGGATTCCCTGATAGCTCAGCTAGTAAAGAATCCACCTGCAATGCAGGAGACCCTCGTTCAATTCCTAGGTTGGGAAGATCCCCTGGAGAAGGGATAGGCTACCCACTCCAGTATTCTTTTCAATATATTAACTCATTCTTGAAAAACTCATGTAATAAGGAATGGAACCAAGCCATAGATAGGAAGATAAAGTAATCTACACCAATTCACATTAAATCATGGAAAGTATTATTTGTAGCTAACTTCGTTTTCAATTTTGAGATAACAGATTAAGTTCAAAAGCCATGGAGCATGTGCTGTACCTCTGAGCTATATTCCTAAAATTCTAGTGAAGCTATGAAAAGTTTTGATGGGATATAATTGTTAACAAAGTTTTTTTAAAAAACTATATATTTCATGTTTTAAATGGCATTGCCTTCCTGAATTTCTCAAGTGTTCTGCACTGATAGTTGTAAACAAGTATTACTAATTTATAAAATATCTCCTTAGTAATTCATTTTGAAAGAACCTGTAGAGCAATGCCTTTAAAGAGTAACTTTAATACTGTCTTTCTAAGTATATGTTAAATATATTAGGAAATTTGTAAGTAGACATCCTATATTTAATAAGAGCTAATTAATTAATTAAATATTTAATCAAATCGAGGTGCAGACAGGATTCCTATTTAATCAGTGGATGAATTCTCAGGGCTTTCCTCCTCAAAACAGAATTCAACTCTGCAGCCAGCCTGTGCCCCCTTTCATGCCTATTACATTCTCTTTATCCCAGCTTAAATGTGATTCACCTATTCTACTCTCAAAGAAATTTAAGGATCAACTTAAAGCCAATATTCTCTGCTCCCCATTGGTTTAGAAAATGTGATTTATTAGATTTAACAATGTGAGTTATACTTCAGCATAAGCCAACTACCTTTCCATGAGTAATATGATTACAATAATTAGCAATTGATAAACAGTGTGTGTGTATATATATATATATATATGAAAATTGATATGGAGAATTTTATAATATTTATTTAAGTATATGATGTTTGCTTTTTAAATTAGCCATATTTAGTGTTTTTAAATGAACTCAGAGGATATTTTTTAAAAGGGTAGTCCATAAGATTTCAACAGGGAAACTATATTTTATTGATACTATGTTTATTTGGAAATCAAAGTTTATTTTCCTGTAGGAAAAAATGCTCTCTTTTGGTGCTAATGTTCCCAAGAAATTATCACAAAAGTATCTTATCCCTATTTTGGCACCTAAAATTTTCTGTTCTCGTGTTTATCTCTCTAAGATTAAGTAATATAGTCAATAAATTTCCCAAAGTTTTTCAGATGCGAACCAGAAGTTCATATTAATCCATTTAGTGTTCTGGGATCAGGGTACAGTGGAGCAAAAGAAAGGAAAAGAGTTTTTATCTTTCTTTGTATGTACCTACTGGGGCACTTGCCACCTCTTCTCCCAGGCTGTTTGTCTTTTAAAGATTTTTTCACTAATTTTAGGTCTTCCTTGGTGGCTCTGTCGGTAGTCTGCCTGCAGTGTGGCAGACCTGGGTTCAGTCCCAGGGTCAGAAAGATCCCCTGGAGAAGGGAATGGCTATCCACTCCAGTATTCTTGCCTGGAGAATTCCATGGACAGAGGAGCCTTGAGGCTACAGCCTATGGAGTCACAGAGTTGGACACAACTGAGTGACTAACGCTTTCACTTTCACTGGTTTCAAAGAGGCATATTAGGAAGAAAGCACGCACACTAAAGTAATTTACATTACAATATGAACTACATAGCACAGAGATAGTTTCTTTAAAAAAAAAAAAAAAAAAAAAAGCTCTATAGATACAAACAAACCTCACAAGATGAAGTTGTAGGCAGTATCAATATATAAAATTCAACAGTTCAAGGCAAAATATTTTTGGCAAATAAATTGCCGTTGTTAACTAAGCTGTTCCCTTTATTAGATCTTATTCTCTTCTCAACACTGAAAAGGCACATTCAAGGCCAGCCTTAAATGTTTTAATTTGACTTTCAACACACAAACAGTTGGGACTCCAGAAGAGGGGGGATAGGGCTGGTAAGGAGAAGCATATATGTGATTCTTGTATGTTTGTTGTTTGTGAGTCAGGAGTACTTCAAGACTCTGATATCAAAATGAGGTCAGTGTCCAAGATGAGAACCCAGCCTGGAGTTAAGCAAAATCTGCTTGGGTGACTTTGGGTAGTTTAATCTCCTCTTCTCAGCTTCTTTATTAAATAGGCTTTGAGATCTCTTTCTTATCTATTTTATATGTTGATGATTAGGAGGAAATAAGATAATGTATATATATGGTTTAGCTTTTAGTAAACTGCTTAATAAATGGTAAAGATATTGTTATTATTATTTTATAATAATAACAAATGTTTCATAGATAACAGAAGTAAATATGATAATGTCAAAAGGAAGTGGTAAAGAAATAATTGAACTAATGAAAAAGATTTTAGTGTAACTCCTATCACTGAACATTCCCTTTATTCTCAAATAGATTAAAGCAGCAGAGATCCCTCCCAAAAAATAAAATATAAGGAGAAATAATTGTTGAATCTTCAAAGGATATATAGATAAAAAGAGCACAGAACATATGATGAGAAATTACAGACTAAATTACTGAAATTCAGAAATGATGTTATCAAGGTTGACTTTGTATGAGCCTGACTGGTTCTTGGAAAGTTGATTAATGGTTGAAATATGGCTATAGGTATTTTAAAAGAAATACTCTGTAACAGCATTGACATAAATGGATCTGAGAACTGAAACACCAAATTTATAAAAAGTCAATTTTAAAATGTAGATTAGGGTAGCCTTATATAAATCCCTAAGATGATATATGAAAATACATTTATTTATTGAAGGCAAAGAAATGAAAGATATAATTTTGTACAGCAATTAAAATGATAGGGAAATTTTCTTTATGGATGAACAGAAAAGTTGAGTTACTGGTAGCACACAACACTGCCCAACAGTAGCATAATTGATCTGGGCTGGGTGCCCACTGGAAGAAGAGCTGCTGTATCACTGATTCTTAAGCTACCCAGAGAACCTGATATTTGCATGAAACAGACAGCATTGTACCAGCATTAGATGCAATCATCTGATACATAGAGCAAGATAATTCCAATTAGGAGTGATTTTAGTAACCCAATCTCTACTCTGTGAGGCCCTCAAGGAATAGGTTAAGGTGTCTTACAGGAAGTAATGAAGTATCCTTTCTTGGAATAAGCTGTACAACTGTTTTATAAACAGAAGTAGGATTCAAATTAAAAACAAAACAAAACAAAAAACAGCTAGGCTTAGTTTAGCCAGATGTCCGGCAAAATGGTTTCATTTTTTAAAAAATCAGAATTAAGATCACCTACTTAAAATTTCCATCCCAAACTAGGTCAAGAAATCTTATCAGTTACTGATGAAGATGTCGGAGAGAATGCCAGTGGCTGCACCTGGATTTCTTCACTAAAACATAGCGTTTCTCTAAATGTCTATTCTACTTTGTCAATTTTCTCTAGTTGTGCTCATTTCTGCATAACTTTGCAATAAGTTAGCTTCACACTCTTGAGCAAAATTAGCACAAGGGTGCTACTAATAATACCTACCTCAAAGGATTTTTTCAAGATTAAATCTGTATGTATAACTCTTAAGCCTTTCCCTTCTCCAGGGGATCTTCCCAACCTAGGGATCAAACCTAGGTCTCCTGTATTGTAGGCAGATTCTTTACCAGCTGAGCCACAAGGGAAACCCTAAGGAAAAAGGAAACGTTAGCTATAGTATGATGATGGTGGGATGATGATGATGGGGATGGGGAAGAAAGAGAAAAAGAGAAGTCATTTTCAACAGATACTTTGCTCTTACCAGGTCTATATTTGTTGCCATCAACAATATCCTAGTTATAGATTAGTATATCTTTAAATAATCCTAAAAAATATGGGAGTGGAAAGGAAGGAAAAGTGTAAAAATTAATGATAATCTAAAAAGCATAAAAAGTGATTTGGGTTCTCTCATTTAGGTTAGTTACCTTTTGATCTGCCTCAAATTATTATTCTTGTCATGTCTACTCTTTAGCCAGCTGGAATGTACTTCAACGTTAAAAATAGAGAGGTAAAATTACATTTATACATAATTTGATTCTGTATATATGTCTATACATACACACACATCCTTAAAGCTCTGAGCCAAAGGAAAATTTCTCTCCTCCATATTTTAACTGATGGAAATAACAACTATTTATTTCTTCCTCATCTCACAAGTACCAATATACCTCACTTTACGTAACAGACCTACAGTTAAAAACTTAATAGTAGAATTTTAGAAATTTTATATTTTTATCGGTGTATAATCTTTGAATGTAAAAGTTTCTAACTCTAAGTTTCTTTTTTCTTTACATATTATGTTAATTTGCTAGGGCTGCCATAACAAAAAGTCATAGACTAGGTTGTTTGAACAACAGAAATTAATTTTCTCACAGTCTGGAGACTAGAAGTCCAAGATTAAAGTATTGGCAGGTTTGATTTCTTTCAAGATATTTCTCTTTGGCTTGGGGATGGCCACCCTCTTGCTATGTCCTCCCGCTGTTGTGTCTGTGTTCTAATCATATTGGATTAAGGCCTACCAGTATGACCTCATTTTACCTTAATCACTTCTTTAAAGGCTTTATCTCCAAAACAGTCGCATTCTGAGATACTAGAAGTTAGCACTATAACATGTGGATTTTGAGGATATGCAGTTTAGTTACAATATATCTACAAAGTAGTTAATAATATTTAGTTTATTACCTTAATGCATTATGAAAGCATATTTTATTGTAATGTAAATATGGGTTTTTAGGCAACAAACTATAGCTATTTTGTTTCAGACTTTTTGATTTCTTAAAATTGTGTTCACTGTTCTCTGTTTTTCCAACTACCTTCTCACATCCTCGGATATGAAATATTGTGTTTGCAAGTTCATTTTAAAAACTATTTTCCTTAGTTATAAGACCACATTTAAATTTTAGATGTTTTCTGAGGCAGACATTTAAACAGGTGTCCTCTTCCTTTGCATTTTATTTGTGAATTGCTACCCCTTACTGTATAATCAACATGTCAGGCCAAGAAAACCACATGTCAGTTCAGGAAATATAAAATAGATTTTTTTAAATTATGAAGAAGTCATTTGAGATGAGTAGAACCAACTTATGTGTTAAAGAACACTACAGAATTACAGAAGGAACTGTAATGTATTTCTCCCTTTTTTAGTAAATATAGAAAGAATTTTAAATAAATTACATCTGACTACTTGCTGGTAAAAGGGTCAATCTGTGGACAATAGCTGCTGTTGCCAAGAGCATAATTTCTTTCAGTATATTTCCAAAGAACACAAGAGGGAAACATTTTTCTTTTACCTTCAGCAAAAATAGCAATTTATGCATTCACCTTTGCTTTCATAAGACATCCAGGGTTGCTGGCTTGCTGACAATTAGGACGCCCTACAGGGGATAAAGGGAAGAAAGACACAGGTCACCGAGGGGTGAGAGATCTTGCTTTATAGAATCAAGGAGAATAAGGGAAATAAGGGGGAAAAATGTGATAAATAGGGCAAAAACATTCTTTCCAACTCAAGTTTCATATAATTTAAAAGGGTTAAGTATAGTCATATGAAAATTATAAGTAGAAGAATATTCAAAACCACAGAGATATGAACACATATAAACCTTATGAACCAACCATGACATTTATCACTTCCTAAAATACATATATCCTGTCTTATATGGTGCTTTTTTCACACCTTTTTATTAAACTATACACTTCTTGAGAATGGATATATAGTTTATTCATCTTTGTAGACTCTCCATGGACAAGTAGGGACAAGAAACAAATTTCTGGAGAGAGTGTGGGTAGGTTATTATCTAAGAGTCAAAAACAAATTTTCTAATGGATATATGATTATTAGTTTCTGTCTAGAGTTAATCATAGTAAAAGAATACTCAGAAAAGTTTGGAAGACTAGGGTTCTAGTTTTGATTCTACCAGTTTTATGCTAAGACATTGGGTAAATTGCCCAAGAGTTCCTCACAACCCAGCTTTTTCCTTTGTACAAATTGAGGGAACCTTGTTATCTGTAAGTGCTACACAAATACTTGGTACTTCGGAGGCTGCATAGAAAAAAAATCATTAGGTATTAACACACAGGTTATGGGCAACTTCCTCACTAACTAAGCAAATCGTTTGATCTCATAGCCTAATCTTCAAAATTAGATTTGGACTAGATTTTTTTATATTTCATTTTCTGTATCTACTATTCTTTATCTCCTTTATTGATTCAGTAATCTCTGCTCAGTGTCAGGCTCTTTACTTAATGTATTCTCACAAACGATTGAAATTTTTAACTAACTTATGGTGTAATAATTATGATTTAGAGAATAAATATACATATGTAATGTTTTTATCTCATACTTCACATGAAATAAGTTATAACTAAGTTTGAAGTGATTCTTAAAACATTTACTCAATTAAAGCACTCAGTCAGCTAGGGTAGCAAGCAGTTCTCCATATCTGATATCTCTAATATCAGTTTCATTTGGCTAATTATAATTTGAACATATCTATAATTTTATTATATAAAAACTTTCTTCATGAGCACAAAAATTAGTTGTAATTTTTCATCAGTTGTGAGGATTACAGATATTATTTATTAGCAAAATTAGTTTACTAATGTTTTCCTAAGCATAGAATTTTCATAATTTCTATTTCATCTGTTTTGAATATTATAAAATAATACTCCAGTCTAAAAATAATATAGCTAATCTTGGAATGTAACTAATATGAGAGAAGGAACTTTTAGCTGGTGATAATTTGATGAGGTAGAAGTATTATATGTAAAAGTATACAGAATTCATCCTGGCAGGTGGGAATGCCCATAATGGTAACTATTCTTATTATTTATTATAACAAATGAGATGGGAGTAATAACAAAAACCTGACAGTTGCACTCCATTCTATAGATAAAACATTACCCACAGTTTAATATAACTTGTGTACTAATGAAGAAAATGTCTGTGATTTTATGATTGGCCCTTTTCAGGTCATTTTCATGACTAGGCATATTCACCCCCCAAGGTTAACAGTCTTCAGGGTCCAGTCACATAAGAACAAGTTATTTCTTAAGCCCATTTTCAGTTTTTGCCCCCAAAAAACAAAATTATCTGGATTTTTAATGGAATGTGAAGGTGTTATTTCAATATGACATAAAATATGTTTTTGTGATTTTTTATTATTTAAAAGTTTTACTTGTTTAAAATTCATCCAAGTAGACTTATAAGTACATAAATTATAAGTGTTGTATTTCCATGCTGGCTTTGTATTCCGATTTTACATATCATTTTATATAGTTTTCAAAATTTCAGAAAATAAAATCTTTATTTTAAAGTATATACTTAAAGAAGAAAACAGTATGTGAATTCTTTTAAGTGATTCGATTCTGAATATGCTTGCCTTGTATCCCATTAAATGTGAAATTGTAGCTCGCAAATTTTTTTTTAATGAAAATAGAAAGTCTAATACTAACAAGTTTTATGAGCTTAGTCAATTCATTAACTTCTTGGTCTCTAAATTTTCTCATCTATAAAATAAGGAAAGTATATTACATCTTCTCTGAGGTCACTTTCAGCTTTAAAATATTGTTATTTTTTTGAATGAATCAGTGATGAGTGAATAACTAAAAGTATGTTTTTAATATCAAATACCTTTCTTGGGCTTTTTTTTTGTCTTAAAGTGTGGTTGTGTGAGTCCTCTTTTTTATGTCTGAACATATTTTGTGATCTCAAGGGACATTTAGTAACTTTCTCTTTCCTGTTACTGAACTGCATACCTGGGGTGTTTCTAAAGCTGGTCAGCTATAAGTCTGAATTCTGGTTTTGCAACCTTAAAAAAAAATTATCAGAGAAACAAGTAAATAATAATTTTTTAAAAATCGAGGACCAAGTGAAGGAGGAAGGAATAATGAAAGGAAAGGATAAAGGAGGAAAAAAAGGAAAACAGAAGAGAGAGGATGAAACAAATAGAGGCTGGGAGAAAAGGCAGAGGCTTGTGTGCATGCTTAGTCACTCAGTTATGTCTGACCCTTTGTGACCCCAGGGATTATAGCCCTCCAAGCTCCTCTGTCCATGGGATTTTCCAGGCAAGAATACTAGAGTGGGTTGCCATTTTCTTCTCCAAAGGCAAAGGCGGGCAGGGGTAGTCCTTCCCATCTGAGAGTTCATAATCAAATCAGGGAAACACATGTACATAAGTATTACTCATAGAAAATAGGTTATATTAAGTAATATAATAAAAGTAAACCATGCAAAAGAAGAATAAAAAGAAATATTCATTTGGCTTAAAGAAATCTGGGAATACATTATAGAATAATATATGCGGTGAAGGACAGACATGTCATTAAGCAAAGTTATAACATAAAACATATGAACATTGACCCAGAGTGATGGTACAGGGAGGGAGGTGGGAGGGGGGTTCAGGATGGGGAACACATGTACACCTGTGGCGGATTCATGTTGATGTATGGCAAAACCAATACAATATTGTAAAGTAAAAAAAAAATTACTTACAAAAAAAAGCATATGAACACAAGCTATGTTTAAGGAACAGCTAGTAGTTCTTTAGCATAATTATATTAAACAAAACAGGATACATATTAGAAGGTAAGAATGGAAAAATTGCTTGGGACCAGGTTGTGGAGAGCTTCAAGTCTCTCAGTTAAAAATCTAGAATGTTTCCTTTACAATTATGGTCTTTGAAGATTTTTGAAAAAGTCACAGATATGAACAAATTTGTGTTTTTTGCATATTACTCTGGTGGTATAATTACAACAGATTTGAAAAGGATCCATTTAAGTCCTTGTTAAAGATAAGGAGTTCCAGTCAGGGGCTATTGGTATAGTCCAAGCTAGACATAATTGTTATTCCTTCCCATGTTTGATGTTGACTCCATCCAAAATGATCTTCCTCCAAACCCAAGTGATCCTTCACTATCTTCTCACAGAAAAAATATGGGTAGTAGGCCTCTTCCAGATTTTCAACAGAATGCAATTATATCTGCCCTATGCTTAAATTTGATGAGTCAAGGCAATTATCAAGCCCTTTTAGGTTTTTCAGTACTATTCAGGATATTACTTAGTCTGATTCTCTTAAAATGCAAATACCTTGAATTACTTTATTACTTACTTTTTTTTCTTTTATAGTTGATTTACAGTGTTATGTTAGTTTTTGCTGTGTAGCAAAGTAAGTGAGTTATATATACACATATATACACTTTTTTAAAGATTCTGTTCCCACATAGGTCATTACAGAGTATTAGAGTTTCTTGTATTATTCAATAGGCTATTAATTATATATTGTATATAATTGTGTTTATATGTGTATCCAAGTTTCCCAATTTATGCCTCCCACTTCCCTCCCTGATAGGACTTAATTAATATTTGAAAGGGAGCCTGGCTTCATATCTTCAATCCATTACTTTTTAAAAATTTTTCTTCCTGCTACAGATTCCCAGGATCATTATCCTACTGCCAAATTTTCATGTCTTATTTCTGTTACAACTTTTGGGATGTTACAGATTGCAGTATCTGTAATACCTACATCCTGTGTCCTAATAGAATACATAAATATTCTGCAAAAAATTATATAATGAGTCATGTAATATTTAAAGATATTTACAAAGGACAGAGATCAGAAATTCTGATGGCTAAGAAGAGTTTCCTTATGGTTATTTATTAATTCTAGCTAGATCTTACAAGCTTCTAATCTGAGGACTTGGAGAAGCATTTAGTCAGATACATTACCATATGTAAAATAGATAGCTAGTGGGAATTTGCTGTATGATGCAGGGAGCTCAAACCTGGTGCTGTGACAACCTAGAGGAATCGAAGGTGGGAGGGAGGATCAAGGCGTGGGAGGAGACATATGTGTACCTATGGCTGATTCATGTGGCAGAAACCAATTCAACAATAAACAATTTTTTTAAAAGACAAGGATCCATTCATAAGCCCCAAGTAGCTAAATATCAAGACTTCGTTTGCATTAAATGACTGGTATTTCTTGATTTATTAGAATGGGGAATTTTGGACAAAGAGAAGTCAAAGATAACTCACTAGATTTCTAGGTTTTAGTTGGTTACTGAGGCTATTAGATAATGGAGGGAATATAAAAGATACAAGAAAAGCTGGTTAAGGGTGAAAGGGAATAAATTTGGTTTTGGCCACATTGAATTAGATGTACCTACAAAACAACGTATGGGAAATGTCCTGTTAGCATCTGGAAATACAGGTCTGAAGCCTGGGAGAGAAGTGAAAGGTAAAAGGTAAAGATTTTTAATCATTACCTGAGTAGATAATAGATTATATCATTCTGTGTGAATATATATAGTGAAAAGAAAAGAAGGCTAAAGATTGACGTTTTGGGGAAAGTGTAATTTAAAATCAAGTAAGAGAAAGTAAAGCCAGCAAAAGAGATTAAGAATGAATAGAGAGATAGGGGAGAAGCCTAATAATGAGTGACATTATTTGAGAAGCCATTATGGAAAAGCTTCAGGAAGAGAGAGGACTGGACTTAGCATCAGATGTAATAGCAAAATCAAAAACAAAGAAAACTAAAGGGACACTACTGGCTGGTAATTAGGATATTTTTGATATCTCTTTGTTTTTGAGAACAGTTCTAATAAATAATAGGTTAGAATAGGGGGAGAGTTACGGATCCTGAGAAAGAAAATGGTAAATGCATTTGTTCAAGGCAAAAGCACAAGCTCTACAGCCACATGAGATTTCTAAACCTGGATTTCGTCACAGAACTAGCATTTCCATCTCTGAAAATCCTGAGAAATCAATGAAAGTAAATACAGGATGAGGTTTCTCGAGGAATACTGATTCCTAACAGATACAGAATTCTCACAGAGCCAAGTCTTTGGGAAAGTCATCATGACTACTGGTGATAATTCTTCCTCTACAAATTCTCCAAGAAAACTTAAGTTTCCTTCAGACCAAGAGTAGTGGCTCTTTAGTAAGTCTTGACCTCCAAGCGAATGGCTACTCTGTCCCAGCTGCGTTTCTTTACCTTAAGCTATTCTTATTCCATCTTTCACAAGATGAGTAATTTGCAGATGTAATATCTTATTGTCCTTTACTTCTTGTCTCCTAACATGTCTTTGAGAGTCCTACAAAGTGCATTTATTTCTGGACCCCCACCCCTGGTGGTGTGCACCACCCTCTCATTCAGTGGCTACTTGGTTGGTAACTTGAGATCAGTCATGCCTGCTGTGTCACTTCAGTCATGTCTCACTCTGTGACCCCATGGACTGTCCCTCCAGGCCCCTCTGCCCATAGCATTCTCCAGGCAAGAATACTGAAGTGGGTTGCTGGGCCCTTCTCCAGGGGATCTTCCCAACCCAGGGATCAAACGTTAAGTCTCCTGCATCGCCAGGCAGGTTCTTAACCACTAGCGCCACCTGGGGAAATCAGCCATAGTGGGAGTATTTGTTCTTCAGAAATCAGCCAACTCTGTAAATCAGAATGTTTCCATTTTGGATAGCTGATTGTTAAACATGTATCAGCACACCACTTCCTATCTGTACCCATTACAGAGAATGAAAGGATTAACTGCCTAAACTCTATTCAGCTCTCATTACAGTAGTTAATACTCTAACTTGGGCTTCCCTGGTGGCTCAGATGGTAAAGAATCTGCCTGCAGTGCAGAAGACCTGGGTCCAATCCCTGGGTCAGGAAGATCCCCTTGAGAAGGAAATGGAAACTCGCTCCAATATTCTTTCCTGGAGCATTCCATGGACAAAGGCGCCTGGTGGGCTCTAGTACACGGGGACGCAAAGAGTCGGACATGACTGAGCAGCTAACACTTTGACTTTTTCACTTTATACTCCAATTTGATACTTTATACTGGAGACAATACCTCAGGATATAGCCCAGATAAAACAACCATTGCACTCACTTCTGTTCATTAAAAATTCATTGAGTTCCTAGTTAGGCATTGCTAATCTAGATAATGGGAATACGAAAATAAATATGACAATAATTATCCTCAAGGAATTTACAATCTAGCAAGAAAGATGATAGGTAGAAGGTAGATAGATAAGAAAGAGACAGAGACATGGAGAAACAGAGACGTGATAAAAGTATAAGAAAGGCATGAATAAAGTAGTTTAAGAGCACTCAACGCAATGATCAATTCTCTTGGAAAGAATTAAGAGTTTTCTAGCTGGGATTTCATTTGCAGGGTACTGTTTACAAAGCTAAATCTTAAATTATTCCTCAGTTTTCTCTGGCCCTTCCTCATTGTCTTCTCCCTCCAAAGCAGAGGATTTATCACATGTACCTTCTTTAGGAGTCCTATCTAAACAAAATGATCTATTGACTGATTTTTGCACAGTGCAGCATTCAAATCAGAGAATGATAAGAACTTTGGCTAGAGATAAGAACTTTGGACAGAAAAAAAGAACATCTAGAAATAGTTCCTTAAAAAGAGAGTACCTACAGGTGTAGTACTAACAAAAGGCAGCAGCCACTCTGAATTATTACATGAAATGAAAATAAGGTGATGCAAATAAGAGCATCTTCCTGCTCTTGTGATTGCTTAATTTGCCACAGTGCCAAGAGTTCCTCTACTCTGTCCTTGTGTCCTCTAGATCCCCTGACCAGTATCAAGAGCCCTGCCTAGAACTTCAGCTTCTCTCTTCTCTTTCAAAGATTTTGTTTGCCCCAATTTTTCCCTACCATTTGACCTATTCATGTTTTATCTCTGAATATGATATGAATATTCCTCCAAATACTTCTTGATGGCCTAAAACATTTTTCTTCAAGCTTGGACTGTATTGCTTCCCAGTATTTTGCCATAATCAATTCTCAGACTAGCGTTTTAGACAACAGATTATAGCTTTATGGTGAGATTCAATAAATTGAAGACAAGCAGTGCTTCAGGAACTCTCATAGAAGTTCATATACAAAGCTCAAATAACATGAGTTGCTGAGATGCTGCAGAGAAAACAAACAAGGAGATGACTAATTTAAGAACTTGAATATACTGGAGAAAATGAAAATTTTATCTTAGAAATTCGAGGTTTTTTTCTCAGGATATTATTATAAAAACTTGATAATAACTTTCTTTGCAGTAGAGCTCTGCTGATATTCTGTTACTTTCCACTGATTTAGATAAATAGGGAGAACATTAACTTTTCTAGGCCACTTAAGAACTCTAGAGTCTAGAACATCCTGGAGAATAATAATTTCCTGTAAATTTTTCTAGTTTATGATCTGCTTAATAGTACTGTACAAAACATCAAAATGTTGTCGGGAAAAGCTTCCTCACTGTAGTCCAAGACTTTAATGATCTCCAGTCAGCACAGTTTTCAGCCGAGATCCTGATATCCTATGCAGTAAACCTTCTTTGTTTTTGTTCCATTAAAGATAATGATGAGCACGTCATCTATTTTTCATCTGTCAGCTGTAAGCTAATACATGCTAGTCATTTAAAACATTATTTATTGTATAGTGCCAAAGCAATACCAACCATTTTCTAAAGGAACTTATTCACATTCATAGCTCATTACCTTGGTGTAATAATTTGGCTGCTTCTGTCTCACTTTTAAATTATATAAATTATATAACTTTGATTTATCTTACTTTTGGAAAAGCAAAAAGATTGAATGACTTTAAAAGTAAACTCCCGTAGTAGGTCAATTATTACTTTGATTTGGGTGTTTTGGGGAATTGTATACATGGAGATGTTATATTCTAAATGTATTCAAAATATGTCCTTCTGAAGTTTTACTTATAAGTTTTTTTCTATTATTTCTTACTTTCCAGATTTCTTATTCTGTTTATCATGTGTCTATTTGTAATAGAAACCTGAGCTATATCCCAAAGGTAAACATGCTCAGTTACTAGATAGAGAAATGCATTTGGTGCAAACCTCATTGAGGCAGCAAAGTCATCATCAAACTAGACCTCTTAGCTAATTTGTAGTCTTTCTTTACTTAAACTAATCCATTCAGTGTCTTTTTATTTAGACCTGCTGCTTTAGGTGCTGGAAGTGAACAGCTGCTGTGTGCTAAGCATGCTAGTGGGTATTTTGATTATGTTATTTCTCTTACCACCACAAGAACTCCTAAAATGAGATTTATCCTTATTTTACTGGTGAAAAAAACTAAACCTTAGATTTTAAATGAAATCTTTGACTCTTAGGTGCTAAGATAAGGAGGATATAATTCTGGCTTTTCAGAGCTCATATTCTAATAGAAGATTTGAAAATTAAATATGAATAGACACACATACCTACAACAAAAGGTAGCTTGTGATGAATTATATAAAGGTATAAAACTATAGTGTGTGGAATCTTATCTTTCTTTAAATTTTGCTTATCCAAAATTTTAGGTCAGCAAACTAGATTATCTGAGAGGTCTTAGCCAAAGATATGTGCTGTGTATACCATATGTGTTAAAAAAATTTTTTTTCAGGCCTTTGGCTGGCCCGTTTGTATCTATGAATCATAACATCAGGATCAGAACCCATGATGACCTAAGGAGACAAAGGCTAGAAGATGCAAAGTCAGAACCCTAACTACTAAAATACAAAAGTCAGATAAGTTGAGAGTCAGTAGCTCCCTGTGAGGTGATGGGATATAAGTGAACCCAGCCAGATGGGAAAGATGAGGCCTGAGGACACACCAAGAGTCAGTCAGAACGTTTGGTTTAATATTTCATCTGCTGTATGCATATGTTTTCTGAAATGAATCTCTTATACATAGAAATATTTTTGTTGTAGCTTAGAACAGTTTTAAAATAATAAACTTCCTGTTGGGTATTTTACTGATAATTCTTTTGGTAAATATATTCCTGGAATTGATACTAAGCCAGCATTTAGCTGCTATGTCATCATCATCACCATCGTCATCATCTGTTGTTTATTAAACTCTTCTTAGGTGCTCAGTGTTGTGCTAAGTGCTTAATGTGCATTATCTTACTTCATCCTTGCAGTGAACCTGGGAATTGGGTATGATTGTTCTCCATATTTTAACAGATGAAAAACTGGAACTCATAGATGCAATTGGCCCAAGATCACAAACCTAATAATTTATGTAACCAGGATTCATACCAGTGATTCAGTGTCATTGCAGAGCTGTGCTTTTAATGGTTATACCTTAATACTTCCCGAGTTAAAAGTTATGGCTTATCATCTGAATTTAGATAATATAAGTAAAAACAAAGTAAAAACATAAGTAAAACATAAGTAAAAAGTACAAACAAAAAAATTGCTTTTCTATTAAATAATAAATTATTTTTAAAGATATAAATAGCAATATGCTCCTCTTTTTTTATTATAAATTGTAAGAATGAGAAAGTAAAGTTCCACCAATACAATATAGTATCTATTGAACAATTTAATAGCATTGAAAAGTTTCTTTGTCCATTTTTAATATATATGAAGTATTCCAAAAATACATAAATAAAATGAAATACTTCCATTTGAGGTCAAATTTACTTTTAATAAATTTCATGGAAAAAAATTCATATATGTGTATATCAAGCATTATCTATGCTAGCCAGTATATACTAGTTATTTGTGTGTGAGTGTGTGTGTATATATATATATATTTATTTATTTATGTTTAATACACTGGCTTGCATAGATAATGTTGGATCCATCCATTGAAATGTTATTCTGGGCAATGATGAAAACATTGTCATTTAAAGTAAATTGTTTTCATTATTTTAAAATGACTTTAGTTTGAAAAAAGAATGTCATAGACTGAATGTTCTCTAAATAAATGCATTGTAAATAAATAGACTTTCTTTTAAAATCAAATATAATAGTTCTATTTACATAGATATTTCTGGGGAAAAGACAATGATTTTTTAAAGAATTTTACTGAGTTTTTTTATAATCAAGAATTCCAACAAAGTCAAAAGTTAGAGTGGATTTAGAAAGGCCATGTTTTACCTAATTTATATATTTCAGATAAAGGATTTGATTATAACATTTTATGGACCTTTGAAGTAATTCTTATATTTTATGTTTAGAAATGGAACAGTTATTAACTCAAAAATATATAACAGAATACTGGGAGAGATGGGAGTGTTGAAGGGGAGAAACAGATCAGTTGAATTGATCTAATTAATATTTATGCTATACACCATTGCCTTCAACTTGCTTTACCAAAATATTTTTATCTAGATAATATTTTCAGTGAATTATTACTCATTTGGATTATTTATTAGGTAATGATTATTCAAGTCACAGTAAATGGTTTGCATAAGATAATCATCGTTATAATAATTTGTTAAATTTGCCAGTATCTGTGGTTTAAAAAATTTCCATTATGAAAGTCACCAGGTAAGAATTCTTACCATTATGTTTAAGCGGATATTAACAAAGAAAAATCCATTAGCAGGTATTCTCTTAGCCCAATAATAGCCATCAGGTAATAGTGGTACAGTAATAATGCTGGCTGCATTATTTTATATTATGCCATATACCAGGCATGTATTATTTCTGATTTTCAAAACAGTGCCATAAGGAACAAAACAATGCTGCAAGGAAGATATTATTTTCCCTGTTATTTTATAAACAGGATTTTAAAGGTGGAATAATTTGCTCAAGTTTACCCAGCTAGTAATAGTTTTCCTTACTCCAGGTTTTCAAGACTTCAAAATCTATCCTTTTTTTACATTCCATATGTCATTAACATAAAGCCTCTATGATGGTTTTCAGTTTACCAGAATATCTGAACACCCTGTACCCTGGCTGTGCCAGATAATCATCTGATTATTTTGATTCCAGGAAGTTTGAATTATCATAAATAATAATGACTTTTTTAGTATTTCTAGGATTCATCAAAATTCCAGCAACCATTCAGAAATTAAACTTTCTCTTTTCTCTTGGCCTTTCTTTAAAAAGTTAGTGTTTTAATAATTAGATTTTGTATTACCTCTAGGTTTTCACTGAAGCATAATGGATTTAAGAGAAAATGTATGCTACTGAAATTGGTTTTCATAAGTTACAGTGGCAACTTCGTCATGCTTTTAAAAAAATTTTATTCAAAAATTTTTAAAAATTTGCTTACTAATATTAAGCCAAATATTTATTTCCTAGATTTTGCCTAAATGTTCTTCCCTGAGGCCATTGCTCTTGTGAAACTGTTTTAATGGCCTTCATTGGGGTGTGTGAAAAAGCTCTAATTGACTTTGCTGAAAACAAAGGTTTCATATAAATTGAATTTTTCTTTTAGGATAATTGCCATTCACTTTTGTTTTATATGCAACTGAGTGGGGTTTTGCAGTATCCTCTGTGGACAATTAAAGTGCTGAAATAGGAGGAAGTGAATAATTGCTTTGTGTGGTAATACTGACAACTTCTGCGTGTTTGTCAATCTGTGTTAACAGTATCGATCAGGATGGGATCCTCATAGAGGGGCAGATAATATTTCCACTAAATCTTCGGACAGTGACATAAGTGATATATCTGCGGTTTCCAGGACTAGTAGTGCTTCTCGTTTCAGCAGCACAAGCTACATGTCTGTCCAATCAGAACGGCCAAGAGGAAACAAGAAAATCAGGTGAGTAGGGGCACTGTAAGAAGGAAATTCTAAATATGTTTTAGAAAACCTTTATTTTTCTTTGGATAAATGTAAAATCCTTTCCTTCTGAATGGTTAATATATATCATGAAGACAGTAAACAACTTCTGTGATGACTTTTTATTATATTTTGGTCTACATTTCATAGTTTTTTACACAGAAAAGTTTTATAGAACTTATAATAATATTCTTGCTAGATTATCTAAAATAGTATCATTAGCTATTTTTCATGTTTGTTATTGAAAAAGTAATTCTGTTGTTGTATTTTTACTGAGATTAAAGGGACGGTTAAATGAAGACTTGAATGTTTTTAATATTCTAAGAAATATGAAAAATCATATTGGAAGGTGATGAATACATTTCAATGATTAAGAAAACACAACATTACTTTTTTAGTAGGATGCTCTCTTGTCCTCCTAAGACTTTTATAAATGTATGGAAGTTTCTCCAAAAAATGTATAAATGTATGTTAGTATAATTTTCATTTATCACCTCATCTATAGATTTTATGGGCACCTAAGCTAAGTTAGTTTTTTGTTGTTGTTTTTTTTAACTCCTATTGGATCAAAACAAAACAAAAATCAGTAATGGGGAGACCACAACTTTTTTCAGGCAACTTTGTAACAGGAAAACACAACTTAAAAAAGCAATTTGGATTTAACTGTTGCTTACATAGTGCTTCTCTGTTATACACTGGAAAAAAAGTTTTCAATGCTTAAAAGATGTAATTTTTACCTATGTTTTAGTAATTTTCATTACTTTTCTATTTAATTTTGTATGTATTTTTTTCTTAACATTTTCTTTCTTTTTTGTGTTTATTTGCATGCCTTCAATTTGTGTTGCTTTCAAAAGGCCAAAGGGACTAGAAGAGGGAGGGAAAGAAGGGGATAAGCATGAAGAGATAGTTCATGCGGAGGAAGAGGTAAAGGAAGAAAGAACTAATGAGAATGAGAAAGGGAAAGACATTACAAACATGTGTAATAAGGAGAAAAACAGAGAATCAGGAGATGAGGAAAAAACACCAGATATACCTGAGCAAGGGAAAGAAAAAGAACAGAGGAATAAAGAGGATTTGCAAAAGCAATTCTCACAAGATGATGACAGGTAAAATTTGCTTATTTTTGTAGACATTTCCTATTAGTTATGTCCTTTCTCCTACTCCTATTTTGCCATTTGCATTTGGTTTATTTTCTTGCATTTTATCTGTTTAGCTTCTAATACAACTAATTAATGTGTTGACAAGTTACTATCAAACAGATTGATTTATTAACCAGTCTTCAATCTGTATACACTGGCTCTGAGTATGATTTAATTGGGTTTTTAAATCCTTTTTGACTAGGTAAATCTAAAGTAAATTTCCCTTTCCATTTTTTTTAGCGTGAAATGCTGTATATCTTCCCAATTTGTAGAGTCAAAAATCTTTAAAATGAGGTTCTGAAGGGGCTGGTAAAGTGTAGCCTGCTCTACAAGAAATATTATACACTAGAAATGAACTTTTAAAACGAGTGGCAAAATAGGTAGCAAAATGTAAGCTTTATTCTGTCCTCGAATAAAGAAAAAAGCAAGTCCTTTGTCTTATAGTTTCTGGTGGGTTCTAGTGCAGTTTTAATTCCTGAGAAAGATTGTGAAGAAAGTGTTCTTTGATCCTTTGAAAAGAAAGGATAGAGGCCTCAGGGCTTGTTAGAAGGCAAACATGTTGGGTTAGAAATTCATTCAGCTAGAAAACTGCCAGAGAAGGAACTTTGAACAGAGGATGAATGGAAAAAACATAACAGCAAGGCATAAGGCCAAGTGTGTTTTCATTTTCATGACGCAATGCATTAATAGGTATGAGTCCATTTTCACAGTGCTGTACTGAAAGCCGCATCAGCCCAAGTACTCATAGACTTCACTTTCTGCCTGAGATGAGCTTTCTCTAGCTACGTTTCTCTGAGACTAAGAGTGGCAAAGCATGTATGGTTTGGAGGGATTTGGTTTTCTAGTAGCCAATTCAGAATTTGATTTTGTATTCTTATGAAGATGGCATAATAAGCACACCCAATTACAAGCCAAATTTTGCTTTATTATATATAAATTCAATCTCAATTTATGCTTTACTCAAAATTAATGACAAGATAAGCATCATAAATGTTTACTCCCTTGGTATACAATTCAGTGGTCTAATTCTATGACACTTCACTTTTTGTCTCAGTTTGCTATATTTAACTATCTGTGGTCTATGAAGGTTTCCATGTAACAGACACAAAACCTAAAAGTTATTTTTAAGTTAGGCATATTTTGTGATTCCAATCTGAACTAGTAATTTCAAGTCTATTTTCTTTGTTTACATTGCTTTATTAATGAAGACTATTTTTCTGACTTACTTGGCATAGGGTCATTTCATCATTAATTCACAGAGAATAGTTTTCCAAAATTTCCTTAGAAAGAGACATAGAGTTTCCTTTCTTTAAAAAGCAGAGCAAAATGCGGGCCTCTAATGTGTTTTCCTTTCTTTATATGGTGTAAAGGAGAACATATGAGCCCCTTGGTGTGTGTCTGTTGCCAAAGTCTATGTTAGCATATCTGACTTGGTGGGTAGAAGTTTGGAGGTTATATTTTTAAGTTCTTGATTTTTAATATTAATTTCTTCACCATTTTCTTCTTGATAAAAGCACTTATTTTATACAGGAAAGAAAAGGATAGTATGTTCCTAGCAATGAGTCTTTTAAGGCACTGTACTCAGCTTATTTATAACTAGGCAATACTTGCAGAACTGGAAACTACACAGGGCCAGGCTGATGTCTTTCAGTTTAGTTCAGTTCAGTCGCTCAGTCGTGTCCGACTCTTTGCGACCCCATGAACTGCAGCACACCAGGCCTCCCTGTCCATCACCAACTCCCAGAGTTCACTCAAACTCATGTCCATGGAGTCGATGATGCCATCCAGCCATCTCATCCTCTGTCATCCCCTTCTCCTCCTGCCCCCAATCCCTCCTAGCTGATGTCTTTAGGGAACATATATTCATAAGATGGCAGAGAGTATCAACTGCAATTATTTGTTAGAAAATGTTAGTGCCACTTATTAATTTTTGCAGCATAAGATCCTGAATTAGCTTTCACATCTCAGAATAAAATGAGCAGTCTTTATTCCGAGAGAAAATACGTCTGAGTACTGCTAGTAACATTTTGTTTTGGTAGTTGATGAACATGATCATGGATTATTTAAATGACAAAAACAACTTAATATGCTTGTGCAACATTATTGGAAGTACTCTTATTCTATAGTACACCATTGATATTTACTTGTAATCCAAGCTTTGTAAAAGAAAAATTCTTTTCTGACTTCAGAGTTTAATATCTATAGCAATGCTGGTATATTTAAAATTAACACAATAACTGCAATGAACCAAATCCATTATAGTTGCTATTTTCATTATAGTGATTGGATCTCATTGTGTAATACAAAATTATATTGTTTGTGTTATAGTAACCATATTAAAGTCTTTTGAATGTACAAGTAGAAGATGAATAGCAAAAAGTAAATTTTTTAAAAAGTCCATTAAATATTTTAATATAGTATTTTTCAAAGTAGTTTAGTAAATAATACATTCGTATTTAGCTGTTTGTATTTCCACACAGGTATATTGGTCTGGTTAAATATCCATCTGTCATTAATGATTGTCTAATAATCATTTATAAAAATCTGATTTACCATTTAAAATATTTTTCTCAGTCTGTGTACCTAGATATGCTTTAAATTTTATAGCTATCTACATTTGCTGATTATATACCATATATATATGTGGTGGGCTATCCCAGAAAAAAGTTTCCAGAGGTAATGAAAAATCATTCAATGAACCAATGTTTATTTAGAAAATTTCTCAGGCAGTGCACTTTGAACTGTGGATAAAAGTGAAATCAAGAAGTTCTAAATTTCTAAGTCTTAAGGTCAAGCAATTTCTTAGCCTTGTGTGGATGGATATTTAAGGATAGCTCCATATCCAAAAGAATTTCATCAAGAAACATAAATTCACAAGGATATTTGATGAAAGAATTTGGCATAAGAAGTGGAGATCTTAAGTAAATCTGCAGTGGAAGACAGAAAAATAAATATTGAAAAGTACAGTATTGTCAAAACTAACAACACTGATAGTTTTGTGATCAAATTACTCATCCATTCCTCCAGATTCTGTTCTGGGCATATAAGACCAAAGAAAAAATAATTCAAGAAACTCATTTATCTACAAATGTGTGTAGATAGCCAAATAAGATATCCTGAACCTCAACAGATTGCCTACTCCTCAGATCTTTTCATATTTTTTTTATTACTCAGCTTTCTTTTAATAGAAATTATATAATTTATAGTTGTATAAAAACTTTATGGCTTCATTATTGTAAAATGGATTCAAAGTCTTAGGTAAAAGTGAAACATTCAGACAAAGATTCGTGTTAATGAAGACTACACAGAAAACCTTGAGAATTTGTGTTTAAATGATATTTAGCAAATTTTTATGCTTTATATTCTTACAGAAGAGTCAATTTATATGATCGTTTGTAAGATCAAAATATAAATTAAAAGTTTCAAAAATAAAAGAAAATGAGTTCTCAGGCATGTCTATAAGTGGTATGTATATTTTCTCTTTCTGAAGAATATATTCTTGAGGTAGGAAATGTTTTCAAAGGAAAAAGATGGCATCAGTTCAAAATATTCATGAATAACGTTTTTAAGAGTCTTAACCCATCTAAATTATCTAGCAAAACAAAGTTCTTATAGTCTTTAAAAGGGCAAGCAGAATAATTGTTAATGAAATATTTACTACTGCTGACTTATAGATCAGAGTTACAGTTCAGAGTTAAAATGTGGTAACACGTTTTCCTGACTATGTGATATAACTTGATGTTACCACATATTTACTCATATTATAGGCCTTTAAAGGGGAATTAGTATGTCTTATGAAAATAATTATGGGTTAGGAATCTAAAATACCTGTTTTCTCATTCTGATTCTGTTACGTGTCCCTAGCCACTTTGCCTGGCTTTTTTCACTTGTCAAATAAATGAGTGAATGATTCGCGCTCCTTCTCATCGTTTAGATGAATGTAACACACAGCAAAGGGAAAGTAAGCATCTTCTGTTATACCAATGATTTGTCTTTATCATGAATTTAAGAAATAATTGGGTCTGTGGCTACCCACCAGGAAAACAAACAGCTCAACATATGCTCCTCTCACCTAGCAAATGATTCCAAAATGTAGGTGACTTTTGTAATGCTCCATTGATCAGGTTGAGTTTCTGTTGTTTTCTGGAGTATGTCTCAGTGCTAACCCTCCCAGAGGGCATACTGACGGACTATGATGTTCAGCGGATGGGTTATTGACGGCTTGTGTTTCCCCTTCTCATTGAAGCTGTCTTCTAAGTAACACCACTGAAAATCTTACACACTCAAGCAGCATCTATTCTGTTTTATGATTGTGCATGAAAAGAGAACTTAAAAAAAAAAAAAAAAAAACGCTTGATTATGACTTTTAGAATTTTGATCCTGTAAAGGCCCAGGAATTTGCACTTTAAGAACAAACACCTCCCCACCACGTGATTATTATGTATCCTTCCTCTCTTTTGGGTTGCTTACATTTCCTCATGAATGCTGAGATGAATGCTGAGATAAGAGTCAGTTTTGAAGGGAAAAAAAGCAGCTAGGATTTTGACTGGGATTGTTTAATTAGAGCAATTTGGGGATTATTGCCATCTTAGAAAATGTTGTCTTCTCATCCATGAGCACAAAGATGTTTCCTTTATGTTACTTTCTTTCAGTGATGTTTCATCGTTTTCAGGATACATACCTTGTACTACTTTTGTTAAAGTTATTCCAAATATTTTATTTTTGAAGTGGAATTGTTATTAAATTCATTTTGTACCTAATCATTGCTAGTATATAGAAACAGAATTTATATTTATAACTTGATCTTGAAACCTACAACCATGCTATATTCATTTATTAGCTCTAAAAGTTTTTATATGAGGTCATGTCATCTATGACTAAAGATAATTTTATGTCTTCTTTTCTGATCTGAATGCCTTTTGTTTCTTTGTCTTGTCAGATTGACCTGGCTGAAACCATCACTGCAATATTAAATAGAAATGCTCATGGAATGTTTTTAAAAGAAACAGCCACGTAGAATTACGCATTATCTCTAAAAGCATTTCTGAGGGCATTGTCTCCTGTGCCACTCATCCATTTTAGAATAGTCCGTGTAAAACTTTCTTTTAAAATTGTGAGTAGCTGTCTTTGAGAATAGATATATCTGTGTCACTGAGAAAGAATGTAGCCCATTGTATGTTTTCTTTATCTAGTCTATCAGGAAGTTCAAGTTCATGGCCAAAGACATGATAATTCTAATCAGTTTCTTGAACTACATTGTTCTAAAATCATTACCTATAACAACTGACATTTTTACTTTTCCTCTTTTATGAGACTCTGCTTCTTTATACCTGTTTTATTAGAATTGTGTTATATAACTTTGTTCTAAAAAACTGTCTCACATTGTATATGCTGCTAAATCATAAGAGCTTTCATGTTGCATCTAACCTTTCAACCTTTAGAACTCAACCCCGTTNACTCTGCTTCTTATACCTGTTTTATTAGAATTGTGTTATATAACTTTGTTCTAAAAAACTGTCTCACATTGTATATGCTGCTAAATCATAAGAGCTTTCATGTTGCATCTAACCTTTCAACCTTTAGAACTCAACCCCGTTACATCTTCTTCTTAAAATGTTTTTCCTCTGCACTCCTGTGATTGTGCACTCCTTTAGGTTTCTATCCCTCTTTCTGATCACTTCTGTCTTCTTTGGGAGCGATCTCTTTGCCCCTTAATTATTTCCAGACTCCCATACGAGGCTGTCTTTCCTTTGCGTATTCTATCTTGATGGTGCTTTCTATTCCACGACTTTGAGTAGCATCTATGTATTGATGGCTTCCAAATCTGTATTTCTAACCCAGGTCTCTTTCTTATTTATCTGTCAGATCTGTTCAGTCCTCTTCTGGCCATCTTCTTATCTGTCCTGGGGATGTACCAAAATCAGCATGTATAATTGAATTCATCATACCTCTCACAGAACAGGCGACACATTTAGTAACCCACTCCCCATTTTGTATTCTCTCAGTATGTGGCAGCAGCATCCTCACACCTGCCCCAACCAGAAACCTGAGCATCACCCTTTACTAGTCCTTTTCCTGAGCACAATTCCATCCCTCCAGTCACCATGCCTTATTGACCCTAAAACTTAATTATCTCTGAAGTATTCCATATCTCCCTAACTCTGTATCTACTTCCATGATCTACACTACTATCTCTCATGGAGATTAGTTTAGTAGATTAGTTTAATAGGAAAATCTTATCTTTTAAAAATGATAGCCTTTAAATCTGAGCTCATTATGCTAATAGCATAAAAAATGAGCAGTCAAATTCTTTGAAGTTGTTTATTTGTGAATTGTATACCCTTAAAGGATGAATTTTATGGTATGTTGAATATACTTTAAAAATGGTCAGAAGACTTCTGAAAAAAAAAAGAGAGAGATCTGTGTTTCTTCAGTAAATATTATGAGTATAGTGGTGATAAAATGCAGGTGATACTTCGTTTAGGGTTAATTTGTGAAGCATGTCTTGTTTTCTACTCCAATACTCCTTAAAAGCTACTTTTCAGTAAAATCTTCATCTCGCTCTTTTCTATCTTATTGTATACATTTTTAATATCACCACAGTACTGAAGATGAATGAAATACAGGTTTATTCTCAAGAAAAGGTGATGATTTTCTTTTTCCTTTATTTTTTTTGCAGCCTCAAATTTATCCTTTTCACATAAATTTAGTTGTTAGCCTAAAACGCTGAAATAATTCTCTCCTCTCTGTGTCTGTCTCTCTCTGTTTCTGTATCTGTCTATCTCTAGATACATAGATAGATTCCTCAGTAAATAAGTAAATAAGCTATTCTCATAAAAATTTAGGAAATTTTCCATGTGTGGGAATCTGAGCATGCTCTGCCTTCCCAGTCTCTGTTTTGGGTCACCAAAGGGAGAAATCTGAGATTTGAATATGTATGTGGTCTGAAGAGAAAGGGCATTTGAAGATAGGAAAGGCATTGGTACAGAGTAAGAACCTGGAGGTGGAGAGGGGTTTGGTTCAGAAGCATAGGTGGACTCTGGTTTGGCTCAAACCAGAAAAAAAGACAGATAATAAAATAGATCAGTTATTAGACAGGGAGTTTGGAAGTTGGTTATACCTGCCTGTTGGCCCTAATGTTCTCAAACACATAAGAAGCGAGAATAGAAGGGTTTGGAAGTTGAATTTGAGATTTAATTTGAAGATTTGGAGTAATCACTGAAGAAAATAGGAGAAAGTAGCTTACCAAAGACAAATTTAAAAGTTGATGAATAGTTCTGCAGATCTAGAGGGCTGGAGACCAGCAATTGCAAGACACACCAGCGTGGGAGAGTAGTGTGATCTTTCCTAGCAGCACTGAGCCCATCCAAGTGTGGAAACATAATTCAGATTGTAGCATTTGTGGAGGAGTGAGAGTTTTGATGGGGTTGCTGGGAAAATAGCAGTGGAAAGCAACTGAGGGTGCTTGTGTAAATGTCAGTGTTAGACAAGGAGGAAGAAAAGTCCATATGGAACTTAGAGACTAGGAAAATGTAGAGAAAATCCAAGAATTACAAACCTAGGTCTTGTAGTCAGAAAGGAAGTTTAGGGTGTTGGGCAGGTTGTTGAAACTTAAGAGTTTGTGGTGGAGCTATTTTCACTAGTTGACAAACTCTAATACATGAGCATTTGGAGTGAATAGGAGAGTGGGTGACAGAGAAGGCGATGGCACCCCACTCTAGTACTCTCACCTGGAAAATCCCATGGACGGATTAGCCTGGTGGGCTGCAGTCCATGGGGTCACTAGGAGTCGGACACAACTGAGCGACTTCACTTTCACTTTTCACTTTCATGCATTGGAGAAGGAAATGGCAACCCACTCCAGTGTTCTTGCCTGGGGAACCCCAGGGACCGGGGAGCCTGGTGGGCTGCCATCTATGGGGTCGCATAGAGTCGGACACGACTGAAGCGACTTAGCAGCAGTAGCAGCAGCAGGAGAGTGGATGAAAAGAATAAGTGAATGTAACGAGATATGTGAGTTTTGGAATTACAATTTGATAGGTCTTCTTAATGAATACTTATGTTTGATATGGTTATGAGAATTTGTGAATTGAAAAGACTAACCCAGCTCAAAGACTTCAGTGAATGAGGCAGTGACTATGAGGTCATCAGATGACAGAAAGAAAGGGGGAAAAACGGTTGGTATATGTCAGCATGGCCAGAAGTCAAAGAAAAGAAAGTTTAACTTTAGAAGAGAAATATATTTTGTAAGTAGCCAGTATATAGAAATATGACAACCGATGAAGAAGGGTAAGTATTTTTCACTAGAGAAGATTTCAGCAGAAGCAGAGTGCTCAAGAAAGCACCAGGTTTCCATTCAGCTGGTATGAAAAGGGCCAGAACACGTGGCAAGGGCATAGCTTTGTAACAGTACCGCCTGCCTTTTGCTTTGTTGCTGGTGCCACCATATTTTCAGAGTGGTCTTCACAGCTGACTCATAAGAGTTCTATTCAATACCACATCTCAGTACTTGGATATAAAGTTGGAGATCTGTGTAATTAAAATTTACTCCCACATCTTACATAAATTTTAAGAGGCACAAAATTTAATTGACTTTGTAGTATATAATCATTTTTAGCAATTTCTGTTAATTTGTATTTCTGTGGTGACTGGTTACTCTATCCTATTATCACATGGGAAATCTTATTCAGAGATACTTACCCAGATTCATTTTTACTGATGAATTAATTTCATTCTGGTTAGTATAGCAGTTTAGGGTTCTATACATTTAAAATAATCATTGGCATTCATTTACATATTAAACTTTTGTTTTCTGGCATCACCACTATTGATTATAGGTAAATCATGTTTATATAGACTCATTGTTATTTCTAACATTTTTAACTTTATTTCTAAAATATTATCCCCACAGGCTGTATGTTAGTAAAATAAGTTTAGTGTGAAAGTAGAGAAATAATTAAATAGAAATGATTTCTACCATACAAAATAATATCATTAGAAAAGACTGCTGCAGTAGTTTCTGTCACATTCAATATTTATTTTTACAAGCCAAAAGGACAATTAATCCACAACAGTTATTCAAAACTAAATGCAACATTCTAAACAATGACTCCTAATAGAACCACAGATATATCTCAGGATGAGCAATTTTAACATATAGAAGTTATATTTTTATAGAAATAACAAAAATCAGATCAAGTTTGAAGTCGAAGGATTCCCATGTTGAGTGTTACTGTTAGATGCCAGTTTATCAGTAGGGGGTGGAACTATATAGTAAGACTTCATTTCAGATTCTGATTTTCCATATAGAAAGGATGAATCTAATCTTAAGGAAGCAAAATTCAAAAAAAGAAAATCCACAAACACCTGGCCTGAGACCTTAGAACCTTAATGACAAAATTTGAATCTTTAGTGTTATCTTGACTTCAGCTTGTCACTCTTACTCTTGCCCTTCTCTTTAAAGGCCCTTGCTTTAATTCCTTTGTGTGTATGCTCACATTGCTTCTGATGTCTGAAGCGTAGTTTCTTTCTCTTTCTGAGTAAAGTACCTGCTCATCTTTAACCCCCAAGTCAAGTACAGATTCACCCAAGAGACACCATCTCTCCTCTTCCTCCATGATTTATCTAATATTCTTTTACAGTAACAGTTTCTCTTGGGTGCTCATTTTCCTGCCCTGTGATATAGTTAATTATGTATCCACTTAATCTACCATTGTTGACCATTAGTTAGCCACTTAAGGATATGTATTTATTATTTTTATCTTTTTGCTGTCTTCTCAAAATCTACAATCCCTCACACATAGTAGGCATTCAGAAAAGTTCGAGGATGAATGTATGAATAAATGAGATCGTAATAAAGCAGTGACAGTTTTGAGGTGTGAAGAGCTGCTATCACAGTGCTTCTGGCATGTTCAGTATCCGACATGCTCATCTCTCTCTTTGACAAAAATGACCAAGAAGTAGTTTTTTTTTCCTTAGGGGAAAGAAACTTCTTTCAGAAATCAGTGGAGTTTTTTATCTCAGAGGAGTCTGTTTTATGACACATGTGTATTCTAGTGAGAAAAGATTTAGTTGGTTTACTAATTTGATATATGATGAATGAGAATCATTATTTTATATATATGGTTCAGTTCAGTTTAGTTGCTTAGTCATATCTGACTCTTTGCAATTCCACGGACTGCAACATGCCAGGTTTACTAGCTCCCGGAGCTTACTCAAACTCACGTCCATCGAGTCAGTGATGCCATCCAGCCATCTCATCTTCTGTCATCCCTTTCTGCTCCCACCTTCAATCTTTCCCAGCATCAGAGTCTTTTCCAATGAGTCAGTTCTTCGCATCAGGTGGCCGAAGTATTGGAGTTTCAGCTTCAGAATCTGTCCTTCCAATGAATATTCAGGACTGATTTCCTTTAGGATGGACTGGTTGGATCTCCTTGCAGTCCAAGGGACTCTCAAGAGTCTTCTCCAACACCACAGTTCAAAAACATCAGTTCTTTGGCGCTCAGCTTTCTTTATAGTCCAACTCTCACATCCATACATGACTACTGGAAAAACCATAACTTTGACTAGATGGATCTTGTTGGTAAAGTAACGTCTGCTTTTTAATATGCTGTCTAAGTTGGTCATAGCTTTTCTTCCAAGGAACAGGCGTCTTTTAATTTCATGACTACAGTCACCATCTGCAGTTATTTTGGCACCCAAGAAAATAGAGTGTCACACTGTTTCCATTGTTTGCCCATCTATTAGCCATGAAGTGATGGGACTGAATGCCATGATCTTAGTTTTCTGAATGTTAAGTTTTAAAGCCAAATTTTTCACCCTTCTCTTTCACTTTCATCAAGAGGCTCTTTACTTCTTCTTTGCTTTCTGCCATTTGGGTGGTGTCATCCGCATATCTGAAGTTATTGATATTTCACTGGGCAATCTTGATTCCAGCTTGTACTTCATCCAGCCCAGGTAGCCTTTCCCTTCTCCAGGGCATCTTCCCAACCCAGGGCTCAAACTCAGGTCTCTCACGTTGCAGGCAGATCCTTTACCAGCTGAGCCACTGGGAGACCCTTTTATATATACAAATCTTGTAGAAAGTCTAACAAGAATGGGAGAAGACAGACATTAAAAGAAAATAAAAGCATTCACTTCAGTTCAGTTCAGTCGCGCAGTCGTGTCTGACTCTTTGCGACCCCATGAATCGCAGCACGCCAGGCCTCCCTGTCCATCACCAACTCCCGGAGTTCACCCAGACTCACGTCCGTTGAGTCTGTGATGCCATCCAGCCATCTCATCCTAGGTCGTCCCCTTGTCCTCCTGCCCCCAATCCCTCCCAGCATCAGGGTCTTTTCCAATGAGTCAACTCTTCGCATAAGGTGGCCAAAGTACTGGAGCTTCAGTTTCAGCATCATTCCTTCCAAAGAAATCCCAGGGTTGATCTCCTTCAGGATGGACTGGTTGGATCTCCTTGCAGTCCAAGGGACTCTCAAGAGTCTTCTTCAACACCACAGTTCAAAAGCATCAATTCTTCTGCACTCAGCCTTCTTCACAGTCCAACTCTCACATCCATACATGACCACAGGAAAAACCATAGCCTTGACTAGACGGACCTTGTCGGCAAAGTAATGTCTCTGCTTTTGAATATACTATCTAGGTTGGTCATAACTTTTCTTCCAAGGAGTAAGCGCCTTTTAATTTCATGGCTGCAGTCACCATCTGCAGTGATTTTGGAGCCCAAAAAAACAAAGTCTGACACTGTTTCTACTGTTTCCCCATCTATTTCCCATGAAGTGATGGGGCCAGATGCCATGATCTTCGTTTTCTGAATGTTGAGCTTTAAGCCAACTTTTCCACTCTCCTCTTTCACTTTCAACAAGAGGCTTTTTAGCTCCTCCTCACTTTCTGCCATAAGGGTGGTGTCATCTGCATATCTGAGATTATTGATATTTCTCCCAGCAATCTTGATTCCAGCTTGTGTTTCTTCATAGTATTTAAAGATTAGAAAAACTTATACCAATTTAATGTGTCCCAAGAAATAATGTAAAGTGAATTCTAAAATCCTATTGAAAGGTGCAAAGATGAGAGAAATGACTATCATCTGGGGATTTCAAAAATAAGAAACCTGTAAATTAGTCTTCTGAGACTTTCTATCAAAATAATTTGAATGAATGATATGTAGCACTTACTACTGAAATTCTTTAAAGGCAACTACATATTTTCAGGACACTAAGACTTAACCAGCTTCAGTTCAGTCGCTCAGTCGTGTCTGACTCTCTGCAACCCCATGAACCGCAGCACACTAGGCCTCCCTGTCCATCACCAACTCCCAGAGTCCACCCAAACCCATGTCCATTGAGTCAGTGATGCTATCCAAACATCTCATCCTCTGTTGTCCCCTTCTCCTCCTGCCCTCAGTCTTTCCCAGCATCAGAGTCTTTTCAAATGAGTCAGCTCTTTGCATCAGGTGGCCAAAGTATTGGAGTTTTAGCTTCAACATCAGTCCTGCCAATGAACACTCAGGAGTGATCTCATTTAGGATGGACTGGGTAGATCTCCTTGCAGTCCAAGGGACTCTCAAGAGTCTTCTCCAACACCACAACTTAAAAGCATCAATTCTTCTGCGCTCAGCTTTCTTACAGTCCAACTCTCACATCCATACATGACCACTGGAAAAACCATAGCCTTGACTAGACGGACCTTTGTTGGCAAAGTAATGTCTCTGCTTTTGAATATACTGTCTAGGTTGGTCATAACTTTTCTTCCAAGGAGTAAGCGTCTTTTAATTTCATGGCTGCAAGCACCATCTGCAGTGATTTTGGTGCACCGAAAACTAAAGTCAGCCACTGTTTCCACTGTTTCCCCATCTATTTGCCATGAAGTGATGGGACCAGATTCCATTATCTTAGTTTTCTGAATGTTGAGCTTTAAGCCAACTTTTTCAAATTAAGTTAACCAACTTAATTTTACTATTTCTGTTTGTCATGGAGTATGAGTGCACATTCCATGGTGCACCTGTCATGTACAGAGACTTAGCCTTCCCGTCTGGCACATTGGGGATTCAGATGGCTTGCTTTCCAAAGTTGTGAATAAGAACTTGGTGCCATGTTACACTGACTCACAGTAAGCGTAATATCACTTATCATCATCCAGAATTTATTTTTGGTATTATAATAGGTAATAATAAAGTCCTCCAAAAATATACATAAGAGATAATATAGAATGATGGTTAAAAGTTAGCTCTTTATTCAGACAAAACTGTATTGAATCCTAGTTCTGCCAGTTCCTAATAATATAAACTTGGGCAAGAAAAAAACACTTTCTTCACCCATATACTAGGGGTAATAATAATATTCTTGCAGGGCTGCCATCAAAATTCAGTGGAATTATGTCCTTAAAGCTTTTGGTACCATTCCTGGCACATGACAAGAAGTTGTTATATAATAGAGGTTGAAAAAGAAAAGGATAGGAGATGAAAAGTAAGTTTATAAAATCTCACATTTTTTTAGCTTTTAGATCTGCATATTTCATAGCAACTTTTCTATAACACTTTGCCAGATGACAATTCAAAATAAGGTAGATCCTTCTTGTGCTTTGTACAGGAGAAAATAATTTCTGAAATATAAAAAAGATTTTATTAAATTTCACAAAGTAATGTAGAGAGATTCTAGAAAATTTTTATGAGATATGTTTCATAGTTTGACATTTAATGGTCTTGGAATTTAAATTATTTTATTCCTTAAATTGTCTTCATTTATTCAGCACATATATTTGAACACCTTCTATACGCCAGTTTTTTTTCCATCCCTAAGTCGTGTCTGACTCTTTGTGACCCCATGGACTGCAACACACCAGGCTCCCCCGTCCTTCATCATCTCCCAGAGTTTGCTCAAATTCATATCTATTGAGTCAGTGATGCTATCTAACCATTTCATCCTCTGCTGCCCCCTTCTCTTTTTGCCTTCAATCTTTCCCACCACTAGAGTCTTTTCCAATGTGTCTTTACATCAAGTGGCCAAAGTATTGGAGCTTTAGCTTCAGCATCGTCCTTCCAATGAATATTCTGGGTTGATTTCCTTTAAGATTGACTGGAGTTTGATCTCCTTGCTGTCCAAGACACTAAAGAGTCTTCTCTGGCACCACAATTCAAAAGTATCAATTCTTTGGCACTCAGCCTTCTTTATGGGCCAACTCTCACATCCATACATGACTACTGAAAAAACCATAGCTTTAACTATACAGATGTTTGTCAGCAAAATTACGTCTCTGGTTTTTAATATGATGTCTAGGTTTGTCATAGCTTTCCTTCCAAGGAGTAAGCATTTTTTAATTTCGTGACCGCAGTCACCATCTGCAGTGATTTTGGAGACCGAGAAAAGAAAATCTGTCACTGCTTCTACTTTTCCCCCTTCTATTTTCCATGAAGTGACGGGACTGGATGCCATGATCTTAACTTTTTTTCATGCTGAGAATCACACCAGCTTTTTCACTCTCCTTTTTAACCCTCATCAAGAGGCTCTTTAGTTCCTCTTCATTTTCTGCCCTTAGAGTGGTATTATCTGCATCTTTATCTTGGATTCTGTGCTAAAATACTGAATAACAAGACCTGGTTCCTTCCCTCAAAGAGATAGAGAAATAAATAAATGGTTACAATATAGAGTAAAAGTGTAAAAAGTAATTTTATATGTGGTTTGATGATACTTCCCTTTAGTAAAACATTTAGAATAAGTGAACTGAGGCAGGAAGTGACAAGTGACTCTTTTCAACATTATCCAAGATAAGGAAACAGTGTCAGGAGAAAATCCACAGTTTCCTTTTTAAAACTAATTAATTAATTTTTATTTAATTTTTACTTTTTATTGGAAGATAATTGCTTTACAATACTGTGCTGGTTTCTGCCATACATCAACATGAGGCAGCCATAGGTATACATATGTCCCCTGCATTTTGAACCTCCCTCCCATCTCCTCCCCACCCCATCCCACGTCTGTAGGTTTTCACAGAGCAGTGCATTGAGCTCCCTGTGTCACAGCAAATTCCCTTGGCTATCTGTTTTACATATGATAATGCGTACGTTTCCATGCTACTCTCTCAGTTCATCCCACCTATCCCTCCCGCGCTGTGTCCACGGGTCTGTTCTCTCTGTCTGCGTCTCCGTTGCTGCCCTGCAAATAGGTTCATGAGAACCATCTTTCTAGATGCCATACACGTGCATTCGTATACAATATTTGTCTTTCTCTTTGTGACTTACTTCACTATGTATAATAGGCTCTAGGCTTATACACCTCATTAGAACTGACTCAAATGTGTTTTTTTTTTTATTGTGTTCTTTTTTAAAGCTGAGTAACATTCCATTGTATATATGTACCACAATTTCCCTATCTATTCCTCTGTCGATGGACATCTAGGTAATAAGCAAAATAACAGCAAGTTATGTGGACTTGTTGTCTATAATACTATAAAGCCCGTAACAGACACAAAAGGAAATTCTGTAATAGATTTTAAGTGTGCAAGAGTGGAGCTAATTATAGAATGCTAAATAAGTATAAATAAATGATGTTGCCAATGTGAAAAACTATATTTTGTTATTTTATAAATGACTAGACTAAGGGGAAAGTAAAGCAAACTTTATTGCAGTTGCTAGAAATTGAAGAGTTAAATTCTAAAAATGATTTTTAATAAAAGCAGCTCTTTAAAATGCCTGACTAAGTAAATATTCTTGATTGCTTTAGGGTTCATGTGGAATACAGTGAGATAGGCTGAATTTGATACTTGTAGTAATTTTTGGAATTTAGAAGATACTGTTTAATTTACCTGCCTACCCACGTGGTGCTAGTGGTAAAGAACCTGCCTGCCAATGCAAGAGACAGAGACTCTAGTTCTGTCCCTGGAGAGGATCCCCTGGAAGAGGGCATGGGAACCCACTCCAGTATTCTTGCCTGGAGAAATTCATGGACAGAGGAGCCTGGTGGGCTACGGTCATGGAGTCTCAAAGAATCAGACATGACTAAGTGACTTAGCACACACATTTAATTTACCTTGAAAGAAAATTATTTCAATTTTGACTCTAACTCTGATCAAATGTGTGTCTAAAACAAAATGTGCATAGCATATTTATTCTTATTTATATAGATCGATAAGATTTCTTTAAAAAAAAAAAGACTAATCTTTCTAACAGGTATAAACCTGGTCTACCTGGTCTAACAGGTATAAACAGGTATCATAATATACATTTCAGATTTACTTTTTAAGTGATAAAGACCTTTTCTTAATCACTCTAAGTATAAAGTATTGCATGAACTTGGAATTAACTCAGTTAATTCAATAACTGAGTAACATCAATAACTATGCTTTGGTAATCTGTTCGCAGCTTTGCCTTCTTTCTTCCTTTTTCTTTTTTTTTTAATCTAGTAACTCAGCTATTTATTTACACAAGTTTAATTCAGCTTCATCCAAAATTCATCACACTGTAATATTAATGTTTAAATTATACAAATAATATATGTGAGCATGCAGTGTATAAATTGGCATATTTTCTGTATTTCATGGATATAATCTAATACCTTCAAACCAGTTTACAGTTTTAGGGTAATGGAATTTTAATTTTTTCTAGGAATATACACTTTTGAAAGAAAATTTATCTCTGAGAACTTCCAGAGAGTAGCTATGAGCAAAATAATATTTATATTTCCTATTAATTATTTATGTGGAATATTATCTTCTACTTAATCAACAAAACCCAATACTTAAGATAAGTTTTGGGGAAATTTTGTCTTCTCTTTTATACTGAATTCTGAAATTTCTATATAGTGTTATCAAATTTCTGGCTCCATGCAGATTGTCTAATGTCTATACACATTTAAATATCTAAATGTTTAATTCAAGGGAATTCTTGCATTATTGAGTTAATTTCCTACTGGGACATTTGTATTATGACTGCAGATTGTTTAGAATCATATCGAGAGCACAGTAGAAATGGATTGCAGTTCCGTACAGAATATGCTAATTACACACGTATATATGTGTATGCTGGTGCTGCTGCTGAGTCGCTTCAGTCGTGTTTGACTCTGTGCGACCCCGTTGAAGGTAGCCCACCAGGCTCCCCTGTCCCTGGGATTCTCCAGGCAAGAATACTGGAGTGGGTTGCCATTTCCTTTTCCAATGCGTGAAAGTGAAGTTGCTCAGTTGTGCCGACTCCTAGCGACCCCATGGATTGCAGCCCACCAGGCTCCTCCATCTATGGGATTTTCTAGGCAAGAGTACTGGAGTGGGGTGCCATTGCCTTCTCCATATATGTGTGTGTGTGTGTGTGTGTGTGTGTGTGTGTGTGTGTATATATATATCAGTTAAAAGTGAAGTGAAAGTGAAGTTATGTCTGACTCTGTGACCCCCCAGGGACTGTAGCCTACCAGGTTCCTCCATCCATGGCATTTTCCAGGCAAGAATACTGGAGTGGATTGCCATTTCCTTCTCCAGGAGACCTTCCTGACCCAAGGCTTGAACCTGGGTCTCCCACATAGTAGGCAGACCCTTTACTGTCTGAGCCACCAGGCAAGCATATATCAGTTAAACCACTTGGCAAAATGCACTTTACCTATAAGTTTGAAGAGTAAAATTTTCAAATAAGTTCTAAATGCCCCAGTGTTCACTTATTCACTAGAGCAAGATTGTCTAAATGTTAATTGTAAAAAATTATTTTTGAGTTAAAAATTATGGTATGGTATTCATTTTTATTTTCTTCTAAATTTATTTCTCAGTGTTCTCTCTGAAACAGAATTTATAATACAAATAAAGCATGTCTATTCTGGCAATCAGTTTCTCCGTGATTAATGTCTGCATCAAGTGCTCCCAGTCTGAAGCTGAGTAAGGGCAATTTAACCGTTCTTGCCTGTCATATTGCTTCAGTCTTTCTCAAAATAAGACAATTGGTGACTGAAAAATTACAGTGACTTAGAGTCCGCTAAAGTGGCACACTGGTATCTTTTGCTTAAACAGCAAAAGCCAATGCATATATAGACAGATATTTTGATTGAGACTGATATTCTGTCATGTTTAATAAAAGACTAGTTTGGGACTCATTGTTACTTAACCATCATAAAGTACTTCTATTTTTAACAAATGTGAAGCGTATTGTGATGAGTTAGTGAGATTAATCTTGGTAGTGGTGGCGAGACTGTTTGCTGTGGTTGGGGTTTCTAACCAGGAGCACACGGAGTTCCAGGGTCCACTTCCCTGAAGCCTGTGATGGAGGGGTGATCTTACACCCCAGTGTAGGGAGCAAAGGGAAAGGAAAAAGGAGAAACCTCAGTATTCACATATTTAGTAACTATGACTGTTGAAAGCAAAGTTGGGAAGTTTAAAGGGTTAGTATTTTTTAACAGATGGAGAGTAAAAGATTTTCAAACTTTTGAATTATTAAAAGTAAGGCTTGAAATTGGCTTGAAGCTAATTGGAGAGTGGATTTGCATATTTCTGTTTGGATTCACACGTATAGTCTGTCAAAAGAAAACAAGAAACAATCCAGTTATTGTCACTGAAATATTAACTTCATGTTTAACTTTAGTTTTTAAAGCTATAGTAATAAAAATAAGGCATTAAGTATGCCACTTTCAGATTATTTTAAACTATTTCCTCTGCAGACATTTAAATTTCCTGTGGTCTCAGACAGTAAATTTCCTATTACCCTATATAATTCCTGAATAGTGTAGTTAACGATCAAAAAATTACTTTTTTCCTTTCCGGATGCCAAGAAACATGAATCTAAAGAAAGTTCTTGTACTGCTGAGTAAAGAAGAGAAAATATTATTTACCAAATGACACTGTATTTTGATACCTTCATTTTCAAGTTGTTAAGGCCTTTGCATTGTTGTCACATTATTTTTGTATAATGTTATCTCACAAAAATGTTCAGTGAATTAGAATGACATTTTTAAGCAAAGAAAATATTGTATTTTGAATATAGGAGCGACTAGATTTTTGCCATCTGAAAAAATACATTTAATTACCTTTTATAAAATGTTTATTTTATAATGCTAACCTTCATTCAACTGTGTATTTCATTTATAAAAATTCTATTATTATTTTTATGTATTCGTTTTTGGCCGTGCTGGGTCTTTGTTGCTGCATGGAGGCTTTCTCTAGCTGTGGTGAGCAGTGGCTGCTCTTGGTTGCGGTGTGCGGGCTTCTTGTTGCAGTGGCTTCTCTTGTTGCAGAGCATGGGCTCCAGGCGCGTGGGCTTTAGCAGTTGCCCTACACGGGCTCAGTAGTTGTGATGCGCGGGCTTAGTTGCCCCATGGCCCATGGGATCTTCTCAGACCAGGGATCGAACACATGTCTCCTGCATTGGCAGGTGATTCTTAACCACTGGACCACCAGGGAAGCGCCTGTGTATTTCTTCATTTTACTTAATGTAGGATCATAGGAAATGAAGGGGCCTTCTGATGTTTCCGGAGAAGGCAATGGCACCCCACTCCAGTACTCTTGCCTGGAAAATCACACAGACAGAGGACCTGGTAGGCTGCAATCCATGGGGTCACTAAGAGTCGGACACGACTAAGCGACTTCCCTTTCACTTTCATGCATTGGAGAAGGAAATGGCAACCCACTCCAGTATTCTTGCCTGGAGAATCCCAGGGACGGGGGAGCCTGGTGGGCTGCCGTCTATGGGGTTGCACAGAGTCAGACACGACTGAAGCGACTTAGCAGCAGTAGCAGTATGATGTTTCAATAACTCTAAAAAGTTTTTATTCTAATTATTATAAGCAATAATTTTGAAAAATCTGAGTCACAAAAAATCATCTCTATCCTATGGATTAGTGAAGAATGCCACCCAGATCATTCTACTTGGGCAACATTTCTCCTATTTAAAAAATAAAAACCTCTAGAAATAAAACTTTAGTATTAAAGTAGTGCTTTAGAATTGAAGAGTATAACAGGTATTATTTACACTAAATCTCTTATTATAGAAACTGAGATATAATAGTAGCTAATTTTTTAAAAAATAACATTTGATATGCAAACTAGATCTTTCTGTTATTTCTTAAGTACATTTCATATAGGAATAGAATATAGCCAAATACAAAACACTGGCAGATTACCAAGACCATTCTTAAGTGTATGCTAATTTAACACAGAGAGGCATCTAACATGGCTCCAGGCGTATGAAGAACTGATCACAGATAAGGCAGGTGTTCTTTAGTTGAAGTGAAGTGAAGTCGCGCAGTCCTGTCCGACTCTTTTGCAACCCCATGGACTGTAGCCTCCCAGGCTCCTCCGTCCCTGGGATTCTCCAGGCAAGAATACTGGAGTGGGTTGCCATTTCCTTCTCCAGGAGATCTTCCCAATCCAGGGATCAAACCTGGGTCTCCTGTATTGCAGACAGATGTTTTACCATGTGAGCCACCAGGGAAGTCCTTTAGTTAGATGGCTCCAAAACTGTGAGTAACTTGAGCTGGAGAAATCCAGTAATCCAGTCTGCTTGCTGATAGACTTAGGAATTTAACCATAAAATTCTATCTAATCTAAAAGGCAAAACTACCTAAATAAAATATAATTTTATAAGATTACTTTTTGTTAGCCTACACCAGTTTCTTTGTGGTTTTTGTACTGTCACTGCATTAGAATCACCAGAGAAACTTTAAAATGCGAGTTTCTGGGTCTCTTGCTAGAAATAGTATATTAAAATCTCCAGGACTAGCCTGCAGATTGTATTCCTGAAAAGCTCTTTCAGGTGGTTCTGGCATAAAACTAAAATAGAACTACTCATCTAATTCATCTGGAAATTGTGTACTTCATATGCTTTTTCCATTGAACAGATCATTCAAGAACAAAATTTACTGCTTGGCTTGTTGTTTGGCTCGCTTGAAGGATCTTCAAGTTTCTGGAATTATCCCCAAAAGCCTTGCCAAAAGAGAAGCAGATTGTCCAAGCTGCAGGAAAAGAAATTGAAAAGATTACAAAGATTACAGTCAGCATTCTGTGATTTGTCAGCTTGACCCAAGGAGAGCAAGGAACACTTTGACCAAATGGTCATGTCTATAAACGCTTTGTCATTGAATATGAAAACCAAGAAGTGACAGAACAGAGATTGAATTAAAGATAGTGGTGAGTAGCTGCAGGCGCAGTGCAGAGGTGATGGAAGACGATCAGCAGCAGACACCCACAGAGGAGAACTGGCAGCAAAGGAAAGACTGAAGTTCAAACATTCCTTAAAATTGGTTTGGACTCCCCTGGATAGATAAAGGACCTGTTATACACATATATGAATCAAGACAAGGAGACCAATCACCTCTGAGTGATTATGTTGAAAACAAAGTGTCTCTACTTCTGGTCAAGTAGAAAGTCTAAATACTTTTAAATGCCAATTGACTGAGCTACGTGTATTTTAAGAAGGTGAGCTTCAGCTCTTCAAGAGAGGCAGCACAAGCTCTAGGGTTATCCTGCCTTCGTTTGAACTGTGATTCCTCATCTTCCTCAAGGTTTATGACTTTTCAGTTTTCTCTTCTTTAATTAGGATAATAATAGTACTTACATCATAGATCCTTTAAGAGGTTTAAATTACTTGGTATGTATAAAACAGTGCATAGCACATAAGTGGTTGTTGTTATTATTATCCAAACTAAGAGACAGAATTATGTAAATTGAGTAAAATGTCAGCAGTCAAAGCTTTCAAAGGATGTTGTAGCATTGCAAATAATTCATCTATTAACACAGGAAATCTCCTGAACAATCTTAGAGAATAAAGATATTATTACAATATATATGGCCAACTTCCACCATGACAGTAAACCAAGTGTCTCCAATTTGAAAACAAATAAGAATTTATTATCTTTTTTAAATGTATTTTAATTCCAGTGTCAGAAAATTATAATCCTAGACCTTCCAAAATATCACAGATTTAACCACTGAAAAATGAAAATCTTTTATATCTGTGAGGAAAAGCATTCAGAGCTTCAAAATATTTGATGAATAAATGAATGGCTGTTGATCCTGAGAGTCTCTTCCAACTTTGTGAGAAGTGAAATTGTAACAGACTCATCTTTGCTGGCCCTCTTTGTATTAAAAATTTCTTTTCCTCAGAAGCAAAGTTTAGTGTTTCTGTGCTTAAAATTAGAAAGTAGACTAGTGAAATTATTTCAGAGCTGTAAAACTAGTATTTTCCTGATAAAAACCAACTTTTAGGGAGCTCCCTGCTGGTCCAGTGGTCAGGACTTGTCACATTCACTGCTGTGGCCTAGTTCCAATCCCTGGTCAGGGAACTAAGATCCCACAAGCTGTGTGTCACCGCCAAAAAAAAGCAAGCCAACTTTTGTATTCTCTTGTTCTGCAGATCCAGAAACTCCTTTCTCCCTAGGAGGGAGAAATTGGAATTTTCTTTGGTCAATTTTTTAAATTGTTTTCCTTATGTCGTAACGGTAAGTGGTAAAATGCAAGTCCATTCTAACTTTTACTTACTGAAAAATAATAGAAGTATGGAATCTGAGAAATTACTGTCAAAATGTAAAATAAAAGACTGACCAAACCAATAAATAAATAAGTTAATGCATAAATGGAAAATAATGTTTGACTGGTTCCTCTACAGTTTTGCAGCTTCAGTGAAACGTAATTTCCAAACTCACTTGTGTGTTTCCACTCTTTGATGGCTAGAAATTGTACCAGTCAATCAAGTCAAGTGATGGGTAGAAACTGATTTTAGAAGAACCTCTGAGGCTTTATTGGTGGGTACATCAGACTGCAATAGAATACAGTTCTGAAGCAAATGGTCTCTAGAACCAGGTAAACCTGGGTTTTAATTAAAACTACTCATCAATTTGTCAGCATGAGCAAGTTACTTCTCAGATAATCAAGTTTCTTTATCAGAACTTGGGGATAATTTCCTATCTTAAAGTTCAATATGAATGTAAAGTGAGATAAAATATAAATGAGGTGCTTAACACAATGGCTTGTATGGAGTAAGCATTCAATATATCAAATGTTAGAAGCTGTTGTTTTTGAAGTAGCATGAGAAGGATATTTTGAATGGAACTAAAAATCCAAAACACTTTTATGACATTAGTGAAAATATAATTTTTTTAAAGCAGTAAGTATATTCAAAAGCAGAGACATTACTTTGCCGACTAAGGTCCGTCTAGTCAAGGCTATGGTTTTTCCTGTGGTCATGTATGGATGTGAGAGTTGGACTGTGAAGAAGGCTGAGCGCCGAAGAATTGATGCTTTTGAACTGTGGTGTTGGAGAAGACTCTTGAGAGTCCCTTGGACTGCAAGGAGATCCAACCAGTCCATTCTGAAGGCAATCAGCCCTGGGATTTCTTTGGAAGGAATGATGCTAAAACTGAACCTCCAGTACTTTGGCCACCTCATGCGAAGAGTTGACTCATTGGAAAAGACCCTGATGCTGGGAGGGATTGGGGGCAGGAGGAGAAGGGGACAACCAAGGATGAGATGGCTGGATGGCATCATGGACTCGACGGACGTGAGTCTGAGTGAACTCCGGGAGTTGGTGATGGACAGGGAGGCCTGGCGTGCTGTGATTCATGGGGTCACAAAGAGTCGGACATGACTGAACGACTGAACTGAACTGAACTGAACTGAAATATCCTGTGATGAAGTTGCTTTCATCTTTGATTTTGTATACCAACACTTCCTCCAGAGATAAGGGATCAAAGAAAAAGTGCAAATTTTCAAATTTATTTTCATCACTGTGAAGCTAGTGCCTATTCAGCCCTAAATTCCAAATTATCTGAAACATAGAATAATAAATGATATTTATAATTATTATCCCAGTCATCAAGAACAAGTTAAATTATTTCAGTGGCTTTTGTAAAAGGTAGGGAAATATATGGTTAGTCCTAAATCAGGTTCAACTATTTTGTGACCCCATGGTTGTAGCCCATCAAGCTCCTCTGTCCATGGGATTCTCCAAGCAAGAATACTAGAATGGGTTGCCATTTCCTTCTCCAGGGAATTTTCCCGGCCCAGGGATAGAACCCGCATCTCCTGCATTATAGTCAGATTCTTTACCCATGAGCCACCTGGGAGGCCCCATATAATATCATATATACATATATATACATATAAAATTTTAGTTGTGTTATCTCTTTGTAACATTCACTTCTTTCAGATTAATTTTTTCTATAAATATGTCTGTTCTTGGCTACTATTGCCAAAATATTGCCTCTTAAAGTTGTACTTGTTTTCATTTAAATTATAGTTACTTCAGAAGTCACCTAAGGATTTCTAAGAGTGGAATAAACTTGAGGTAAAACCATTAATTCAACACAGATCTTCTGAGTATCCTACTCAGGGCCTAGTGCTTGTAAGTTCTCCCTGAATGTTAGAAAGAATGGATCAGTGAGTGAAAGTATAATGTGTGTGGGACACAGTATAATGTGTAAGAGTGAAGGTTGTGGAATCAGACAGTTGGATGGGAATCCTGGCTTCACTACTTACTGTCTTGCCTGTGCATAGACCTTGGACAACTGACTTAGCCTCTCGGTGCCCAGTTTTCTCATCTATAAAATTGTAATAATAACAGTTTCCTCATTGGATTGTTTGAAGATCAAGTAAATGAAAATTAACAAATCATGTATAACAGAGACACATACTAAGAGCTGATAATTAGTTCCTAAAATGGTAGAATAAAAAAGAAATATTAACTATAACTTGAAAGGTAAAACTTATACATGAAATGCCAATATTTAAAGTCATGTACTACTAATTTAAAACTTCTAGGAATAAAGACTAGCTTGATAATTCAGTTGTAGCCAACTGATACACACTCTGCCCATGTCTATCATATGCAGGCCTTTCTTTCACAGGTTGGAAAAGAGGGGAGAGTCTCTGAATCCAGTCTACAGTAACTCTAACACATTGCTACATCAGGTCACATCTTGGTCCACCTAGCCAAGGGTCTATAAGCCACAGAAAATATTCATGAATTGAAAGGGTATTTAGCCACTCTGTTTAAAACAAGTGAAACAGGGAAGGTCTTCGGTGTCTAATGAAATGACAGCTTGTTGGTTGTACCTGGGAAGATCCCCAGCTGTGGCAGTTTTAGGAGTGGGAATGATCTAGCTCCGAATTTACTTTCTCTACATTTACCATCTGATCAGAAGGACCATGCAGCTAACACAGGTACGAATGTGTTTATTCTGTTTTGTGGAGAGTATTTAGAAGTTCCTCTGTGCTGGATATTGGAGTATCAATTTCCAAGGACATTTCTAAGAGTAATTGGCTTTTCAAAATGTTACCAAAAGGTTACATTTTTAAATACTCAAGTATAAGTCATTTTATTTTCTAATCTTTGAGGAATTAAGATATAAAAATAAGCTTTCTGTGACATAACAGTGGTACTATTTATTCAACTGTGCCCTCTTTCGTTAAAATTGCTTATTTGATAATACTAGGCTAAGTAGCATTTTAGCAGAGTGGCTAAATGTCTTATTAGAGTGTTTTCACCTGTTTTAAATAGCCTAGCTAAATGTCTTCAATTTGTAAAAGAAAAAATGTATTTGTTGTTTTTAAAGTCTTAGGCTACGTGGGCTAAAATGTAATCTGATGTAGCAGTTCTGAGTGTTATTCCATTCTAGATCCAAATACAATTTCTTCCTTAGGTTATGCCTTACATCCATACTTTTAAAAGCAACTAAGTAGCAAAGCAAAACAGTCTAGACTAGATTATTTCAATGCTTTGAATATCCGCACATTGTTGAAGATGTAACCTAAATATAATAGAAGGCACAAGGATTATTTTAAGTGGGAGAAAGAAGGAAGCTTCTCCAAATTAGTGCAACACCTTCAGTATCAGCATAGAAGCAAAAGCGGGTGCATTATCCAGTAACTGCATGGTTGACGTGGGATGGGGGACTATTGTGAAGCTTACAGATGGACAGAGGAGATCAGTAGCATGCCTTAACTTATTATCTGAATTCTTTATAATTTAGTGTCTTTAGGATTTACTTGATATACCCTACTTGCCTAGGGTATGAGAGTGAAAGTGTAAGTGACACAGTCGTGTCCTACTCTTTGTGATCCCATGGACTGTACCCACCAGGCTCCTCTGTCCATGGAGTTCTCCAAGCAAGAACACGATTGGGTTTCCATTTCCTTCTCCAGAGGATCTTCCCAACCTAATGATCAAACCTGGGTCTTCTGCATTGCAGTCAGATTCTTCACCCTCTGAGCCACCAGGGAAGCCCTGTTGCCTAGGGTATATGTTGTCTTTATGCTTCACTTAGCACACTGGATTTTAGAACAAACACTGTGTCTTATTTTTCTTTATAATTGCCTAGTATTGACTCCAGTGTTTTGTACATAGTATATATACAAATTAATTAACTTCTCTTTCTAAAACGTTTATTATGAAGTTTTGTTTTCTTTAACATGAGCAAATATTTATTTGAGCACCAAAATGACTTATGAAAATTACTAGATGCAGCTTAAACATTAGTATTTAATTATCCCTACATTACTAAGAGCATTCATTCATATCATGAATTTATTGAGTTCACTTATTCAGTTAATTCTTTTTTTTAGAGCTGTTTTGTGCCAAGCATCAGGTCTGGGGCTGCTGAAATACACTGAAAAATAAACTGAGTTCCATTAGAAGAAAGCAAACAATAGTAATATAAGTTATATAATGGAGATATAAAAGTCTGAGAAAACACTATAATTGGCATCCAAAAGTCCATGATGTAAATGTAATGTTGCCATATTATTAGGTTTATGAAATGATGGACACCCTTGATTTTCCAACTTAAGCAATTTAGTGAATAGTTATACACTTTACTGAAACAGGGAAGACTGAAGGAGAAAAGTATTTGCAAAACAACAATTAAGTTCAGTTTGCATGTGCATGCATGCTTAGTCACCTCAGTCATGTCTGACTCTCTGCAACCCCATGGACTATGGCCTCTAGGCTCCTCTGTATCCATGGAATTCTCCGGGCAGAATACGGGAGTATTGGGATGCTGGAATGCCATGCCCTCCAGGGGCTCTTTCCAACTCAGGGATCAAACCTGCATCTCTTATGTCTCCTGCCTTGGCAGACAGGCTCTTTACCCCTAGTGCCACTTGATAAGTCCTAAGTTCAGTCTGGGACACATCAAATTTGTGATATTCTGTGCAAAAAGTAGGTGAGTAGTTTGGTAATTCATAAGTTCAGAAAAGTAGCTTAGTTAACTAACTTGTTTAGAGATGAGTGGAATATATATGTGTATATGTATATATGTGTGTGAGTGAGTGAGTGACAGTCACTCAGTCGTGTCTGACTCTTTGCGACCCATGGACTGTAACAGCCAGGCTCCTCTCTCCATGGAATGCTCCAGGCAAGAATATTGGAGTGAGTTGCCATGCCCTTCTCCAGGGGATCTTCCCAACACAGGGATCAAACATGGGTCTCCTGCATTGCAGGCAGATTCTTTACCATCTGAGACACCAGGGAAGCCCATATATGTATGTATATAATATGTGTGTATATATATATGGATAAATCTTGGTGTGTACGTATTATTTTTAAGGTGAGATAATTTCTTCTGATGGTTCTGTTTCTTCTGTGAAGTTTAAGGAAAAGTTATCTGCTGAGAGGAAAGCAGAAGGAGGCAGCTTTGAGTAGCAGAAAGGCTACTAAGATTTCACTGGAATCTGTCTACACCATTTTAAACCAGTCATCTAGAGCAGCAGCATCTAATAAAAATGTGGCTATTGTGGAGAGTGGGGAGCAGGTGTGTTGAGTAACTTGAGGCTGGTGACAGTGGATTATAGTAGAACCAATATGTCCTACTGAATTTTGTTTTTTTTCAACAGTGCTCAGCTGTTGAGGGAGAAGGCAGTGGTAACCCCACTCCAGTACTCTTGCCTGGAAAATCCCATGGACAGAGGAGCCTGGTAGGCTGCAGTCCATGGGGTCGCTAGGAGTCGGACACAACTTGAGCGACTTCACTTTCACTTTTCACTTTCCTGCATTGGAGAAGTGGAGAAGGCAATGGCACCCCACTCCAGTACTCTTGCCTGGAAAATCCCATGGATGGGGAAGCCTGGTGGGCTGCAGTCCATGGGGTCACTAAGAGTCGGACACGACTTAGTGGCTTCACTTTCACTTTTCACTTTCATGCACTGGAGAAGGAAATGGCAACCCACTCCAATGTTCTTGCCTGGAGAATCCCAGGGACAGGGGAGCCTGGTGGGCTGCCATCTATGGGGTCACACAGAGTCGGACACGACTGATGTGACTTAGCAGCAGCAGCAGCAATTTCACTTTCATGCACTGGAGAAGGAAATGGCAACCCACTCCAATGTTCTTGCCTGGAGAATCCCAGGGACAGGGGACCCTGGTGGGCTGCCATCTATGGGGTCACACAGAGTCGGACACGACTGATGTGACTTAGCAGCATACTATACACTATACTATAGTATATAGTATCCAGTATACTATATTATACTATATATATTATACTATAATATTTAACATAATTTAGTAAAAATTTTACTTAACTTTAAAATTTTTATATTCGTACATCTTTTGTCTGGAAATCTGGATGTCTTGCCATAGTAACATACTACTAATACCTTCATACTGCTAGTTTAAGGATATAATAAAAGCAAGACAGTGAATACAGATTAGGATTTCTTTGCCCTTCTTTTTCATCCTTTGAGTATATCCCGGTAGGGTGGCACAATCAAAACACTGGATTTTAAAGTCACTTAAATAACTGTTCTCTTTGTGCCTATGGCACAAGCTTGATATACAGTTAGGTATGTTTATTTCAGTTTCTTTTTTAATTAAAGTTTTTATTGAGATAATTATAGACTTCCATGCAGCTGTAAGAAATAATACAGAGAGATCCTTGTATTATAGATGTTTCCCAGTTTCTCCCAATGTTAACATTTTGCAAAACTAGTATGATATCACAACCAGGGTGTTGCACTGATACACTCTCCTGAGCTTACTCAGATGTCTGTATCACTTAAATTTTAGGAATTGCCTCTTACTTCTTCTTGACTTAATTTTGTTTTTAGATTATTAAATATATGTACATGATTGAAAAGTCAAACTTATGAATAAGATTCATTCAGAAAGGTCTCACTTGACTCTGTCCCCATTCACTTCCTACCTTAGAAGAAATTATTTTGTAAATTAGTTTTAATTTTATTTTTCATTATTTCTGTTTGAAAATATAAGAAAATACATATATATTTTTGTACCACCCCCTTCTTACACACTCTTACATACTCTCTTCTAAACTTTGATTATTTTAAATTTCACAATATGAAAACACCAGGAATCTTTCCATGCAATATGTAAACATCTTCTTCATTCCTATTTACACCTACTTAGTACTCCATTATGGATGTAGAATTGTTTATTAACTCAGGTCCCTATTGATGGATATTTGGGTAATTTCCAGTCATCTTCTTTTACATTAATAACCTTGTATGTACATCATTTCATACTGTTAATGCCAAATTCCATCTATAAATGTTGTACCACTTTGCATTCCTACGAGCATTGCATAAGAGTTGTAGACTTTAACTTGAAATTGTGATATAAAGAACTGAACTAATCTCTCAGTCATATTAATTAGTAAAATACCTTATTTCATTCTAAAACTGCCCTTACATGTATAAGTCTAGACAGAGAGTTGTAGATGAATTCTGTTTTGTTTGTATGGCCTTAGTCCTTGTCTATGGACTTGACCAGAATGCCATTAACTAGAGTGGATTTCATATCTTTGTGAGATCACTGGGACCAAGAGAATTTGTAATACTTAGAAGTAGAGATAAGGTTGTTAGTCCCTTTACTGGTCATTGACTTGAGTCAGTAGGCAATGTCTTTGAATATTAGTATGGGGATATGATGGAGAAGGCAATGGCACCCCACTCCAGTACTCTTGCCTGGAAAATCCCATGGACGGTGGAGCCTGGTAGGCTGCAGTCCATGAGGTCACTAAGAGTCGGACACGACTGAGTGACTTCACTTTCACTTTTCACTTTCATGCATTGGAGAAGGAAATGCAACCCACTCCAGTATTCTTGCCTAGAGAATCCCAGGGATTGGGGAGCCTGGTGGGCTGCCATCTCTGGGGTCGCACAGAGTTGGACACAACTGAAGCAACTTAGCAGCAGTAGCAGCAGCAGCATGGGGATATGAAAAATATATTTGTTCTGCGTTTTTACCAGAGTCTAAAAAGTATTATCTGGCTTAAAGATACTCTTCATATTTCTCCTGCACACCATCAAGGGTTCAAGAGGTTCACAAGAAATAAGGGCAAAATCTTGATGAGTCTTTTAAGACATGGCATGGATTTGGGATTTTTCTTAAAGGTGTAGATGCCATGATAAAGCAAAGGTATATGATCAGACTTCCATTAAAAGCATTTTTTGGCTATAGTATTGCTAGAGAATTAGATTTAAATGTGGAGAGAATTAGGAGACCATTAGAGTAATTTAGTATGAATGTTGATGGCTAGGATAGATCAGTGGCAGTAGGAGGGAAGAG